>CM075011.1:3260574-3274686 GCA_037576675.1 Pangasius sanitwongsei
TCTGGAGGTTTAAATTGCTGGGGTCAAATTGACCCCAAGGATAAAAGATGTTAGTAATTTTGAGGATAATAGGAGGGATAATAACCTTCACCTTCTGGGAAGGCTTTGCACTAGATTTTGGAGCATGGCTCTGGGGATTTGCCCATTCAGTCACACGAGCATTAGTAAGGTCAAGTACTGATGTTGGGCGAGGAGGCCTGGGGTGCAGTCAGTGTTCCAGTTCATCCCAATGGTGTTCAGTGAGGTTGAGGTCAGGGCTCTGCACATTTCTGGTCAGGGCTCTGTGCAGGCTGCTCGAGTTCTTCCACTCCAACCTTGGCAAACCCTGTGTTCATGGAGCTTGCTTTGGGCACAGGGGCATTGTCATGCTGGAACAGGTTTGGAATAGACCTCTTAGTTCCAGTGAAAGGAAAGTGTAATGCTACAGTATACAAAGACATTGTATACAATTATGTGCTTCCAACTTTTTGGCAGCAGTTTGGGGGAAGCCCACATATGGGTGTGAAGGTCAGGTGTCCATATATTTTTGACCATATAGTGTAGTATAAGCTTATCTGCTGAATACAGTGTTATAGTATGTTATGTTTACATTCACAGCATTTTATTATATTGTTATTCTTTTGCATTATCTGTTATATCTGACCCTTTCACATTAGAACTGTGTACTGGTCGGTGCTGTCTCTTTCTGTGCCTACTGTCCTGTTTTAGTAGTTATTGTACTGTCTTGTGCTGTTTGCACGTGTTTTCATGTGCACTTTATTTAATAATGTGTAGTCTCTTGTAGTTCTGCTGTTTTATGTAGCACCATGGTCCTGGAGGAACAATGTTTTGTTTCACTGTGTACTGTACTAGCTGTATATGATTGAAATGACAATAAAGCCACTTGACTTGACCTGGTACATAAGTCATACAGCATGAGGATTATGACACCTATGATATTCATGGCATGCTGTTGTTATCTACTGTATTCAAAACATGGATTCTGAGGTCAGACTAGGATTTCTTTGTTGTTTGTCTGTTTCAGAAAATGTTTCAAAGTCTAAAAAGTCAAGATAAATTTAATCAAGCTAAACATTTTCAGCTAACATACTGATGTCTTGTTTAACATCTGGCATTGTACAAATCTGACAGTTAGAATATAAAACATCAATTGTTTTTCACTGTTTAATGTCTTCTCTGTCAGACAGACAAATACAGCTTTATTTTGTAATTGAACTACATACTGTCAACAGCACACAAGGGCTTTCTTTCTGTTCAGCTTTGAGTTATAACATGTTTCAGTTTCCCAATTAGACTTGGCACTAACATAAATATAACCATATCTAACTTATTGATTGTAAGGTTCTACATACATTTTCTGATAGGAAAACACTTTCATTTAAGGTTGTACATTTATGTTTATAACATTTAGCAGACACCCTTATCCAGAGTGTCTTATAGAAGTGCTTTGGAGTCTCTATCAAAAACACATTCTCATGCTAGTTCACTAGGTCAAGGACTAAGAGTACCATCAGTCCCTGACCTAGTGAACTACCATAAGAATGTGTTTTTGATAGATACTCCAAAGCACCATGTCTTCCTTGTACCGTGAGAGATGATGGGTCCAACTGAGCAGTGCTTGAGGA
This sequence comes from Pangasius sanitwongsei, assembly GCA_037576675.1. NCBI lineage: Eukaryota > Metazoa > Chordata > Actinopteri > Siluriformes > Pangasiidae > Pangasius > Pangasius sanitwongsei. Next base: position 3,262,200 of record CM075011.1, read on the forward strand.
TAGAAGGGAGCGTGGTGCAGAGCCTCCTGAGAAGAGACTGACTCAGGTTAGTGATGTGGGATGCAAAAGACAGTTGGTTGTCCATGGTTACCCCAAAGTTGCATGCAGTGACAGATGGTGAGATCTGAAAGTTGTCAAGATCACATGATCCTGACATAGAGATCGTTCTCCAGGGAAGTATAGCACCTCAGTCTTGCTGGGATTTAGTTTCAGCTGATGACCTGCCATCTTTGATGAGATGTCTGCCAGTCATACTGAGATCCATGCAGAAACAGTATCATAGGGAGGAAAGGAGAGAATGAGTTGAGTGTCATCAGCATAGCAGTGGTATGAAAACCTTTGTGAGGATATGACCTCACCAAGAGAGTGGGTATAGAGGGAGAACAAAAGAGGACCCAGCACTGAGCCCTGCAGGAGACCAGTGGTGAGTCTGCATGGAGCAGAGGTGGATCCCTTCCAAGTCCTCTAATATGACTGCCCCTCCAGATAAGAAACAAACCATTGCCATGCTGTGGCATGAATTCCAAGACTCATGAGGATGGACAGAAGAATGATTGACTGTATTGAAACGTGTATAGCCTACATATCAGGTTTTCTGATACACTTGGATGATACACTTGGATGGCTTCACATGTCTTGGAGGAAACATGTGATGGCCTTTGTCCTCCCAGGTAGGTTGCTGTCATATGATAGGAGAAACCTGACTGGTGGGTGGGAATTTGCCAAGACTAAATTAGGGAGAAAATCAGGGAAAAAATATATTTTGAAAAATAGCAATGTAATAGTTAATAATCATTGAAAAGAGAAAAATATATCCAGTACAAAAAAAACTTGTTTTAAGAAATGTGTTAACCACAGAATTTTGTGTATACAGGTTGGAGCAAAATTAATTTAGCTGACTCAAACTATAAGTTTAGTCCAGACGGTGATTAACTTCACATTTCATATACATTCCACAACACGCTGAAACATCCGTCTATGCTCTCATATTTTAACACATAAAATATACAGAAATCTGCTGTGTTCTAAAGATTATGTATGTCTTTTAACATAAATTTGAATTAATAATAAGGAGCACTTTGAACTCCAGAGTGTTGAGCTTCTTGGTGCTTTTCACTTTAAAAGTCAAATATATTCACACATTCCTGATGTAAAAAAAATGCAAATGTATATAAATAAATTATTATGCTAGCTGAAGTATTAGCCTTTTATGATTTGCCTATATTTATGCAGCATATATACTCCTCTTCAACCTTAAGCAGATGTCAAGCAGCTCAGCCAGCTAAAGCACTGCAGCAGGAAGAGAAGAAGTGTAATGCTGAGTGTATGCTTCATGCAGACTAATTTTGTGGATCTGAGACAACCCTCTTGTCGAATGCTTGTGTCTGTGAGTGGTTTGGCGACACAATTTTCTCAGTCTGTTTTATCACAGTTGCTTCAATATTTTCAAGTATATTTCAAAATTCTCTCCAATAAATCTTGTAGCATGACCACCTCTACAACAAGTAGCAAGAACAGCAATGAGCAACAGTTAATGAAAATCTGAGAGGAAACTACTGTAGGCACAATAGTAATTTGACATCTCATCCCAGAATGGTTGTTAGGAACAACAAAAATAAAAACAAACATCACATGATTCTTGGAGGTGCACAGTATAAAGAATAGTTACATTTCTTTGCACTTTACCAGAGATCAGCATCAGAAGCACTGGTGAACATGTCTATCATCACCAACTTTAGATGAACATTAGAAAACAAAGCTCAAGAGGAATAAACGTTGGACTATGGGAAGAGGTACATAACCAGTATTGCCTGATGCCGCTGGCTGGGATAGAGGGTGCCGGAAACACTGTGTGAGGCAGTGGAAGCGGGGGAAAGCTAGCTAGCATCCATGCTAGGCTAAAGGCTAACCCTAGCCACCCGGCACTACAATTCATTCTCCTTTCCAATGTTCGATCCCTATAAATAAACTGGACTTATTCAGACTACAGCTAACTACCCAGTGTGAAGTCAGGGACTGATGTGTTTTCATTTTTACCTAAGCATGGCTCAACAACAGCACTCTGGACGCAGCCATTCAGCTAGCCGGGCTAACCACGCATCATGCCGACAGGATAGCAGCACTGTCTGGTAAGACTCATGGAGGTGGTTTGTGTGTTTACACAAACAGTGAATGGTGCAGGAATGTTGTTGTGGTCTCAAGCTACTGTTCGTCACTGGTAGAGTTTATGACCACCTGCCCAAAGAGCTTACCACCATGCTCGTTGTGGCAGTGTGCATTCCACTTGGCGCTAATGCAAGGGAAGTGCTAAGTGAACTCAAGGGGGCTATCAGTAACTTACAAATAGTGCACCCCAACAGATTTTTCAGCAGGGACTCTAACCAAGTATACCTGAAATCAGTGCTGCCAAAATTCCACCAGCATGTTGATTTCACAACCCATGGTACAAACATTTTAGACATTGTTTACACGAACATTCATGGTGCTTACAAGGCTGCACCCTGCCCCCACCTCAGCTGGTCAGACCACATCTCTATTATGCTAATCCCAGTATACAGACCACTTCTGAAATGTGCCAAACTGGTTCTGAAACAGGTGACAACCTGGTCTGAGGGAGCCATGTCAGCATGTCAGACTGCTTTGAACACACAGATAGGAATATGTTCAGAGAGGCTGCTGCATACCACACCACCACAGACTTGGAGGAATACACACCATCGGTAACTGGCTACATCAGCAAGTGTGCCCTGTGCTGAAGAAATCATCTGTGTCCTGACTGAATGACTAGTGGTCCATTAGTGACTAGTACTGAAACATGTAAGAGTACAAAAAGGACAATTATGTAAGTATGCTGTTCATAGACTTCAGTTAAGCATTCAACACAATCATCCCACAGAAACTGATAAAAAAGCAGAGCTTATTCAGTTTGAACACCTCCTTCTGCAACTGGATTCTGGACAAGATAGAATATATTAAAAATATAAATAGTTATGTACAGAAAACGTGAGTGTGCATACATGGGAGATATATTACAAGAAATATTGCAGCTTTAGAGGGGAAAGTGACTGTCAGTAGAGCTCTCCAGGTGATTGTATGCAAGATTGTGTAGTGTGTGAGCTTCATCTTCAATCACTTGTGTATTATGCACATCAGTACATCCACAAAACAACAAATCACAAAACAAGTGATAAAATTAAGGTGCAGTGATACTGAGATTTTGAAAGTCGTGTAGTGTCATTGCTTTTTTTCCTATTGTGTTCACCTATTCCATATTAGTCTATTTGTTTGGCTATTTATACACTGTTGTTTCATTGTCTCTTCACAAAGTCTTACATTTCTTGTTAAGTCTAAGCCTTTTTATTTTGGTTTGGCCATGAAAACATTTTATGCACAGCTTTGCTGAAAGGCTGATAAATGGGACCATCTGATTCTAGTAAAGCTGGAGAGCAGGTGTTTATAGGACTTATGTTTGGGATGTGAAAATGGTGTTCGAAAACATGTCTGAAAATGTAAAAGTATTATGGATTGTTATTAGTAATGAATATATTAGTATAATAATACATAGAACATATTATATTGTCTATATATTACTATGTATTATACTTTTTAAGCATGTTTCATATAGTGATGAGAAGACATAAAGCAGTTGAGTCATCAGCAAAATGATAATGAATGATTTGTATCTAGAAACTATAAAACAAACTTCCTGCTGCAAACTATCCCACACCATCCCATGCCCCAACCATTCCTCAATTTGTGTGACATTTTCTGATATTAAGGTTTAGTGAGAACTCCATGCCATATCCTTCTTAATAGATTTCTCTAAAGCTGCAGGCTGCACTCACAAATCATCATTAGTGCTTATTGGAACACTTGCTCATGTCTGCCGTTTGGTCAAAATTGTGCATATTTCAAGAAGTATGGGTTTGTACAACATGCAGAAGGAAAAATTACTTAAAAGTGCTATCGTGCATGATATTGTGCTAGATTTATAATGCAAAAACTTTTCAGAGGCTGTTCATTTATATTCTGCTTTTGAACTCTTGTGCTTTTGAGAATTTAATCTTGGGAAAAGTAAAAAGGGAACAGATTTCTAGTTGTGAAAATGAAAGTTGAGGGTATTAAGACTTGATTTGTAAACACAAATGCTGTCATGCTGGGTAGCTGCATATAAACTCTGAAATATCTAAAAAAGTATTTGTTCATGGTGTGCTGCTTCAGCCGCTCTCTGATAGCCAGCAGATGTGTTCTCTCAAACAGCAGCCGTCAATAGGAATTAATGCATTCATTAGCAGTGAATTAGGAATAAGCCATGCGTGCGATATGGTCGGCTTTGCTGCTTTAAGCACAGCGAGAGGGAGTTAAACAATGCTGTGGAAGAATCAAAAGAAAGTGCAAGCTAGAAAGCTTGAGGTCAAGCTCTCAAGACTTGGGAAACTGTTGAATATCTTTTTGTGGGGTCTTAAAGAGGATTACACGTAGCCTTCATTAATTTATCAGTTTATACTGTATTTTATTTTATGGTGTATTTGATTTTTAGAAAGGAAGCTACCTTGTCACCCTTTCAAGAGAGGTGTGACACTTTTATTTTTTTTTAAAATACAAATATATTAATGACACAGAACAGAGGACAGTCTTCCTCCGACCCAGCAGAGGTCATGCTCTCTGGAGTTCTAGCTTGACCTCTGGTGATCACATCCACATCCAGGTCACTTCCTGGTTGTTCTCTATATAAACTGCTCATGGACATTCACTAATTGTGAAGCTTTGCCTTTAGCTTATGTTGTGTGTAAGGTCTGAGACATTTATTTAGATTCTTGTTTTATGTATGACTTGATCACTTCGACTTTGTCTCTTGGATATCCCTTTGGCCTTGAAAACTGTGGAATTTGGTGTTGGAATTTGGACTGTTTATTCAATTAAGGTATTTATTAAAACCTTGAACAACTGGGTCCTCACGCTGCATCTGAGTCTCCATTGTTAGAAGTACAGACTTGTATCACAAAACTGAATTTGCATTAATAGAGGGTATTGATGTAAACCCTTGCTGCCATAGCATCACTGCAAATCATCTTTTGTTTCAGTCAAATATTTTAAAATATTACATAATGTAGCTACAATAGGGATAACAAGGGCTTAGCATCCCACCATGCTTGGTGCAGCCTCTGAGTTTCCATGATACAACATCTCACTCTGTGTTTCATGTCTTTATGCAATATTAAACCATTTAAATATATATGTGTGTGCAAGTAAAATGGGTGCAGCTAAGACCACTGCTTTCCTGCTTAGGAGAGGACAAGCAGCAGAAAATTTATTCCTGAGGCACAGAGCAGAAAAGAAACAAATCAACACAATTTACCCTAGAGACCCAGCGAGTACAAATGAGACTTGCAACAAGGGAGGGAGACCGACGGAGAAAGACCTTTTCATCTACTTTCTTCCATTTAAGATCATTTTGTTCATTGCCTCACTGACTTCATGTTCTTTTAACATCAGTGAACATAATAAGTGTGTCTTTTTGGCCTACTTATAGAAAATAGAGTTTGCTTTGCAGAATGAGTTGATACTGAGAACCAGTGAAGCTACTCTGCTAAGCTCCTTCAAGAACATATTACAATTATACTGTCCTTCAGTTAGTACCACTATGATTTCCCCCTTGAAACTTTAATAGACACTTTGATAGGCACTTTAAAAAGTGTTCCTCAGATGTTTTTGTTTTTTGTTTTTTTTTTGGGATGGCTCTAGCTCTAGCTCAGGGATGGTACTAGCTTTCTAAAATTGGGTTCGAATTGGATATCTTTTTTGAGAGAGAGAAACACACTGGTGTAGTGTTCCATAAATTGCCTTTTACTACCTTGTTAGCTCATATCGTTAGTCAGATTGGATACAATTCATCTGTACTAACCACTTAAAAGACAAAAATGTTCTTTATCCATAACCTTCAACTAAAGCGCAGTGACTTTTCCACACTTGGTTACCTGCCAGTTCCCACCCCCTCTCCCTTTTCGTACGACAGCTACCAACTCTGGAAGGTGAAGGCTAACACATACTTCTGCCAAGACATGTGAAGTCAGCCAACAGCTGCCCATGCTGCATCACAGGGCAGTTAAGCGCTATCCACCCTTTTCCACATACATGAGCTAACAGACACCCATGATTGCCTAGTATCACTGTGATTGACAAGGAAGAGATAATATACCCTCCCACCCAGAGAGCACGGCCAATTTTGCTCCCTAGACTCCCAGCCATGGATGGCTGTAGCATCTTCAGGATTTGAACTTGTAATCTCCAGACGTTAAGCAATTTTCCATTGCACCACTCAGAAGCTACAATTTCTGGTTAAACGCATGGATTTGATTATGTTCTTTAGCTAGCCATGTAGTTTGTGTAAGCACAAGCCTAGTGCTATCACACAATCCATGTTCTCAAAGCTACTTTTAGGTAAATAAGTAAATTTCATATTTTTTAAGACAAATATGCAAAATGGATGGCATTCTATTTTGCTCATGAGAAAGACACAATTTTCAGTATATTATCTTTGTAAAAGAGTACTTAAAATAATTCTTCTTTTAAGAAAAGTATTCTTAAAAGAATACTTAAATAATTAGTAAATAATTATCATTTAGAATTATAAAATATTCTAATGCCTTGCATTGGCCACCTCATATCTCCAGATAGAGGTTCCTCACTGAAGTGACATCATATCCAGACAAACACATACCAGATCCAACATCTCAGCTAATCACGAACCCCTGTGAGTTGAAGTGGGTGTTTTGGAGCAGAATCAGCACTAATAAGTGCAGTGTTGTGGCCCTAAAAGACTTGAGGTTGGCACTGCTGATACAGAGTTAGCAGTTGGAGTGGTGAGTGTTTTTTAGTTGTTCCTGCTGTAACACATCTTATTTAACCTGATAACCTGATACAGATCAGATGTCTGATGACACAGAAAACTATACTGACCTCTGGGCTATTTAAGAAGTAAGGGAGTATATATTGCATTTGAAAATCCTGCCTTAAATGATTTTATCCCACAGCACAGTTGAATTGTCGATTCTGATTGGTCAGAAGGTGTTTGGTAATTTCTATAACACCAGCTCTGATGGTGGTGCCAGCTGTAATTCAAATCACAGTTTTATGTTAATGTCTTTGTTCTGATATGTTATCATTTCTAAAATAACAGCTCAATCACAGGTACTTTATGCCTGATGCTTGAATAAAAAAATGTGTAATTGTAGATATTGTACAGAATGTGAAGTATTCTGTAAGGAGATGTTTATTTAACATGAGTAGAAGGAGTCTTCAGTGTTAGAGCTTTGTGACAGTCAGAGGTAAAGCTGTACTTTGTTGTTTTTCAAGTTATTATCTTGTCATTTTGAATCCTAATACTTAAACTGACAGAATTCCATAATGGTCAAAGCAGCCATTTTGACTTTTTTGAATTTGACGTATAATACCTGAACACATTTAAGTGAATTTCTGATCACATATGTAGCTACAATATAAACTGAATTCCACTAAAGCAATGCCTGGGTTACTGTCTAGTTGTCTGGTAAACAGCATAGGCATGCATTTATTTCCAGGGGTTTCAGGACAGCGTAACAGATATTGCGTCATCAGGTGTGGCCTATTTCATCAATTCTATCATGTGTCCTGTCATGCAAGTCTAAAAATCTGCAGTGAAAACGTAGTTCTTTTTAACCTCAGTATTGTTTCCACTTCTGTTGCCCCATTATAAAAAACAAACTCATAATTATCCACTCTTTCATGCTCAACTTTATTTACACAGAAAGAGCAAAGTTGACAGTTTGAAGAACCAGTTGATTCAGGATTTACAGGACCTTCTCATTTACAATCTCCCACACCGTCACCTTTCTGAAGAGTGGAATGTCACACTACAAAGAAAGGGAGACAGAAGAATCACCATGACAGCATAACATATAACAAGTACTGCACATTCAAAACATCAAAATAATAGTTAGCAGTAAGACTGTTGTGTCCTTATCGCTGATCGTGGGAATGCCTGTGCTGGGAATGTCTGTGCAAAAAACAAAGTATTCTGCGCATGTTCGGTGACCTGTAATTTTTTTTGGAAGGGGGAGTCTTGGGGGGAGTGCCATACCTCCAGAAACGCCCATTCTACGTCGCGGTACTGAAACCCCTGAAATTTAGTGAATGCCAAACAGCATACAGAATAAGAATGATAAGCTAATATTCAATAAATTAGCCTTATTGATAGATTGTGAGGTTTTAAATATTTAATTGAAATATTTAATTGAAATATTCACTTGAGATATGTCAAAATAAAATGAAGATAAGTAATGAGATAATAACTTGAAACAACAAGTCATATAACAAGTTGAATGAGATATTAAGTCAAATTATCACATGAATGACATATCTTGAGATACGTCTCTAAGCAGCTCTTTTGGCTGGGTCGCCACAGCGGATCACCTGTCCACATATTTTGATTCTGGCACAAGTTTTACAGCTCGGGTCCTGCCCATACTGATGCAACCCTCCCCATTTCAGGGGTCGGGACTGGCACTAAGAGTGCACTGGCTCGTGCAACCCTCCAGTGGCTGAGGTTGTTTCCCTGACTGGGGTGGGATATTGATGCATGTGGTGAGCAAAGGCCCATCAGATCCGATCCCACAGAAGAGCTACTGTAGCACAAACTGCTGAAAAAGTTAATGCTGGCTATAAAAGAAAGGTGTCAGAAAACACAGTGCATCACAGCTTGATGCGTATGGAGCTGCGTAGCCTCAGACAGGTCAGAGTGCCCATGCTAACCCCTGTCCACCACAGAAAGTGCCTACAATGTGCACTTGAGGAACAGAATGTCATGCGGATGGCCAGATGTGTGTGCATTGCTTACTTGGAGAAGAGATGGCACACTTCCCACTATGGGAAGAACGCATGGTGGAGGCAGTGTAGCAGTGCTCTGGGCAATGTTCTGCTGGGAAATCTTGGGTCCTGGCATTTATGTGGAGGTTATTTTGACACGTACCACCTACCTAAATCTTGTAGCAGACCAAGTACACCCCTTTATGGCAACAGTATTCCCTAATGGCAGTGGCCTCTTTCAGCAGGATAATGCACCCTGCTACACTGCAAAAATTGTTCAGGAATGGTTTGAGGAACATGACAAAGGTGTTGACAACACCTCCAAATTCCCCAGATCTCCATCCAATCGAGCATCTGTGGGATGTGCTGGACAAACAAGTCCGATCCATGGAGGCCCCAACTCGCAACTTACAGGACTTAAAGGATCTGCTGCTAACGTCTTTGTTACAGATACCACAGCACACCTTCAGAGGTCTTGTGGAGTCCATGCCTCAACAGATCAGTGCACAAAGGGGACCTACACAATATTAGGCAGGTGGTTTTAATGCTATGGATGATTGCTGTATATGTAACAAGTTATTATTAATTCAAAATCATGAGATGATAATAATAATAATAATAATAATAATAATAATAATAATAATAATAATAATAATAATTTTATTTTTACAGCTTGATGTTCAGGGCTTCTGTAGGCCTCAGACTTTTAGACACTACTATATTTCTGGAGTTCTGGTCAATCCTAAGTAATTTAAAGTATAGCAGAAAAGTCCTGAACAATGATTATCTCATCCATCAGGATACTACACGAGACTCTACATTGTTCCAGATATGAAAAACGGCCACTATACTGGTTTCACAAAAGGAACATTACCTCTCTTGGAGAAAATAGCAGAAAAAAAATACAGAACAATATATTGCCGGGGTTAAATGAAAGCATGCTTGAGTGGATGGACCTGCAGTCAGGGACATCATGCTTCCATTTATAAATCATATATGTATGCTCACTTCAGTACAAAGCGCCTCTAACAGAGAAAAGAATGTGTTGTTCTCTAGCCCAAGACTAAACAAAATCTGATGGTTATGCATTTCAACTGTGGAAGGAAGGTAGAAGAGAAAACGTACTCCTTCACAGAGGTTAATGTTGATTTGGTTATGGTCAGAATGTGCGAATAAGATTCTCAATTTGGTAGAAAGACCAAAATGTACCATTCTCTCTAATGAATGCTCATTTCTGCCTTTATATTTCCTCCATTTTCATGGATCTTTGGTAAGAATTATAGCTTTCTAGCACAGTAAATGGCTTTAGCCCTGTGATTCCTTTCTTTAATTATTTTGTACTTCTCTACTTTTTCATTTACTCCTTAATCCACAATGGTTCATTAAATATATTTGGGATAAGAGTACTGTATATGACTCATACACATCCTTTAATGCACTTGAGATATTTGATTTCAGAGGCTGCAATTAATCTATGTATTATTATTATTATTATTATTATTATTATTAATATTATTATCATTTTTGCAAAAATTAATGGTGCAATGTATATATATACTTTTAGCTGTCTTATGATACTTATCTTCTAGCTAGTTTTCTGATAGTCATAGCCTAAAGCCATGCTACAGTATTCACTTTTGTTAACAACTTGTTTGTTGTGTTAGCTATGAAAGAGGACCACAGATCCTCTGCTAGCAAAATGTAAGCTATATTGAGTATTTGGGTCTATCTTTTTGCTATCTACTTGTTGGGTAATATTAAAACCAACATCATATTTATCATTTACAGTATATGTAAATAACTCTGCATACACATCCTACCTCTGTGCTTGAAAGTGATGTTAAGACAAAGATTATAGAAAGGAGTAAAAAAAAATGTTCCAATGTTGCTGTACTTCACCTAGTAAAAAAAGGCTTGAGCTCCAATCTTGACTAATATTGACTAATGCACCTTTAAGACAAATTTAAAACAGGTACTGAATATGGGACTTGACTGACAGTCTACCTATTTCTAAACCTGCATAGCATGGCGCTTCCCCAATTTCCCATCGTGCCTAGAGCTTATCTTCTTGCAGACAGCTGGACTGCACCTGTCAGGTGTTGGCAATTACATGGAATTGTTTAAAGAGCCTAAAACTGAGCTCTGAGGTGCCAGTAGCTGTACAATCCTAGCTCTAGATACAGGATAGCTTCTTTTGCAGTCCTCTCTGCCTAGGTTTAGTTTACTGGAGAGAACTGTGTATCTCCTAATGGCAATACAGTGAAATAAACAAATAAAGTACTGATATCTTTATTGCAGAAGGTAATCAGATATATGAGCTACTTCCTATTGATCTTCCTGTTGGTCTACCTGAACAACAGACTGGACTAAACTGACATCACCATACAGGGAAGGCTAAAGCGAACTTTATAACAAGGCCTTTCAGTGTCTTTCAATGTGTACAGAAGCTATTTTGGCTGTTTTACTTTGGTTGTGGATCAGCATCACTACAGGAGAGACCAATGGCCTCTCCTGTAACTAGTCAGAAAACCTTGCATCATCACTGTAGTCTAAACTCACTGAAGTTAGAGGCTGAGATGAGGATGGGGGAGAACATTCTGAACAATTCTACCCATCCTGCTACATGGTGTAACATCCAGGAGAACCGTTGGCCACCGTGTCATTCCACCAAGGTGTCTGAAAAAACTGAAAAAATCTTGTCCACTCGTTCCTAGCAGGTGTTAATAATAATAATAATAATAAACTTTATTTTATATAGCGCTTTTAAAGTAGCATCTCAAAGCGCTTTACATAAATTAAGATACAGTGAAATACAAATTAAAACGATACAATAAAATAAAATACAAGCAGAGATAAAATACAAAGATAGAAATAAGAACCATTCTTAACAGAGCCAGTATAAAGAACAGCAGATTAATCACATGGAAAAGCTACCCCAAAAAAATATGTTTTAAGAGAAGATTTTAAAACACTAAGAGATTCTGCACTTCTAATCTCAGAGGGCAGGGAATTATTATCAGGCGCAAAAGAAAACTACACATTGTTCCAGTGTTCCACAATGCCTCTGCTCCCTGTTTCTCAGAGTTTCTCAAACCTTAATTTTTCTTTCTTAAAGCTTAACTCCTACCCTTATATCCCACATGCACTGAACGTGAATGATGTAGTTAATGTTGTGAAACATTCTTGCTTGGTTTATATCATAATTAAGAGACCACTAACAATTTGTTAGTGTACTGGGCTTTTTCAAGGCACAAATGGTATAATGTGGCATCCCACAAGGTTCTCCTCTAGGCCCATTACAGTTATTTTACTTTTATGGATAATGTTGGCTTTCACACTGAGAATATACAGTTATTCTCTAGATGGTGGCGTATCATTTGATTTTCATTTAAAAATCATCTCTAAACTATTATTATTATTTGATAAAGATAGCATAATTCAGATGTACAGGATTAAGCTGATATAACATTCTTAAAGTCTTTGTAAAACAGAATCTGTAGCATTGTCCTACAAGAGAGGAGGTGAAAGGAAACATAAATATGTAATGGGAGTTCATCCTGTTTTTTGGGGGGGGGGGGGGGGGGGCGGGGCGGGGGGGGGGGGGGGGGGGGGGGGGGGGGGGGGGGGGGGGGGGGGGGGGGGG
>CM075011.1:3274786-3291896 GCA_037576675.1 Pangasius sanitwongsei
CCACCCGCTTTTTTTTTTTTTTTTTTTTTTTTTCATTTTTGGGTAAAATTTTTTTTAAAAATTTTTTTTGCCCCCCCCCCCCCCCCCCCTGTTTTTTACTAATACACCCAATGATTCAATTTTAATAAGCTGCAGCTTTAAAAAGTTGCGTGTGATGATTTACTGTAGAGAAGACACACAACTGTGCAAGGTCCCGAGTGATTTAAATAAGAAATAACCTGGGGAAGAAAGATGGCTAAACTTCACACTTGTGGCTAATAATACTGATGCACAGTACGTACATATACATAACTTCCAGTTTCTTCATGTACTTCCTACTTCATTGTACAGTTCCTAGACCTGGCACCAAATACCAAAATAGTGGCCCGAAATTTAATGATTTACTCATGCTGCTGAAATTTAGCATCAACAGGAAATATTTGCAAGATATTGCCGTATCTTCAGAGAAAGAGAAAAAAAAAAGGTCACTTCATTGCTTTGGTGTTCTCCTGACATGCAAGGACAGGCTAAAAACGCAGATTTTCTCCTGTGAATTCAGATAATCTCCCACACTGCACGTTAAGCCAAAAAAAAAAAAAAAAGTATAATTGTTGATATGGTGAAGTTTCTGTAAGGAGTCTCCAGTGTCAGCGGTAAAGTTGTATCTTTTCTATAGTTTTTCAGACACAGGAAAGTCTCTAAAGGACAGGAGTTTACAGATTTTCTGAAAAACAAAAAAGCTGTGTTTTTGTATTATTTAGTTCAAAAGTGAGGAAAAAAAGAGAGACTGGTGAGGGAATGATTGTTTATAGCTGCTATAATGTAAGAGAGAACAGGAGTTGACATCTCACGGATGTTCCACAACATTAAATATAACTATAATTGGATAAAAAATGACATGTAGCTCTTTAATAAATTTTGCTGTGGTATATGAGGAATGAAACACTTTGGGGTGTGCTGCTATAGGAAAATAATCAACTTTGGGGTCAGCCCATTGTGTTTTATTCCTTACTTGAAATATATTTTTTCTAGTTTATCTATATATGTATATATTTTAAATTCATAATATTATTATCTTTCATAATATTAAATGATCTACATTTTTGCTTCATTCATCATTTGACTGATCTTAATGATTTATTTAAGTTTAATTTAAAAAAAAAATTAAAGCAATTTAAATTATCTTTGTGTATAAAAGATGCCAAACAACTTGCTTTGCCTTGCTAATGACTAGATAGCCATATTTTTAAACAATTAGTATAACTGAGTAATAATGTTAAATTTGCAGGCACACATTTTCGGAAGGAAGGAAAAATAGCAGCACCAGAAACTAAGGAATAAATCTCACGCAGACACACTCTAATGTGTACTTCCCTCAAAGTTTGGCATTGAAATGCTAATCAAATTCTCCACTGTGGAAGCGGAGATGAAAATTAAACTTCATGAGTATGTGCCACAGCTATTTCAAGGACCTTCTTTGTGTGATTTGTTGTTCAGAGAGCACACCTGTTCATTAGCACACTGTTCTTCACATGCTTACGTACAAACACTCAGGAAAGATTATGATGTTGTTCACTGTGTGTGTGTGTGTGGTTTGGCCACTGTGTACCTTTTCAGCCCTTTGTTGCTTCACTGTGTGTAATTCGTCTGCTCAGGCTCAGGATATTTTCTTGCATCATTTGTGTTTATGGTCTTCAAGAGGAAAATGGAGTGACTGCAGCAGTCAGGCAGAAGAAAATGTGAAGTTCACCACTAATTTTCCAAACAGACTGAGAGGATACATGGGGATTTAGGAGGGATTACACAAGTCTTTATGTCACTTATTAATGTAAGAGCCCTTAATTCACTCACCGAGTATCCGAGCTGAAAGACAATAGCTCTGCATTTCAATATCACATGAATGGCCACTCGCAGCAGGACGAGTGTTTAGCAGGGCGTTTTTAAACACCTCACTGATTTCATTTGTGGTCTGGACTCTGTACACACATAACATGCTATGTTTCTACACATTTTTCATACAAAGTGAATATGTTTGCCTTTTCACCTTTTTTTTTTTTCCATTTTCACATGTGATTATCACACATGATTCCTTTAATTTCACATATGTTTCTTTTACACATTAACCATTTATTTCAATGTGATTTTTTTGTACAAATACGGCATTTTTTTTTCACACATGATTTAAAAGATGATTCATTTATTTTCACAGGATTTTTTTGTACACATTACTAAATTATTTTCATTAAGTTACATATTATTTATTTACATTGCACATTATTTATTTAATTATTTTTTATTCATTAGGTCTGAATGATTTCAATGGAATTTCTTCATTTACATTTTTTTTTTTTGTTGACACGATTCATTTATTTCCAGGTCCTTTTAACATGATTCATTTATTTTCACTATTTATAAACACTTAACACATGCTTCATTTCTCATGTGATTTTTTTTCCCCACATGGTTCATTCATTGTCACATCTGATTTGTTACAGCATAAAGAGGTTAATGGAGATGTGATTTTCAAAGCACGATGCATTTATTATCATAATGTAATTTTTCAACAATAGAGGCTGTTTTTTTTGTTGCGATCTGATTTTCCTCACATGAAACAATTCCTTTTCACATGTTGTTCACATGACTTCACATGAGCTTAGTTACGTTCATGTGAAATTTCACCGGGAAATGTACTTTTACACTTATTTCACATGTGATCACATATTACTCACAATCTCAAGTGGAAAGACTTATGATCACATGTCAGATGTATGTGATTTTTCCATAAGGCCTAAGCGAGTTTGCTAAATATTGTAGCTAGAAGAATATGTAGTAAAGCTACAAATACGTTTTTAAGGGCTGACATAATGGATTTAACAACAGGAAAAGGGAAAGTGAGTGAGGGGATCAACTTTTGACTCATGTTCTGTGTTTGGCCATGTGTGTGACTTTAATGCAATGAGGTGGTGTGTTAGTATTTTAGAGCAGTGATTATAATAATGGAGCTCAAGGATTACAATCAGTGGCGCTGAGGGAAATTACATACCTTAACACCCACAATCAAATCAGGGATCTTTATTAGAATAATTAACAGTAATTGTGGGTAATGCTTGCATTAAGGATTCTTTAGTAAAAGAACACTTTCCTATAAATTTACTCCATAAAATGTCATCTCTCTCTCTCTCTCCATTGCTCTCTTTTCTCATCTCTAGTTTCCTTGCTCCATTAGAGCTTTGATTACACACTGCAGCATCAGCGAATCTTCCCTCCGTTCTCTCCCAGATACAGCTTC
Organism: Pangasius sanitwongsei; assembly: GCA_037576675.1. Lineage (NCBI taxonomy): Eukaryota > Metazoa > Chordata > Actinopteri > Siluriformes > Pangasiidae > Pangasius > Pangasius sanitwongsei. The sequence continues at coordinate 3,278,055 of CM075011.1, forward strand.
AACTGACTTGAGGTGACATGTCTCATCCAAGGAGAAAAAAAAAAGGCAACCAAGAACTAAATAGTCCTGCGTTAAGGTGAGTAAGTGAATTAATTAAAACTCCTGCATTAAGGTGAGTAAGTGAATTAATTAAACCCAATAAGAGTTCAGTCAAAGCTCCAACAGTAGGAAGTAATATAAAATATTTTGACATATTTTGCTGTGTTTGATTGTAAAAAAAAAAAAAAGATTTATGTAGGCTGATGTACATAACCTTACAATCTCAACCTACATGTACACATAAATGTTTGTGCTCTGTTCTGACCTTAAACGTCACTGTTTACTGAAATAAATGCACAGTAGGTTCAAAAAAGTGAAGACCACTTTGAAAATCTGGGATTTTTTTTTTTATATCCGTGTATCATGCTACATGTTGTATAATGCTAGCTTATGAAGAGCTAACATGGAGATCATCTATCACGTAACGCCCCTGCTGACTCGTTTTTTCAGATTTAGGTTCTTACTGTTAGCTATATGTCTATTACTATTGTAATGCCTATGTTAAATATCGTGTTCCCAGAACATGAACAAACTGAATAAGATTTAATATTACTGCTAAAAAAAAAGCAATATGGATAGTACTTAGATGGACCAGGTAAAACTACAACCAGGAATATTGGACAGCCTTTGGCTAATATTTCCATTTGAATCCCAGTAAGGAGTTTTGATGGCATTTTTATTGAACTATCAACTGATCTATTCACTTTTCCATGTTATAGATCATGCTCTGATGTGGATCTCTCTCTCTATCTCATGTGCATATTCATTGTTTTACACTTCCTAGTTGAAAGATGCGCCCTACGGTCTCATTTTTTGTTGTTTTAAGGTCGACTTCAGAGAGAATGTTAAAACTCAGATTAATTTGACCTACTGCACTGATTTTTCTCATTACATTTGCCTGACAAATGTCACAAACAAACCTGAGACTACATGTTTCATTTTATCTGAATGTCAAAAAGACAAGTTTCATAACAACACTGCATTGCAAATTCCCCTTTCAAAGATTTGGTATTGAAATGAGGCTTTGAGCTGGTCTCTATTGAGCATAGTATTCTTTTTATCCTGTGTATGAGTGCTGCACATCCGGTGCATGAAAGAGTCCAGAAATCATCGTGCTTCCTTTGAAATTTAAATAACATGGCTTCAGATGACAGGGCACATGACCTACACCTCTCACTCCACCTTTGTTCTCCTTGTTGTGGATTTTTTTGGAGGAACATGAAGGAGGTTCCACTGGAGTTCTGATGTGACCTTTGGTGTATGTTCTACAAAAGTGTAAAATGTAGAAAATGTATCTGAAAGAAGATTTTTTTTTTTATTTGCTTCAATATTACGGGCTATTTTGTGCAGATTCATGACATATAGTTTCAATTAAATCCATTTCAGTTCTAGGTTGTAACATTACAAAATGTGGAAAGGCTATATGTATAATGTACTGTATACAAGTGTATTATAAGGTTCTCCCATTCATTCTTAACCTAGATAGGACGCTATACTACTACCTGTGGTCACAGGTTATACAATTTGGGCATTAAATCCTGCAGAATGGTACAAATAGTTCGAAGGCTGGGAGGTTTTACTTTCATACAAGTGAGTGTTCAGATATGAAGCTTTCAGGACACAGAAAGAGCACATTCGTTAACGTGAACATGTGGTGCTGTGCGATGCATTTACAGCATTTATTAAGTCCTCTGCCTTAAGTCACTGCCTGTTCAGGGTTGTGTTGGTTTAAATTAGGCTACTAGTTTGTTTCTATTTTGGAGGACTAAACTGATACAATTGCAGATCATGACATTGTGTTACATCCCTAACGCAGGGACACCATACTCGTTTTAGTCTTACTGTCAGGATGGTTAAGTAAAGCAAAATACCCTATAAACAGAGAACATTGCATCTGCATGAAAACTCTGAGTGTGTTAAGGAGTTAAAGCACTCAACACTGTCTATGTTTTGTAAAAGTCACGACTGTGTAAAGCTGCTTCATTTCATCCCCAGACAGGCCTGAGGATCCACTCACTGGCTTCATCATGTCTGATGAGTTGGCTAATGAATTCGTTTGGGAGGGAAATAGACATACAGAGCTGTGCAGCTCTCTATCTGAGCTTGGCAATGCGTCTGCAGCTGTCTAGACTCGTTAACTACCCATGTACTGAACCCCACGAGTGTCCTGTCATGTTTGGCAGTGCCGCTGTGGAGTTGACAGAATATTCATCCATGGCCTCCGCACAACAACACTTCTGAACAGAGACACTGAGTTCCCGAATATCACTGCAAATATTTCAATATTTCATCTCAGTAGGAAAAAAGCTGGAGGCGGATGGAGCCAAAACAACTGCTTTAACAAATTGTTTCAGACAACTGTCTGCCACATGCTTGATGCCTTGATACCTGTACCCTTTTAATTATTTCAACACGGTCATGGGTGGTAATAATGGTGAAACACATCTGAGTGAAGACCTCCACTATGGAGTCTCTACTGCTTATAACTTTCTGAAGTTTTCTGAAGTCTTCTTTGTAAACCACTCATTTAAATGTTACTCCTCTTAGTAGGTTTGTCCTTTCCAGATCTCCAGAATCATAATGACATAGAAAAGGAACCGGTTGAAGGCCAGACTGTGATCAACCTCAAAAACCTTACTAATGTAATAAACCACTGTTTTAGGACTGTTGTAGGAAAATAATCAGCAACTGCATGGTGTGATGAAGTAGAGTTACTGTTTCCACCCCAAAGTTGATTATTTTCCATTAACAGCATGTTTCAAAGTGTTTTATTCCTCTTAAAACAGCAATTTGCCGAAAAAATACTCATAGAACAATATATTGTACACTTTACCTGTTCATAGTTACATTTAATGTTGTGGAACATCAAGAAGACAAGTTAGTCCTTGTTCTAACTTATAGCTTTACATCTGACTGTTACAAAGCGCTGACACTGGAGACTCCTTCCATAAATGCTAAATAAACTCCTCCTCACAGAAAACTGCTGTTATAGAAAATTAATCAAAAACTTCTTACCAATCAGAATTCAAGCATTCAACATTGTTGTGGTGTACAATAATAATATGTTCCTGGGTATAATCAGTTATATTTGTTGTATTATGTGTGTAACAATAAATAAATAAATAAATAAATAAAAATACACAGGATTGAAGGCTTTAGTGGTACTTTGATTGAAAGTAATGCATAAGAGATGAAGGACCTGGTGAAATGACGCACATTGATGATAAGTAGGAAGTTTGTTTGTCTGTATATTACCCATAGCTATGTGAAAAAGAGTTTTGGACAGAATTAGACCACCTATCTCTGCCCTGACCTACTTCTAGAGTACAGATCCAGGGATGGGATTGTGATGGGTGTCTCAGGACTAGACACTGGGCAGCACCAAAGCTTTGGAGAATTTCTAAATACCAAAATATAAAGGTCAGCAGACTAATTGAAGTTTTGCTGCACTGTAAAATTGAGGAATGGCCTGTGAAGTTTACCTTACTGCTCCCTAGAGTATGAGGAGAGAAACTTTTCTTTTACTGTAGCTAATTTTACTCTGTGGGTGTAACAGAAAAAAATGCTGGGTGTCCTTGCAGGAGGTCAGCTGAAACTAAGCAAGGGAGAATCACAGAGTTAAGAGATGGAACAATAATATGAAGACAGTATATCCCTGGCCTCATATTGAGAAATGTCACTCTATATTTCTGCACAAGGACCACTGACAGATCGTACTGAGAGCATACTGTATGTGATCATACTGAGAGCATACTGTATGTGACATTTGGTATCACATCAGTCTCAGTCATTGACTTATACTGATTTATACCACAGCAGTGTTGAACGCTTGATTCTGATTGGTCAGAAGGTGTTGAAGGTTTGGCACCATTTGTATTAATGCACTTGTACTAGCATATCAAATACTATAATTTATCATGGAACCTGACATTATGTGATGTCGTATATTCCTGTGTTGCACTGTATTGTAAATATAACTCCTTAGGTCCATTTATACAGGATTATAACAGGCATTATAAGGTATCATATATGCTATATAACATTATAATTTGATTTAAATGGACACTTTAGCAAATATATAATAGTCTATGTACCCCATGTGTTCTTGGTCATGAGGTCATTATTATTATTATTATTATTATTATTATTTGGGGCCAGATCAATATACTATGAATTAAATCAGCTATCAATATTATTAGTCCCCTCATTCTGTTATAATGCTCTATTATTGTTCATAAACATATGTTTTTTTTGCTTACTGATTGGGTTTCATAAACCAGGCCTTAAATATAATTACAAAGGGAATGAAGTGAAAAGAAAAGCAAGTTTATTTCATTAAAACAGGATATTAAATTTGTTATTGAACCTGTCACTCATGGTGTGATTTTTCTTCCCCCCCTGGCTGCTCATTTCCCCAGGAATGCCAGCTCAGTAACACATCTCATTCAGGTAGGCAAGATATTCTGAATCCCTGTTATTAGGTGATTAAACCCATCAGGGAAAGTTTTATTTTACTCACATGTTCTAGTGGTTCACCATGTAAGTATTCTCTCAGCTAGCAAATAAACATGTTATTCGCCCTTTAAAAGTCATTTCAGAGCTGAGACCTTCTAGTTACTGTTTATGTTTGGGACTTAGTGAGTCTTCGGAGGCACTTTAGTTTACGCCACAGATATTTGCTGCCGAGCTCAGTGTCTTGGGGAAACGTGAATCGTTTATTTGCGCTTGCATAAGAACATGGACACTAGATTAATATTGCTCTTCTCTTGACAAATAAAATGTCTGGAATTTAATAATTCAAAGCGTATCATGCTTGAAGAGAGATATCACTACCTAGTGAGAGGACTTTTGCATGTTTCATGTTCAGTAACCAAAAGTTGAAAAACAATTTGGGAGTATGCAGATGGTTGCTAATCACTCTGCTCTTCATGTTCTGCTCTCGGTTGCATCCAGATCCACTGACTTACAGATGGCATGTAATCCAATAACTGGAAATTGCCTGGTTTAATTTCACACAGATAATTCCTAAGAAAAATGAGCTTGAAAATGGTTCTTCATATCAGGATATAGGGAATACTATTCCAAATAAAATACAGTGATCTGGTAAACAACCATAGATGATAAATGGGATGATATAACCCCATCAAAGCAAGGGGAGAACATGTCAAGAGACTTGTCAAGATCACCAGTGGAGGCATTACATTACTCAGTGTCACACTCGTAATCATAAAAGAAACAGATTTATCACATTTGAAAGACCTAGTGCCTGAACATTTACACATGCACTCCTGCTGTCTTGATGTGATGCCGATGTTTGATCCTAACACTCCAGATCTGCCCGATTCATCCTGATGCTCTGCTTCTGCTTGGAGTTTCTGCTTCTGTGGATGGTTCCACATGGATACTCTAAATGCTTAAGTCTCAGCCCTGCTTCAGTAGCTCCCTCCGGTCCTCTAGCACTGCTCGACTGGTCCCACCATCTCTCAGGGTACAAGGAAGGCATGCATCGAGACTCTTCTCTGTTCTGGCACCAAGGTGGTGGAATGAACTTCCCCTAGATGTCCGAACAGCCGAGTCACTGGCAGTCTTCAAACAACGTCTAAAGACTTACCTCTTCATAAAGTACTTAAGTTAACGCTTACACACACACACAAAAAAAAACCCTCCCAACAGAGTTTTGGGCTGATGGTATTCCTAGTTTGTGACCTAGTGAGCTAATATCAGAATGTATTTTTGACTTCAAAGCACTATTGTAAGTCGCTCTGGATAAGGGCGTCTGCCAAATGCCATAAATGTAAATGTAAATGAGTGAGATTAGAGGTAACGGGTCACATAACAGATCATGTGATACAGCTTGTTTGTCATTTGGCAGCGGATTCTGGGAAATGGAGTTATAGACTGAGCCGATATGACACAGCGAGATCACACATGATTAGCCACCAGACAGAACTGAAAGCACTCATTAATCATATAGCTATAAAGTTTAAATGATTAATGTCTATTTTGGTTTTGGTGATCGTCAATTATGAAGAAAAACTAAGAAATGTATCCATATTGGGGGTTGAGGATGATTCACACTTTTCTGAATAGTTGTAAATGAAGAGAAAGTGAAACTAATGGTAATTAGTTTCACTAGTGGTAATTCTAAGTGTTATTATAGGTCGGACATGGGTCCCTGGAGGACTAGCGGTTAGGCCTCGGTGCTCTCACTGCTGTGGCCTGGGTTTGATTCCTGGCCAGGGAACCAACCCCAGCCACTGGGGTTGCACACAGCAGTGCACTCCCAGTGCTGGTCCCAAGCCCAGATAAAATTGGGGAGGGCTGTGTCAGGAAGGGCATCCAGCATAAAACCTGTGCCAAATCAAATATGCGGCCCAATGATCCACTGTGGCAACCCCTAATGGGGAGCAACTGAGAGAAGAACAACATTATTATAGGTTAGACATAAAGATGAGGGAAGACAAAGGGTATAAAATTTATGATGAATTCAGAACAGATTTTAAATGATAAATGCCTTTCTATTTTTAATGGTCTGTACCAAGGCTGTCAGTTCATCTCTCTCTCTCTCTCTCTCAGTAATTAAAATTGTACTGAAAGAGCTTAATCTTAAAAAAAAAAAAAAAAATGACATACCTTAATAATCAGCTATTTGCTGATTGTGTATTTGGTCATTTATTATCACTTTGAGCAAAACACCATCCCTGTGTGTACTCCGTTAAGTTGTAAACTTGTCACAAGCCATTATTTTTGGTAAATATTGGTCTCCATGGCAATGCAGGGCTTATGATTCATGGATGTGTGGAATGTAAGGTGTAGGAATCAGAGGAGGAGATTTCATTAAGGAGACTTTGAGGCAGGTTAATAAGAGCACTGACACGTTCGAGCTCCTCTGTGTCTCCGTAACCCGAGTGTACAATCACACTGTAATGGTTCTCATACACAGGAACTTTTGCTCCCTTTATGCTGTGCTCTGATGTTTTTCTTAACCTTTCATTTCTGCAGAGTTACGTATATAATAGTTATGTAGTAAGTATAACAGAAATAATGTAAAAACAAGCTTCTTATAGCCATTTGTTATGTAAATGATTAATGCAATTGGCCATATGTAAATGAGCTACTCATGCAGTTATCTTGAACCCTTAGAACCTGATGAACTCTCTTCTCAGTTTCAAAAGTCAGGAATCTTCTATTACTATGAAATATGATTCACATCAAAACATCAACAAAAAAAAAAAAACATTCCACAACAGAAAACTTTATTAGCCTACAAGGAAAAAGAAATCACAGAAGCACCTTCACATTTGGCCTCACCAAGAAATCCAGATACTATGAATATAGGAATTGAAATCTATATTGCTTCATTTCAAATCCAATGAGCTGGAGCTCAGAGCAGAAACACCAAAAAAATCCCACAAAAAGTTCCACAGTACACTTACTTATGCACATTTCCTAATTTTAAAGGCTTTTAATGCAATTATTTGAGTTCTGTTTAATATAATGTACTCTCTTTTGCCTATAAACATGTCATGCAAAAAGATCAAATTCAAACTCTGATCTGTTTGCCAACAAATTTAGCTGGAACTTTTTTTGTTTTCTTCACACTCAGTAGTTTTGTAACCTACATATTTAAATCTCAATGACCTTTTTCTTCCCAAAATCCACTGCTTAGTACATGGATAATAATGAACCACTGAAACAAAATGTGTTTATAACTGGACAGATTTGAAAAGGCAACTTATCATCAGGATTGATGTCTCCAATTTATTTTTAATGACTCGTAAAATGAGAAGACTCTTTTAGGAAGACTATTTTAAATGTCTCTCCCATTATCGAGCAAAATAGACAGCAAATAAAAACTTTAACAAGACCAACAACAGACAAACAAAACAAACAGATTTCACTTGGGTCAGGTTGTAACTGTTGCTCATATTTAACTACAGTAGCTCTCATTCATTATTTGTATCATTATATTTGTTTTTGTGGAGAATTTCTGGCTGTTATATTTTCTTAAGCGCACAGAGAAGTAGAATTATATAGAGTAAAGGCTATAGAGAAGCTGTCCAGCTTGAGAAACAGCATTTTCTTGTCTTTGTAAGACATTTCTGATGTCTGTTATACCACAGTACTGTTAAAATCCCAATTCTGATTGGTCAGAAGGTGTTGATTAATTTTCTAGAACAGCAGCTCTGATAGTAGTGCCGCTGCGAATCACAGGTTTATATTAATGCGCTTGTTCTAATACGTTATCATTTCTATAGTAACAATTTATAAGAAAGCGATTAAAAAAACATTTTGTTGTACAATTGCTGATATAGTAAAGTTTTCTTTGAGAAGATATTTATTAAACATTTATGGAAGGATACTCCAGTGTGAATGCTTAAAAGTGTAACTAAGTTTTCTGACACAGGAAAGTTTTCAGGACAGAGGAGTTTAAGCTTTACAGTTTCTCTGATAATGAGATAAGCTGTTTTTTTTTTTTGTCTTATTAACTTTGAGAAAAAAAAAGAGAGGTTGGTGAGGGAACGACTGTTTATAGCTGCTTCAACAATGTTGTTTTTGGATGTTACACAACATTAAATGTTACTGTCCCTGGTGGTCTAGTGGCTAAGGATCCCATGCTCTCACCGCCACAGGGAACCAACCCAGCCACTCGGAGTGTACTCTCTGTGCCGTTCCCAAGCCTGGATAAAATAGGAGGACTGTGTCAGGAAGGGCATCCGGCATAAAACCTGTGCCAAATCAAACATGCACCCCAATGATCCGCTGTGGTGATCCCTAATGGGAGCAGCTGAAAGAACAGCACAACATTGAATGTAACTATAAATGGATAGGTAGTAATAAAAATGTAATCATTGGCCAATTTTGTGGTATAAAAGGAATAAAAGACTTTGGGATGTGCAGTTGTTATAGGAAAATAATCAACTTCAGGGCGGTACGAGTAATTCCGCTTCGCATTGAGCCACATCACCACCATTGCTTTTTTATGTCATTTATGTTTACTCCTTTATAGCTTTAGAACAGTATATTTAATGCATATTAAAAAGATCATATATGTAGTAAAAATAAGATATAATATGAAATGCTAGATTTAACATACATTTAAGGGCCCAACATATGTGTTGATGCTGATACAATAAACACATTGCTGTAGCTTAAGTCAAGTTAAGAATTAAGACAGAAATCACAAGCATGTCTCAGTGAGATTTAAAAGGTTGTAGGAATTACCAACCTTGGTGAAGACAAAAAGAAAATCCTCAAATATTCATTGAGGGGGAAAAATGAAGAAGCCTTGGAAGGGGCAATTTAAGTAGGGACCTCCCTCAGGGTAGGTTGGGTGTGATAAAGTGATGATAAACAACAGCCGTTGCAGATCTAATCAATATAGAATGATGCATCAGCACTAATGGAGAAAGGAGAAAGTCAACAGGGGAACTACAGCATTTCATCAATAAATACCCCCATGTAACAGCATGAGGATCTGCAGATCTGCAGTACTTGTACAATTACTTCACATTCTGCCCCAAAAAAACTTGTGAGTTATGTACAAAATTATTGTACAAGCCTGAAGGCACACTTTATGCACCATATACAAATGCATTTGAGGGAGAATCATCCAAAACATGAGCACCGCAAAAGGTGGAGATATGTGAAGAAGTGTGTCTAATTACACATTCCAGTCAATTTACTATAGTTTAGCCGTTGCTTCCTTTGCATAATTTTCTCCACATCCTAAACCCTGGTATAAATTAGTGTTTCAGGCTTGATGCAACAACATGTCTATTCAGTTCATTTCAAGGCCAGAGAGTTTACTCACTGCCCGTAATGTATAATTGGTTGATTAGTTTAACTCAAGCTTTTTTTCTGCTCACACTAAATGTCAGGACTGGGATCCAGCAAGGTTCCAAAAAAAGGCCAAGTTTATTAACATGGAGTGTACTGGGTGCTTGTGTGGTGCTGAGTGATGCATTTACAGCATGCATTCATCCTTTGTATCTGTTCTATCCCACTAATGGCCATCCCCGTTGATGCGTTTTTAATTACTAATTTGTTTATATTTGGGGGAAACTAAGTTCATTAGAAAATAATGTGAGGTCATATGAACAAAAATAACTGTGGGAGTGAGCGGGATTGCTCACACTTTTTGTGTAGGTGGGCAGAGATTGTAAATCTTGCTGCAAGAGCGGGCAGGATTTGTTAAACTTTCTGCAGGAGTAGGAAGGATTGGTCAAACTTTCTGCAGGACTTGGGCAGGATTAGTCAAACTTTCTGTCAGAGTATGCAGCATTGGTCAAAAACTTCTGTTGAAGCAAGCGAGATTGGTCAAGCTTTTTGCGGCAGAGGGTGGGATTGGTCAAACTTTCCTCTGAAGTGGGTGGGGTTGGTCAAAACCTCTGCAGTAGCAGGAATGATTGATCAAATTTTCTGGAGAAGTGAGTAGGATTTGTCAAACTTTCTGTAGGACGGGGCAGAACTGGACATATTTTCTTCAGGAGTGGGCAGGATTGGTCAAACTTTCTGTGAGAGTGGGTAGGATTAGTCAACCTTTCTGCAGGAGTGGGTAGGATTAGACAAATGTTCTGTTGGAGTGGAAATAGAGTTTTTAAAAAAAGGTCTCACATCTCTACATAACAGTTGTAGTTTTGTACCACTGGTGCTGGATTTTTTTTATTTTTTCACATTTTACATACAATAGAACAATTAAACAGGGTGTCCCGAAAGTACTCCATACATTATTATCTAATAATCTTTGTTTCTCTCTCTCTCTCTCTCTCTCTCTGTCAAGCTACGCATCCTACTCCTGAGATACCAGTGATCCTGACCCCTTCTGCTCTCCAGGCCTGCATGATCCATCCTGATGCCCTACTTCTCGTTGGAGTTCTCATCACTTGGAAACCACTCGCTGCTGCTGAGGATGGCCCCACACGGACGGTGTAAATACACATGAGATTACTGTGCATGGTACCACATAGAAACCATGAAGATGGCTTTGGACCGCAATTGATACGAACAGTTTTGCTACGATGGCTTAGGACTACAATTGCTATGATAGCTTTTGGACTGCAATTGCTACAAACAGTTTTGCATTCAAGTCTCCATCAGTGAACAGTGGATAACTTCAACAAAATAGACTTCACGTTAAAACTATAATGAATTTCCTCGTTACACAATTGTACCTTTTCACTACAGTAGAGTTCAGAAGGAGTTTATTTATAATTGCACTATTTGGTTGTCACCCAGATGAGGATGGGTTCCCTTTTGAGTCTGGTTCCTCTTGGGGTTTCTTCCTCATGTTGTCTCAGGGAGTTTTTCCTTGCCACTGTTGCCTCTGTCTTGCTCATTAGGGATAAATGTATAAATATAATATATAAATATAAATAAAAATTTATATCCTGGATTTATACAGTTCTGTAAAGCTGCTTTGTGACAAAGTCCATTGTTAAAAGCGCTATACAAATAAAATTGAATTGAACAGGGGACTGTGTTTGCAAGCACCACGTCGGTTGTGCCTTTGTCAGTGGATGTTCGTGGACGTCCACTTCTCGGTTTTGTCAAAGGCATTCTTAAAGCCTGCCTGAAAAATAATAATAATTAAAAATTAATAATAATAATTAAGAAAAAAAAAAAAATATATATATATATATAGTATAAGTATGAAAAATTCTGGATGAAATTTTTCTAAAAAAGTGTCAATTTCCCCTATGTATGGAGACTTTATAATATATCTACTGTATATACAAACAACATAATAATGTTGATATGCAATATCACCCTTTTTGGTATTTTAATTCAGTCCAGATTTGCAATTTACACATAAGGGGTCAGGATTGTTCCAATGTGGGAAAAAAAAAAAAAACACTTGCAGATGACCTGGTTGTGTAGAAATCAGGGTTGATTTCAGCTGAAAACCTTTCCAACCATTGCAAACTGTGGCCATATTACATCTATACCTGTCCACCATTTAATTCCAGACCAACAAGATATGGTCTGGCAACCCTGGTAAAGTGCACTCTATAGAGCAGTCTATATAGTAGATAGGGAAGTGAATGAGAAAGTGATTTTCGGCACAGTAGCTCTCTTGATCCTTACTTAGTCCCCAATCTGTTGTGAGAACATGAAGGCTTTAGATTCTGATCTCTGATCAGAGATTCTTCTGACTGATAACTGATAACCCTGCTGTTACTGCTGTTTGGTGGAGACATCATTAGGCTCTGCTTCAGCAAGTGCTGCTTGGCTCTACTGATGTTTATCTAACATGCTACTGGACACATGCTGGTACATTGGAAAACACTGCCACCTGTATTACTCTGTACCTCAGTGTTTTCCTTTTATAGAAGATTACAGTTAAAATTTCATTTGTATAGTGATTTTAACAATAGTCCAACATTACCAACATTGTCACAGAAATCCAGATGTTGATTTAGATCCCTTATGACCAAGACAGTGGCAGCAGTGGTGAGGAAAAACTCCCTGAGACAACATGAAGATAGATGTTAACTGGCCCGTAACTTCAAATGTATGATAGGTGGCCTGCAGGCTAACAAGTTGCAATTTTTTCCTTTCACCTGAAGGTGGCAGCAGACTGTGTTAACACAGTTAGCTAAATTGCAGAGACTACACCTGAAAATTAATTTACAGAAGGATATTTAGTCATGGCTAGAGAAAAAAAGCGCAAAGTTACTAGTGAGAAGGGGCGATTTCAAAAGCGCTGGAGACCACTAATCATGGAAAACCTTTCCTGAATTCTTGAAAGAGTCCTTAATTAAAGTGGATTTGTAACCAAGTATTAAAAATGGCAATTTAATTCATGATAATGTTAGTTCAGTTACTTTTGGTCCCTGAACCACATATAAAAACGTGCTGCAATCTCTATACCGATTTGGATGTAAATAATTTTAAAGCTGAAAGTCTGCACTTTGAGCTCATTTTCATTATTTAATTTCAACTCCGATATACTGTGCTAAACATATTTATGACTGTGTATACACACACACACACACACACACACACTCACACACTGGCCCTCACGTATTTTGATGAGGTCTAATCTGGCTCTTTGAGAAAGATTGAACACCTCTGTGCTAGAGACATGGAACAATTTATACCACTCAGTTTATTCTTTATCTGGGGTAAACTGAGACTATGTTAAACCAAACAACTACTTTATCTCTATTTACTGTCACAATGTGACAAAAAAGAAATAAATGCCTAATTAGTGAAATCAGGATGTGTAACAAAAGAGCAGTGTGGAGAATAAAGCACCTATTTTTATGTTCCTGAAATAGGCAACATGGATCTGAAAAATGAATAAATAAAAAAAATCTGTTTTCATTTGCATAACCTTGAACACTTATATAAAGGAATATAAAAATGAAGGATAACAAACTGACAAACCCAAGCAAAGATGTCAAAATACATTTTTGAAACAAGCAGTTATTCCAGTGTTGAATACTCAGGAGATGTTGGTTAATTTTCTTTAACACCAGCTCTGACAGTACTGTAGCTGCAAATCACAGGTTTATATTAATATGTTATCATTTCTATAGTAAAAGCTCATTTGCAGGAATTTGTACAGCAGACACTCCCTGTAAACAGATTAAAAACGTATGTAATTGTTGATATGGTGAAGTTTTCAGCAAGGAGATCATAACCTGCATCACCAACAGGTTCTATCTGACTTTTGGCAAAATCCTGAATTAGCAAGATGAATTCTGAGGTGTATAGGGCGATACTCTCTGCTCACATTCAGCCAAATGCTACAAAACTGATAGGACGCCGCTTCACAGTGCAGGTGGATAATGACCC
>CM075011.1:3291996-3302175 GCA_037576675.1 Pangasius sanitwongsei
TTTTTGTGGAGCCTCTTAAAATAAAGCTGAAAGTCTACACTTTGATCACATCTTGATTGTTTTATTTCAAATCCATTTTGGTGGTGTATAAAGGCAAAATCAAAAAACTCTGTCACTGTCCAAATACTTCCGGACCTAACTGTATATATATAATTTTGTCTCTTTTTCTTGCCATGGTTGCTTTTGGGTTGCTCTTAAGTGATCTAGACTGATGTTAATACATTTAACATTGTCATTTTGTCCTTTGTTTGATTACAAATTGTTTGAATTGTCCTATAGTTATTGCCAAATCTGAAATCTATGCTGTATGTCAAAAACAGCCTGTCTTTATCTAAATTGTTCTCCTATCATAATTGTTTTGTTTCCCTCTTTTTTGACACCTTGTCACTAAGCATGGCAAACCATGTTATTATAGATAATTTGCCAAGATTTGAGACACACATACGACACGTTCAGTGTTTACCTCCAGCAATTAGATCATCCTACTCCAACGCAGTCCTACATTTCATATGACACTGTCATTTTACTGCATTCCTGTTTAAAATACCTTCCTGTTTAATACCCGCTTTTGTTATTCATGCATCTTTAACAGCCACCTTTGAAATGATAAAACCTGCTTAATATTCAGTGAATACGACTACAAATGAAAGATGAGCGAGATCAAAACAATTATACTCCGTTCAACCTGACCGACGATGCCTTAGGTATTTGTGATACATTTAATTCATTTTTCTATTCCCTTATAAAAACACACCAAAATAAAATCTGTGGAGAAGCAAATTTTAGATTAGAGGTTGTGATGTAATTGCATACATGACAGAATTTAAATAGAGGTTCTGCCTTAGCAATTCACATCAAGATGTAATCTTTTCACCTGCCAGTTAAGCGCATTTGCTGCGTCTTTCCTGATTATGTTTAGGAGACTTTATATAGAATTACTGTAAAAGTGGCTTTTTAAAAATGGGTTTTTAAATACAAGACATTCCCACTCCTCCATGCATAATATTAATAGTCCTGAGTGAATCATCTGGATCGTATTAATACTGGTGTTATACCTAAAGTGGAGATGAATTAATAAGCTGCTTCTATTTTTTTTTTTTACTTATTGTTCTGTCTAATTACCTATCAAACAAATCTCTGAACCTCCAGAGGAGCCATTGTATTATCTAGGACAAGTTTTGGAGATATTCTCAGTTCTCATTTCACGTCTGGGAAAATGCTAAAATTCATATCTAGTTAAAAAGCTTATGATCATCCAATTAAACACTCTAAACCCACCCCCAGAGATGGGTCTTGCTCTAGTGTAGTAACTCATTAGCTGCAGTTACTAGTAGCTTTGTTAACAGCAAACATGCCATTATGTTGCCAGACAAAAACTGGAATATGATTCCATCTTTATACACCATCAGAACTCCTCAATCAGTATGACTAAGTACAAGGCTCTTGTTAATCTGTTTGCTGTCCTCCATTTTTAGCTAGTTTGCTAAGCTAATGTCAGGTTTGTTTAGATTTGGCAGGGTTGTGGCGTATCCCAAACACTATTTGCAACATGACATGACTCTGATTTCCTGTTTCAGACGGAAATATGTCAACATAGAGACTGAAATCACAGCTAAGCCTCCATTTCATGGGGACCTGGCTTGCTTGTATTTGATTCTGGACCAGGTTTAAGTTGAGTAAAACTATTAAAAAGAAATGTACTAATTATGCAGTTGAAAAAGTTATGGATTGGTTTCTTTGCAAAACATGATCTCTCCAACTCTTTTTTTTCCTTTTAAACAGCATGTGACATATCCCAGCAGAAAACCCTGTGCTGCACAGCCCTATCTAGTAAACATACTTCACACCAACGTCATCAGCCAAAAACAATTTTACAGTTTTATTTATGGAATGCAGAGTTATTTATCTCAAATCAATTTGAGGTTGTTTAAGAGCAAGTATACAAATATTAAGTGGAAAATGAAATAAGAAAACGAAAGTGAAAGCACAGGACTCAGGATACACATAAACATAAATATCAGTATTCAAATGTAATATTTTTTTAATCTAGCAGACTGATAATGTTATTGGTATCCTAACAGTATCGGCATTGCTGGCTAGTCTGTATAAAAATGTATTTTTAAAAGGGAAAAAAAAAATAATAATGCAGTATGACTTATAACTTATAAGTTATAACATAACGTATGTCTGATACTGCCCATGACTTTCCATTACTTTTTATGTCCAATCAATATTTTTTAATCCCAATGATATCTGCCTCAAGATCAAACTGAGCAAACCAAATCCCCCAAGTCCCAATTTCTAATGATACACAGACTCTCAGTTAGTCTTTCTCACTCAGTCAGAAATCTTGCACCCATGAGTGATGTTTCTCAGCCATTTGTGTTCATTGTCTGGTCTAGTTTAGTGAAGTCTAGTCAAGCGTAGTCTATTCGAGTGTAGTCTACCTGAATCAAGTCTAGTCGATTCTAGTCTAATGTAGTGTAGTTTAATTGGTTTGACCTCTGCTTGTTTCTTGTTTACCTGTACTGCCTGTCTTAGTTTATGTCTGTTTGCTGATCACTTGACTTTCTGCCTGTCTTGTCAAGTCTAGTCTAGTGATGTCAAGACTAGGCTTGTTGAGTTAAATGTAGTCAAGTCCAGTGGCATCAAGTCTAGTCTAGTGGAGTCAAGTCTATTTTTTTAGAGTCAAGACAAGTCTAGACAAGTCTATTGGAGTCAAGTCTAACGAAGTTGACTCTAGTCTTGTCAAATGGATTAGAGACAAGTCAAGTATATTGGACTCAAGTCTAATGGACTTGAGCCTAGACTTGTCAAATTAAATAGAGTGTGAACAAGTCAAGTATAATCAGGTCTAGTTGAGTTTACTGGAGTCAAGTCTAGTTGAGTTTATTTCAGCTGAGTAAAGTGTAGTCAGTCAAGTATAATAGAGTCTAGTGAGGTATAGTAGAATGGATTGTACTGGATTTGAGTCTAGTCTTGTTAGACTTGATTGAGTTAACTGTAGTCAAGTGGAGTCTAATGAAGTTGTGTCAAGTCAAGTGGAGTCTACTGGAGTTGAATCTAGTCTTGTCAAGTTGAGTCAAGTCAAATGTGAACAAGACATGGCTAATCTTGTTGAATTTGAGCCGAGTCTAATGGAGTCTAGTCGAGTGGAGTCAAGTCAAGTCTGGTGGAGTTTGTCCAGAAAAGCTGAACTGTCTTTCCAACAGAAGTGCTTCTGTCTGTCCACCATTCACAACACTTTTGGAATGAAGCTCATTATGCATTTCCAAGAACTACCATTGTCATTTTGAAGAGATGCAACAAATTGACATCACTTAAAAACAAGCGCCAAAACACAGTCATAAAGAAGGTGGGGCAGCCACTGAAGCCTTGGAAAAAGAAACATAGGTTAAGGTTTGGGTTTGCGTGGAGACTCCCACTTCATTTGTATGAATGAATGGGATCTAAGTACATTGCCCATCCTCTCAACGACCAGGTGCTGTGTCTAACCACGGCTGATGTGAGGAAAACTCTACACAGAGTTAACCCACAGAAGGTTGCTGGACCAGACAACATTCCTGGCAGTGTGCCCAGAGGATGTGCAGACCAGCTGCTGGATGTTTTCACTGATATCTTCATCATCTTCCTGAGCAATGCTGTCATTCCAACGTGCTTCAAGGCCACCACCATCATCCCCGTGCCAAAGAAGCCTTCAATGTCATATCATCAAGTGATGACACGACCGTAGTAGGTCTTATCAGCAAGAACGATAACACATTAGAACTAACACACACAGCCCCATAATAGCTTTGCCTTATTACCATGCAGTGTGTTCACGTGACAGAAGATCTCCTTGGACATGTTAAATCTACCCTAACAGAATGTGGTAATTGCATAACCGTAATTAGTCAGAGCGGAAATGACCAGACACAGCCAGCATGGTTTAATGCCAGTGAACGTTGTCTTTGTCCTCCTGCTGTCCGGAACACGTGTCAGCTCGTCACTCTCCAGTTACAGAATATGACTCCACACAGCATGTTCTCTCTGTAAAAAGGGCACAAACTCAATTTGTCCAAAAGGACTACAAATCTTCATTTACCCCTGTGTCTCATGAGGTGGTCAGTGTTAAATGGGTTTATTTCAAATAAGATTTATCCTGTTGTTTCATGTGGAAGATCAAAGTCGGAGTTTTAACATCTGACATTTACAAGGAAACACTGATTTCCCACAAGTCTTTGTGTGCATATATAGAGTCTGAGGCAAAATGTCTGCACTGCTCTCCCTTTATCGCTTATTTTAGATTTTGTCCAAGCAATCTTATTGGAAATGGCTTTACCTCATTCTCACTAGTAATCAGGCTGACTGTTCTACTGCTCTCCCAGAAGCGGAGAATAAAACTACATGGCTTAGAAACAGACACCGAGGCTGAAATTCATATTGCTGTTGTGGAATTTGATTCCTTTTTCTTATTTCACTTTCAATCTTTGCTAATAAATAAATTGAAATGTTGCTGTACCAGCATTCTCTCATGTTACTCACTAGCAACATTTATCTATTTCAGCTCCACATATTCATTATGCAGCATAGCCGGAAAGATCCTCTGCGTTTCCATGGTCACCTGTTTCTGCGTTCTTGTGCTGAGAAATTGTTCTCTGTACACGTAGCATGGCAAATACATTTAACAAAGAAACGTGTTAATTTTTGCACCTGTCCAAGCCAAAGGACTAAATCCTGTCTCTCATCTGTTTGGTCATAAGATGTTAATTAATTTTCTATTATAGCAGCTCAGACAATAGAGTAGCTGCAAATCACAGGTTTAGATAAAATACATAAGTAATTAAAAAATACCATCAGGAAAAACAAACAAACAAAAAAAGAATTACTAAGAAAGTGTGCAAGAACTGTTGAAAATTTGCCAGGTATTAGATGTGCATAGTGTATGAAATTTAAAGTTTAAAAAACTAAAAAAAAAGCTAAAAAAAAAACAAAAAAAAAAAAACGGTGAACACATATTGGGATGTTGTGACCTGAATTATGATCTCAGATGTCATGTCCATATTAAATTGTGTTCACACATAAATACAAATAATAAATATAAATAACAAACAATAAATACAACTAATAAATACAAATAGCAAGTAAATAAATAAATAAATAGTACATGATATGGTATATAAAAATCAGGATGTTGAAAAATTACCAATTACTTAATTATTTTTTGTAACTACTTGTGAAATTTATTGAACAGATATTTACCAAATCTCAGGATTTCAGAGGTTTTTCAGTCAGAGAAACAGAAAACCTTCTAATGTGTAAAGTGTGACTGTGTCAAAATTCACTCCAGCATGACCCACACATTTAAGCACAGCCTCTGGACAGAGGAAAAGTGGTTTTTCTGGCTGCTAATAGGTGTGAACCAACAGCGGACCAGTAGTCTCCCAGATGACCACAACACTGATCATTAGCCCTGGTGACCCTGGACATGAGAATGTGACAAAGTGACCACTGAATATGTGAAGCTGAAATAGATCTCTCTATCGGACTGTGTTCAAAATGTTATATCAACAATTACACACATTTTTAAAAATCTGTTTATGAGGAGTGTCCACCATACAAGTCCCTGTGTAAGTTGTTGCTATAGAAATGATAACGTATACTGTCAGGGCTGCTGTTATAGAAAACTAATTAACACCTTCTGACCAATTGGAATCCAGAATTCAACATTGCTGTGTGTTTAGTAACATTCTAATAACATACAATATATTTTTTGTTTACATTTACAGAGTGGCTCCGAATGTTTATGAATCCAAATCTGAATGTTCCTCTCCAAATTATAGGCAGGAAGTGTCAGAGACCAGCAAAGTGTCACAGATGGACTTGGTTATCACAGAGCTGCTAATTAGCATGTGTACAAGCAGTGAGTCAGCAGGAAGTGTGTGTGTGAGGGAGGAGTGGAGGGAAGGAATCTCGCACGGCATTGTTTGTGCATCAAACGTGATTCTATGTGATTATAAATTTCAGCCAGGCTCAGGATAGACTCCAGATCCACTGTGACCCTGCCCAGGATAAAACACTTACTGAAGATGAATGAATGAATTTTCTTCATAGTGGTTTCTTCAACACTAAAATGTTTGTTATTTGGCATGAACAAATATAACGACAACAGAAAATGTGTGTACGGTAGGCAGGGAACTCGCCACAGTATCTGATGTGATTTCCGAGTATGTTTAATCTGTCGGGTGTAACGCCTACAACAGGGAGTCCCGGCCTCCTGCGGAGTTTATCTGCAGTCCTAATCAAACATGCTTTGATACGATATTCTAATGATCCTGAGGCTCTCTGTTGGAAAGTTGGAATTTTACTCAGCAGGAAAGTACTGTAAGCATTTTTTTTTTCACTACATCTATTTTGAAAACATGCTGACATGCAAATTTTTTACAAAACCTAACAGCAGGGCAGATCTCCAGGATCGCTGCCTCTTTACAGGAATCAACTCATGTGTTTAGCTCAAAATCCATAGCATAATTACAGTATGTGTGCTTGTATGCTGATGTATGGACTGTGCATGGCAGCATCATTTGTATTGTCCAGTTGCCTCACGTCTGATTAATCATTACTAACAGTGTTAGCATTGGTTGCATGCTCTTTTATTTATTAAAATGCTGTTCACAATGACTAATGTTCTTTGCTCAGCTAATAAGCCCATGTATTATTGTCAGCTTACTGGCAGGAGACTGGTGGGGAGGGGAATATAAGTCAGCAGACACAAAGGAGCATGCGATTTGATTGGCTAAACGGCTTATGGACTGACAAATGGAGAATAAGTGTTACTAACATTATTTAAAAGAAAGAACAGCCCACTTTATTTGCAATTAACATTCCACTATGTGGTTTAACAATCAACAGCTAGGATTTAATAGATCTGGTATGTCCATAGCACTGCTTGAGGACAATACAGCCTTCTCAAGTCAAGTCAAGTCAAGTCAATTTTACACTGAGCTCCCAGATATTAGCTGAATTGAAACGGAGCTGCTGAGGTGGTCTGGTGTTTATTTCCTTACCAGTCATGAGCTAAAGTGAAAACTGATGGAAACCATGGGAAAACCTACCAATCACAAAATAAGGGGAGGAGACAAAACCAGGAAGAGAAAACAAATGTTAAAATAAGAGTCCAATAGCCGGAGCATGTGCTAAGAGGGGGAATACATGGCAACGAGTTATTATATTGAGTCCACCAGTTTAAACTTCTCAAGATCTATTTAATGGCTACGAAATACTAAACTCATGGCAGCTATTGTATTTTGAAATGAATGTGACAGCGAAACCATTTGGCCACAGGAAGCTAAGCATGGAGATGTTTGATAATATTACACTTCAGACTTGGAATGACGTCTAAAGATATACTGGAGTCACTGGCATTATAACATCTATATACCATTAGCCCGCATCCTTTCTCAAAGCAAAGATTCTCAAAGCAAACAGACTTTCCCTGACAAATAATGAACTGGGGCCATCTATGAAGTATGACGCTCCACGACATAATAATTCTTGGTGATGACATAGATTGTGGCCTCAATATATTAATTCCTGGCCTTAATATATTGATCTGTTTGCGACACCTTATTAAAAAATAACCACCATGTCACCTCAGCAGCTCTGTAGATTAGAGACTCTCACGGTTATAATCAGAAGAATTTTGCAATCCATTTAATGCATATAGGCAAAAACACCAGCAAAAAAAAAATAGCCATCCATTGCAAAAAGCTGAATTGAACAGGACATAAAATTACAAAGCAGACAATGTTTTCCCCAAGTTAGATCATCATGAGTGCATGGCCTAACTGATGACCTAACCAACTGTTTTTAACTGTGTACAATCAGGTAGTTTGAGAGGTTCTTCAGTTTTCCTTTTGGACTCCCTCCAGTTTCCTCACACATCCCAAAAACATGTTGGTATGCAAATTCTAAATCACCCCCTGTGAATATGTGTGCATGGTGCATGGACTGGCATCCCATCCATAGTGTATTCGCACCTCAATCAACAAAATGCCAGTATTTTACAGGTCAGGATAGAAGTGATTTTCATGGTTGCTTTGCACACTTCTCAAACATTATCCTGCTACAGTACATCTGGAGTTATGTATCAGTCGATTTGATTGACAGTTCTGGATCCGATCAAGCTGTATGTCAAGCTGTATGTCTTTTCCATGCCAAGTAGTGTTCATATTCAAAACTCAAATGTGTCCAGCAAGTAAGAGTTCTGACTATTTTATTTTCAGTCTTCATGCTGTCAAAGGCAGTTTTCATAAGTGCCTAAAAGATATGAAAAGTTCCTAGGAGGAAAAAGTCTGCAGTTGATCCAAAATCAGTGAAAAGTTTCAGAAGCTCAGCTCTACCATGCAATATTACAAATCTTACAAATCTGTCTGCAGTGCTGTTTGAAGAATGTACAATAGTGCCACTTATCCCACTGTTGTAGTCTCCAATCTGATTGATATTTTCTATAACAGCAGCAGTGACAGTACTGCAGCTGCAGGTTACATGTTTATATGAATGCTCTCCTTCTAATATGGTATCCTTTCCACATAAACAGATAATTGTTTATATGGTGAGGTTTTCTGTGAGGAGACTTTTAACAAATTTGGAAGGAGTCTCCAGTGTCAGGACTTTGTAACAGTCTGAGGTAAAGCAATAATTTTATGTATTTTGACGTGGGAAAGTCTGGGGCTGGTGAGAGAATGAACCTTTATAGCAGCAGTAATGAATTAAGTTTAACTATAAATGGATAAAAAAGTATGATGTGTCTTTTAATGAATAAACAATGTAAGCATAGTTAAATCACTGTGGTATAAGGAACATGTTTTTGTTGGAAAATAATCTTCACAATGGTAACAATCATAGTTGATCATTTTCCTATAACAGCACACCCCAAAATGTTTCATTCCTAACTTATTCCAGGGTTTTTGCTTATTTTTTTATTTTGCTTAAAATATTTTTTTTGTTATGTCTGGCAATTGAAGCTTTCGGTGTTGAGGTGATTTTTCTGTTGTGTCCAGTCAGGATTGAACAGCTTGGTGATCCGATCTGCTACTACTGCTACTGCTATACAGTACAGGCATTTAAAACAACATGACTGAAAAGTTTCTGATTACACTCAAACCGAAATCACGCGATTAATCTCTGCTTTCCAGTATTTTCTGCCAGCCAGGAATAAATTCGCTCCATCCCACGCATCATATGCATAATCATTTTCCTCAATCTGTTAAATTCACATTTCAGTAAAATCATCTATGCATTCGAGCACAAGCTGCTGAAAAGACTCAGGCTGTGACCAGAATAACAATGTGTGTGTTTTCCCCCTTTTATTCCTTAAGGCTTGTGAACTCTCTCTGAGGTACAGAGACCTGGAGGGAAAAGGTTAAAAAAATAAAAAAAGAAAGTGTCAAATATTACACTTCATTTGTTTTTCTGCTCCTTTATTTATTTAATTTCATGCATGCTGTGAGGTGTATCAGAAGGATATTTAAAACAAGTAGAACTCAATGCCAATGATATCAGCAGGGATGCCTTGGCTGCCAACAAGTCGAATTCTTCATGTTGCTAATTTGTATACCTGAAATACCCTTAAAATATACAAGAAAGCTACTGAAAAACATATGACCTTTCTGTGACCTTTTTTCAGGGTTTTACCTTGTTGGTGATCTTAGTACCTGACCTAGTGAACTAGCATTAGGATTCGTTAAGCACTATTCAGATATGATTAGTTTATCAGCCTCTATTTCAGTTTATCAGTTTACACATCTCCTCCGTGATTTAAAAAAAATCTCGCATATGGACAGCAATAAAATGGCCACAGGAGGAGTACGTTTCTAGCGGGTTTGTATTTTGTGTGAATCTGAATGTTTGCGTCACGCTCCATTCACAACATGGCGTCCAAGTGGTCCAAGAGGCGCCGGAGTAGAGAAGAGACGCTGGCTCTTATCTCAGTTTGTGGTGAATCAAAGTTCCAGCAACAATTTGAAAATACAACAAAACAATAATCACGGAGTATACGAGAAGCATCCCTTTTTCATTTTGTGATTCGGGAAGTGTTTAATATCTGGGGGAGGGGCCCTTTTCTACAAAAGGGGGTAGAGCGTTTTCGTATTTAGCTCCTAAACTTTGGAATAGCCTTCCTGACAGTGTTCGGGGCTC
>CM075011.1:3302275-3332080 GCA_037576675.1 Pangasius sanitwongsei
TACATGACTATACATAAATGCAGAAAGGACATTGTTCTATCACACTCTCCAGTGTCACCCAAATGAGGATGGGTTCCTTTTTGAGTCTGGTTCCTCTCAAGGTTTCTTCCTCAGTCGCCTCAGGCTTGCTCACTAGGGATAATTTTGTCTAACATCGAGGACTGTTGCATGTTTTTGTTTGTTTGCATGTTTTTCTGTCTCTTATGTTCTGTAAAGCTGCTTAGAGACAATGTCCATTGTTAAAAGCGCTATACAAATAAAACTGAATTGAATTGAATTGATACACATGCTATGAGACTAAATACGGCAAGCGCCGCCAGTTAAACATCTTTTTTTTCTAAAAGATGCATAGAAATTCATGGACATGTGTATCTAGACTAAAATTATGAGACGATCGCTGACTTTGGTGAAAAACAGTAGGTAATTTGGACTGTAATTTTCTCAGAGGAGGACAGAGAAATGGCCAATCCGGATGGAATTAAAATCATAGAGGAGCATCTGTAAAATAGGAAATTACCCCAGGACCCCATGTTCATTTGTTCATCCTGTCCAGAATAGGGCTATAGAGACTACAGAGTCGCTCTGGATAAGAGCATCTGTTAATGCTGTAATTAATTGGAACTATACTATGTGCAGGCTTCAGGCACTGTATCTTCTCTGTTTGTCAGTTTTTATTCCCTTTTAGCTGACTCGGGAACACAGTTTTTTTTAACCCTTCAGTGCTTCCATATTAACAGAAAAAACACTTTCGCATCACATGCTGGGTTTAACTGGTTTGTGGTTACACCTCATTCATGTTAAACACTGTCTGGGGAGACAAAACCAATCGTGGGAAGTAGCAGCCATCAGGAGCCGCACCAGTGCACATGCACACAGTGTTCTGATGGGATATCGCTCCCTAAACAAAACACGCAGCAGTGCCGTCGTGCTGATTTATCAGCTGCAGGAAGACAATGATCACAGAGAGCATTAAATCAATACAATGAACAATGGTTGCAGTGCTGTTGTGCCTCCCTCTTTCTCCATCTTTCCCTCATCTTCCTCCTCATCTCTCACCTTTTCTCTCGCCTCCCTAAATCTTCCCCCTCCCCCTTTTTTATTTAACACCAGTTTCCAATTAAGCTGTAAGACACAGAAGTGCCTCATTTCTATGCAAACTTTATGAACTGGTGTAGCTCCATCCTGACATACCTCATCTGTTTTTATGTGTCTGACCTCGTTGCTTACTCCGTGTGAGGAAGATGAGGATTTAGCTTTGTTGACAGCAGCAATATGGAGGCTGAGAGAATAACACAGTCACCAGATTTAGTGTCAGAATAAATCATCTTTATTGCCAAATTGAATAAAAAGTGTATTAGCCCTAAGACAATCACACACAAACCAATACACCCTTACAGAACAGACACATGAACTTCACATGGGAATAATCACACTTCACACATTTTTTTTTACATGTACTACATGTGGTTTCATTCATTCATTCATTCATTCATTCATTCATTCATTCATTCATTCACAAATGATTCATTCATTTTCATGTGATTCTTACACATGATTCATTTATTTTCAAGTGTGATTCTAGCACATGATTCATTTAATTTCTCATGTTTTTTTTTTTTTCATTTATTTTCACATGTGATTCTCACACATGGCTTATTTATTGAATTTATGCTTTTTTATAATTTGTGATTTTTACACATGATTTATTTAGTTTCACATAAATGATAGGCATGTATTGATTTCGACACGGTTCATTTATTTTCTCCTGAAACTCTCACACACGATTCATTTATACTTCACATGTGAATTTGAGATATTCAATTCAATTCAATGTTACTTTATTTATATAGCACTTTAACAATAAACATACAAAATTCTGGACATATCATTTCTTTATTTTCATGTTTGATTCTTACACATGATTCATTTATTTACACATGCAGATTTTACATGATTTATTTACTTTCACTTGAGATTTTACATGATTAACTTTTTAAAGACATTTTTTTAACGTAATATCAGTGGGATGTAAAAGACACCCCGACCCTGATCATGGAATCTCTCAGCTCGCCCTACTGAACCTGTTTCACCACCTATCATCGTGAGGTTTGGCCATTCTAGTATACGTTTCTCCATTAGTTTCACCTTGTGACACCAACTAATTTCTTTCTTTCTCTCTCTCTCTCACACACACACACACACACAGTCCTCTGAAGGGCACTTTGTGACAGTTCATTTCTTCCCACAAGATGCTCAGCTCACTGCAAATTGAAATACGCTCCATGTGTAAGGACACTCTTTCTCTCTCTCTGTCTCTCTTTCTGTCTCACTCTCTCTCTCTCACACACACACACACACACACATTCCCTAAAAAGGGAATAAGACACCTCCAGTTCTTTTGATAAAAGAGCCAGAAAGGATCAGCGTTAATTTAAACCCAGAGACAATCTCCTCACAGTGAAGTAAAGACTCTAATGCAGCCTAGAAGTGAAAGATAAAGGAAAGAGGAAAGAAGATAGGGGCAAAAGCAGGATGTTTCCTAATCCAGCTTATGGATACTGACTGATTATTATTAGCTTGCCCCTTTTGGCAAAATAATTAATGATGCTTTGGTGTTATATTATTGATGGATTTAGTAGTATGGCTGTAGTCAAGACGACCATTGTCAAGTCCAAGGAAAGGACTAGCTGACGTCTAGTGAAGACCAGGTCTTAAGGGAATTGAGGCCAAGTCAAAAGTGAGATCGAGTCAAGATCGAGGAGGAAACCCTCAAATCATTTTTGAGGCCAAGCCTTAACTTCAACTAGTCAGCATCATTTGTGCATTGCACTAATGATTAGGCTATTTTCTAGAAAAATGAATTACGTCTTGTCAAAATTTGTGCATGCGGAAAGAACAATACTAACATTATTTTCACAAACTCTCGGTAGGAACCAAGTCCATATTTAGTACGACCAATACCCAAGACTGAGTCCCAGTAAATACAGAAAACTTCTTGAGACTGGACTTGAGTTCTACAGCCCTGGTTGGTCATCTTTTATCCTCACACATCCAGACAGTGGACATAGAGCATTTAAATCTAATCTACCCTCACCTTGTACAGTTTTGATTAGCAACTAAGCTGATTACGCCAAAGCACCTGGAACAAAATCACCATCAGAAAATAAAAATCAACAAAGTGTTTGGAAGAGCACATCAAATTGAAACTGTTTAAACATCTATAATGGACTGTCTGGCAGATAAACAGAGTGGATCATGCAGGAGAAATCAGATGAACTCAAGTACGCAACCTAATCAGCACTGAGAGTGTGCATAAGTGTAGCTGCTTGAACATGTACTAAGTATGGAGCCTTGGATAAAGAAACATGAAGATTCACATCTCCACAAATTACTCTGCAGCTTCAATTAAGCAGGTGGCTGAAATAAAGCAGATTTTCTCACAGTGCTGAATGAATCTGTGGGCTTGTCGAGTGCTAGGCACGACTGTGAGGAGGCTCTACTTATAATCGTGAAAGGAGGAGGACGGTATGCACGTGTTAGGTTTTGATGCTTTTTAGCTGTTGTTGTTGTTCATTCAGAGCTTGTGCAACACATTTCACCAGGTTCTGGTCCAGAAAATACAGTGTGCATGCCGTTTAAAATAATATTATGCCTGAGGTGTGGGTGATGCCTGTGGATCCTATGAGTGATCCACTTTTGGTGTTCAAGGTTGGTTTCGGTAAATGTTGGATAGGATTTCTGTGTGTGTGTGTGTGTGTGTGTGTGTGTAAAGCTTGCACTTTATACCTTCAAAAGATAATCCACTAAAAAAAAAAACAAAAAAAAACTATTCCTGTCTTAGGACGGACCACAAAACAGCAGCATGAATACAGATCTGCATATAAACAATAAGGCTCAGTTCTTATAAAGAATAAAACACACTGTGTCATGCTGTTGTAGGAAAATAGTCAATGACAGGGTGGTGTGATGAAGTAGAGTTACTGTTTCCAGCCTGAAGTTGATTATTTATTATTTAACAACATGTCATACTTTTTTTATCAGTTTATAGTTGCATACAATTTTGTGGAACATCTGTGGAGTTAGTAACTATAAACAGTCGTTCCCTCATCAGCCTCTCTTTTTTTCTCTCTCTCTGGAAGTTAATAAGACGAAAGTCCCGAAGACTTTGGTGGAAAACTATTAACTGTCACAAATCACTGACACTGGAGACATAAATGTTAAGAAAGCTTCGTTATATATATAAATATATATAATATTTATAATGATAAACAAACTTGTGATTTGGAGCTGCCCTACTGTCAGTGCTGAAAATTAGAGAAACTGTTTATAGAAAATGAATCAACACCTTCTGATCAATCAGAGTTGAGCATTCAACAGCGCTGCGGTATAAAAATCCAAACTGCACATAGCTGAAGGATTATACAGCCATTTTCTTCAGCAATCTGCTGTTAATTTTTAATGAGCATTGCGCTATAAAGCAGATAATAACATTTACCATTCTGAACTGCAGTTGGTAAACGTAAGCAAACTGAACCTCTTCTTCTTTTTTTTTTTTTTTTTGATTGCGTAGAGGATGATTTCCAGCAGCACTGATACCACTGAAAGACGAGAGAAAAAAAACCTCACTTAGACACCCTGACCTGATGAAATGTTTGTTTTCCACACAGTTTTTGTGGTAAGAGCATTTCAGTAGCTAATGCTGCGGTTTTTGACTGGAGTAATTTAATGCCACAGTGCTCTCAGCGCTCATACACAGCCACTCTGTGTAGGTGTTCTCTAAAAAAAATCACTTTCTGTATTTGGTTGTGACTCAGCCATGCCTTTGGCAGCACCTGAGACCTGAGACACACTGAAAACAAGGAACCGGCACAGAATATTATACTGAAGTATATGCATTTATACCTCAAGCAAAACATATAACAGAAGAATGTTCTGGTAAGGCTTGGGTAGCAGTAATATTAATAACTACATGCTAATTGGGACTCACTGGTTTTATTTAGCATGTTACTCGCATGTTGGTTTTGCATTTTTGGTTTCATAGATGTTCACTGACCCTGATTTAATTGCCAAAGAATGAACGGTCTTGGTTAGTACACGTTGAATGTCTATAAGTTTTTCTTCTGAATATAATCACCAGTATTCACAGAACAGAGTATTACGAAGCAAATCCCACAGACGAATCCTCTCCCTTTTCCATTACTGTCTATTCATAACTTGAGAATTCAAATCTGCCATTCACTGCCAATCCTTTTTACACCTCACTGAACATTCAGACCTTTCTGACATTCACCTTTTCAAACACATCAAGTCCATGACATTTTATTCATAGTTCAAGAGGAAGCTCTGAGAGTACACTCTGTCAGGCAGCACCTTTTTTTTTTTTGATTGATCATATTTCAGTCATTCCATGCTGTAATGTGAGGAGATTGGACTGGATGGCAGGCGCTCTGACGGGAGGCCAAGGTAAGGAGGAAGTTCTGCTGTTTCTGAGATTAAAAGCAGAGTTTTTTTGTCAGATTTTTAAATCGATTTTTATTTTATAATCAGAGTAATCCAATCACGTCCCATATACATGCAGTTTGTAGACTTAATACACCTAATAAACTTTAACTGGTTGTTAATCATGAGCAGAAGAATCGCCAAACTGCCTCAGCTTCTGGAAATACAGGAGCAGAGCGAATTGCCACAACATTAGCCCAAACTGTTTTAGACCTTCTGACCATCTACAAACCTCCTTTCCCTGCTCGCAACACATGCAGCCAAACTCCACTTCTGGTCTGCTTATTTCTCACCCTTACAAAAGAAAAAAAAGTGCATATGACCTTATGTTTTTTGCATGTGGATTATATGAATAAAATATGATTTCTTTTCTAAAACATGTGAATGTGCACATAAGAAAAAAAAAACACATGTCCTTCTGTACATGTGAAATCATGTGAAGATAAATTAATAACTTAATGACGTGTTAAATATTAGATGAAAAATGAATGGTGTGGAAAAAATTCTAAGTGCAAATGAATGAAGTTTAAAGAAAATAGCAATTGAAAATGAATGAATTATGCTTTAAAAATAAATAATAAATAAACCAGTCTGTCTCATAACTATTTCACACTGTACAGTGGGCTCTTCTCCAAATCCTCTCCCTGTGGAAAACCCTTTCTGAAGCTCTCTGTAGGACTCGGATGACCTTACTGTTTTATTTTGTCCAGCTTTCTGGGAGCAAAGTTCAAATATGAAAAAAGCCAAGCTGTATCTTCACTATTCTGTACACTTCCTTTCCCTTCAAATCATTTTTATTTTATCTTTCTGTGTGGCTGATAAACTGTACTTTTACAAAAGTACCAGAAAATGAAAATGAAGTGTTCTTAATATTGAACAATTTTTTAAATCCATATGATTACATATACAATTTTTCTGAAGACATCCTTGACTATCTCTTCAAATACTTTTGAGGCATGTCAAATACTTATGCATGTAATGCTTGAAAATCTGGTCAGTTTTTGACAGCATATTAAAATGCTGCAATAATAAAACTATTTGGGTTTCACAATTCTGCTTGACACAAATGTCATCCCTCATTTATCTCTAGAGTTACAGTAATTCCATTACACATTCTTATTTACTGAATCTGTAGGAGGGCAAGAGCAATTCTGCTGTAGCTTAAGTCACGATAAATATGTAGGTGATTTACTGTGATTTATTTATACCAAAACACTTGGTACATACATACTGTATGTAGCTGTGCACAAGATCTGGAGAGCATGAGGAACAAGACCTTGGTACCACAATTGGACAACATGGGGGACAAGAACTTGGAACCACACCTCGTGGAAATGAGGGACAAGAAATTGGTCCCAAATTTGGAGGACAAGGGTACCCAGAACTAGGAACTAGATCAGACCTTGGCAACATGGGGGATCTGAACTTGGAACAACACCAGGATATGGGGAAACAAGAATGTGATGTCACAGCAGCACAACATGTGGTGCCACATCTGGATGACTTTTGTGAGGAGAATTGGCTGCACAGCTAGAGAATATGAGGGACCAGTACTTAGTGTCAGAGCTGCAGAATATTGTGGATGAGAACATGGTGCTAGAGAGAATAGGGAACCAGAACTTGGTATCACACTTAGATTACATAGAGAACCAGAACATGGAATCACACCACAAGGACATGGGGATGAAAACTTGGCCCCACACTGGGTGTACATGGGGGGACCAGAACTTGCAAATGCAGGACTTGGGGAACCAGACATTGGTGCCACTCTTGGTGGACATGGGGACCAGAACTTGGTACCACACCTGAAAGACATGGGGTACCATAACTGGCTACCACACTTTGAGGACATGGAGTAACAGATTTAAAAATAATAATAATAATAATAATAATAATAATAATGTTGTTTTGTCTTATTTCTATTCTTCCGATTCCTTTGTCCCTTATTTAGGATTGGCTGTAATATTACATACAAATGTAAAATACATATATATTGCTAACAAATTCCTCTGAGGGTGTGATGGTGGGTTAAAAAAATATTTATTTTTTATGTAATATATACTGCTTATTTAATAAGCAGTATATAAAATAATTTTTTATATGATATAATAAAAACCCTCTGGTGACCTGTTCTTAGATGGTAATCTCATTATGAGGGGATCACAGAAGAAATTCTGATAAATAAATTTATTGGAAAACAAATTTGATTCATTTCTACAAGTGCAACAAAGTGAAAACAATTAGATTCGATAGTTAAAGCCACTGGGAGAGATTTACGTTTACTTTTCATTTAATCTGCTGAATGCACAAAAAAATCAAGGCACTGTTGGACTTGGTTCGTTCCGTGGTGTGTGCGCATGTGTGTGTGTATATGTGTGTGTAACACCGATGGACAGCCGTGATTTAGGGCCTCGTTTCGGGGTGGCTGCTTTCATTTAGGATCAATGGTGCTTGGCGGCTCTCAGGGATCCGACTTCAACCTTACTCAGCCATTTAAGTCTCTGAGTTTCAAACCATCTAGAAGTGTTCTTCAGTCAGGAGTAGAGCCCTCGATTAAACACAAACTCCTGTTGTGTCCTACTGCAATAACCTCTTGGATTCCACTTGTCAATCATTGGGAACACTTGTAGGAAATATTCCATAAAAAAGAAGAAAAATAGCTGTAGCTAACTGTCAGATTAACACATTTAATTTCTATCATTATCAGTCATAACAATGTGCTGTAACTTGTTTACTGATTACTGTTCTGTAATAAGAGGAATGTGTACTCAGAGAAATTAATATAATCTTGTAGTGAGTCACTTTTTAGTGTTATTAATGATCTGCTAATATACACATGGCCCAACGTTGGTGGACACCATATGTCCTTTTTGAACATCCTATTCTAGATTTGGTCCCCCTTTGCTGTTATAATAACCTCCACTCTTCTGGGAAGGCTTTCCACTGGATTTTGGAGCATGGCTGTGGGGATTTGCCCATTCAGCCACATTAGTGAGGTAAAGGCACTGATGTTGGATGAGGATGCCTGGGGTGCAGTTGGAGTTCCAGTTCATCCCAAAGGTGTTCAGTGGGGTTGAGGTCAGGGCTCTGTGTAGGACACTCGAGTTCTTCCACTCCAACCTTAACACACCATGACTATATGAAGCTCGTTTTGTGCTCAGGGGCATCGTCATGTTGAAACATGTTGTGGAACATTCTAGACAGTTGTGTGTTCCCAACCTTGTGGCAACAGTTTGGGGGAGAAACACATGTGGGTGTGATGGTCAGGTGTTCACATTCTTTAGGCCATATAGTTGTTTAGTAAATTGCTCCTAAAATGATCACAGCAGGTTATGGCAATGCCCTTGGTCCCAATCTGGATATTATCTAGAATCTAGATTGATTTCACTCACCCTTCCATCTTTACCTATCTGCAAAGCCTTGCCTAGTTTTTCTGCATTTTCTGAGCTGTTTTATTGAATATAACATGCTGGTGTCATCTGAAAACATTTACATTTATATAGCAAGGTTTGTTTATTTTGAATGCTCATCAGAATCCTAAACACAAGGACAATTGATAACCACGTAACAGGCAAGGGTTCAGACAACGAGGAAATATACATTCATTTATATCTGACACTCATTCATAGCTGACACTCCAGAGCCAAGGTGAGTGCTTAAAAAGAAATCTCAGTTATTTTACCAGCTTTTAGAGAAGTGGTGCCTCTAGGGGCCAAGCACTCATTCGTCAACTGTTTGAAAATGAATAAATTCTTTATTCTCATGTATAGACCTGTCTCTAACTTAAACTCTCCTGCCTTGTCCCAAAAGTTGGATGGCTTGCACAAATTAATTTAACCTGCAAAGTTGCCCTGGTAGGGAGGGAAATCATGGATGAAATTCATAAAGCACAGACCAGAACGTCCCCAAATAAAAATGTATCTGTATATGTATGTTCATAGATTAAAAATAATTCAATGGCTGCAAACCTCAGCCTGAATTTTACACACTCATCGCACCAGCAATAAATTAATTCCATGAGGCATACACTGTGTGCGACATTACATACTTCTGAAAGCCTGTCAGTCAGGTATGTGCCCAATCAAAACCCCTTGGACAGAGGTCTATTAAAACCACTACCCATGGCATGACGCCTATATTCACATTGCTGTAGATTTCATTACCAACCTGCCAGCATCAAGGGGGCTAGCATACAGCTATTTGGTTAGGGAAAGGTCTATATACAGTCAGGTCCATAAATATTTGGACATTGACAAAGTTATTTTCATTTTAGCTGAAGTCATTAAATAATGTACCAAAGTGCAGACATTCAGTTTTAATTTGAGGGTATTTACATGCAATCAGGTGACTTGTGTAGGAATTACAGCACTTTTTAAGGGACTAAAAGTAATTGGATAATTGGCTGTTTAGCTGTTTAGCCAGGATTGTGTTATTCCCTCATTTTTTCACTTACACGTAAGCAGACAAAAGGTCTAGAGTTGATTAAGTGTGGCATTTGCATTTGGAATATGTTGCTGTTAACTCTCAATACTAAGTCAAGCAAGCCATCATTAGGCTGAAAAATCAAAACATTAGGTGTGGCCAAATCAACTGGAACTTTCTTAAAAAGGAAGAATGCACTGGTGAACTCAGGAACAACAAAAGGCCAGGAAGACCATGGAAAACAACTATGGCGAAACCCCTTCACAATAGCTGGCCAGATCAAGAAACCCCTCCAGGAGCTAGGCATGTCAACAATCAAGAGAAGCCTTTACCAGAGTAAATACAGAGGGTTTACCACAAGATGTAAACCACTGATAAGCCTCAAAAACAGGATCTAAAATCAAAAGATGACAATGGGGTTCCAACCCTCCGAGATTGTAGGTGAGTCCCCCCCCCCAGGTTTCCTCACTCCATTAGTTTAATAACAATAACTAACAGAGATGTCATTAATATGATATCCCTTGCTGTTGAAGTGTCTTGCTACTGGAAAGGAGAAATCCTTCATTGTGATGGGACATTTTACATTTCTTTCTTTAATCTATAAACTGCATTTATGCTTTCATCCAAAACAATTACAATACAATCAGTACAATGGTGCAGGGATTTAAACTCACAACCTTCATATCAGTAGGGCCAAAGCCTTAACCCCTGAGCCACCACTTCCCACTGATGATGTTATGAAGGTCCTCAGTAAAATGGTCAGTCAGTCTCTTATTGTTTTCTCCAGTGTAAAGCTGCTCACATCTCTTACAAAAGAGACAGTAAAGAACCCTTCTGGTGAGTGATGAGTGACAAATAACCAATGCTTTATGGGTCTTTTATAAATTTTTATGTAGAACAACTAGAACAGCTGCATGCAAGTGCTGTAGATTCTATTAGACAGATCATTTAATTCACTCCTGACAAGCATGCTATTTTTGTCCTGTCTGTAAAAGATAAGTGGAGCTTCCTTAAAAAGGGAAGCAGTGTGGGTATTTGTATATGAATATCTGGGGAAGTGCTGCTTTCAGACAGATGACATGCTGTCACCAGTAAATTTGCACCTTTACGTTACACTCTCAGAGCTTCGTGTTGTCCTTCACTGTCAGGGAAATGCTTTTTTTAACAACTTGGCTGCCAGCAAGAATGCTAGTTGTTCACAGAATCCTGATATCTGATATAACAAAACACAAGGTATTTGAATTCAAGGGATTAGTTTTGGGTCCAAAAGCTGAAGAACATTTTTCTCCCTGTCTCATCCTGTCGTGCAAACTCATTATTTTAGCGTTTGCTGTTCATTTCTTTTATCAGCATATGCTGTCCAGTATAAAATACATTTGCAATCCTGTCTCTGGAGCAATGTGGAATTACGTGTCTTGCTCAAAGGAAGAGCAGATGTATCAAGACTACTGATGCTTGAAACTCCTATTTGTGAAAGGAAATGATATAAGCAGTAATCCAGTATGTTGACAGTTTCGTTTAAACCTAACTACTCTCTTGCACACAAACTGAAGGCTACACACCTCTGATCCTCCAGAGAGGTAGCAACGGATATCATCGACCTTCATAAAACCTTCAACGATTGAGGTGCTATTTGTGTCCTGCTGAAATAACATTTACAAATATTTTTGTAAATATATTTTAAACACAGGTAAAGTATCCTTAAATCAATGCTACAACCATCCTTGGCTGGGAGCCAGGAGTGTAAAATTGGCTGTGCTCACACAGTGGGAGGGACATACTATTTCTCCCCTGTCAATCACAGCAACACTAACCAATTGTGGGTCTTCTCTCAGCTTTCTATGTTTTCTGTGAGGAGACATTTATTTAAAATGTATGCAAGTAATCTCCAGTAAAGATAAGTTTATGCTTTGTGGTTTCTCTGTAATATGACAAGCTTATAGTAAAAATGAATTACATTACTAGCAGCACACAGCAGCGACCAACATAAACAGAGCTAAATAAAACATTTCATTATACCCCTGATAGATTCTGTACATTCTGTACCTGTATTGATGAAAATATGTATGATTATAGTGTAGATGCAAGAACGAATATTATAGCCTAAATGACCTTGTGGAGGGAGCGGTTGTATAATTTGAATGGCACAAAACCCTTTTCTGTACTACAAAGATACATTTAAGCACTTTGAATAGCCACAGTTTTATTTATATCCAAAATTGTTACCAAAGAACTCCCTATTTTTCTGAGTAAAAATGAATTACATTACTAGCAGCACACAGCAGCGACCAACATAAACAGAGCTAAACAAAACATTTCATTATTCCCCCGATAGATTCTGTACATTCTGTACCTGTATTGATGAAAATATGTACTCGTATTCAGTCTGGAAAAAACCCTACTAATCAATGAACAGCTGGCCTCAGCATCTAATAAAACATATTATTATGGAGGCGTTATTAGGATGGTTATCCCATTTTTTTCTTGTCAGTCTTGTCTTTTCATGTTTAATGACCCCAATCAGATTCACCGCCCTCGATCTCGTTACTGTGAAACTCACTGCTGCTGAAATTGAGGTTACTAGAAGCTGTGAAACAGACCCAGTCACGGCACGGCACTGTGTTTTGCTTTTGTTTTTCATGCCTGTTAAGCAAAAAAAAGGTCTCCCTGGGCCATTTTACTGTAAATGTGAACCTCAGCGTATCTCCTGAAGAGTTTTCCTGCGGCCTTTTATGAACCCAAACTGATGAACAAAAGTCATCCACTGTGTACATTAGGTGTGACATTGCTGTTACAGCAGAAATAGTATTTCTCCTTGCTCTGATGGTCTTGTTACTCGCTCTAGAAGATCTTTCACAGGAAATATTAGGTTGTATCCCCTGCTGAGGTTTATCCAGGTGTAGCATACATGCCACTTCTACAATGCAGTTAAAAACAGAGAAAATATGGACGGATAACAAAGGAACATCCAATGTAAAGTGTGTTAGTAAGGTTTTGATCCATGATAAGACACCAGGATAGCTTCAATTCTCCTTGGGATTGATTCTGGAGAGACCTGTACTGGAGCACAGGAAGTGGATGCACCAGGAGAACATCTCTCCTGTGTTGTGCATCCACTTCCTGTACATTTACAGCACTTAAGCTAACACTATTAAAAGATAAGACTGAGGTATATAGACATAATCTAATCATATTCTATTTAAGAAATGCATGCTCAGATAATCTGTTTACAACATTTTGAACAATAAGCAGTGCTTTAAAAAACATGCTTACATTTATCAGTTTCCCAAAAATGCAAGGACTGTGTAGCCTATCCATAATTAATTCCGTGGACCAACGACAAGAAGGCACAAAAGCCCAATTTTTTTCCAGTCCTAAGTGCTTGGAGTTGAATGCAGAGAAAAAATACATTGCATACAGTAATTCAGTCGAATCCACAGGATGTCACAGTGTGCATCTAAATGAAAGAAGCCATTTTGGAAACACTTAACTAAGAGCCTGTAAAACTTAATCATGATTAAAGAACACGCTTCAGAGGAAGGACAAACAGGACAACAGCTGTGTTGATCCCAGGAGGAAGTGAAAGTGGCTTCTTCAACTTTCTTTTTTTTACAGGAAATGTTCACATTCTAATTTAAAACCACTTGAAATGGAGGAGTCGTCCATTTGAATTCATCAGGAATACATAAAGTATAAAGGGGAAACAGGAAAATTCAGGGAGCAACATGAACACCAGTGCAGTCAAAAAGCTGCACATGGTCTTCAAATAAATAAATAAATAAATAAACATAATGATTGCTTCTAACTCCAGTACTGAATGCTATCTTGGCCATCCAAATCAAAGTATTCTGTATCTTGACCAGTTTGATTCTGCCTTACTTGGTCTTTTAAGCAGACATGTTTAAAAAGTGACATGTTTAATTAGTTTTATCACCAAATATTTGGCACAAACTTTACTAATTTCACTGCTAACTTCACTGTTTAAGCATGATTATTCTGATTCTGATTCTAATTACTTGTATGATTACGAAGAACGAATATAATAGCCTAAATGACCTTGTGGAGGTAGCGGTTGTATAATTTGAATGGTACAAAACCCTTCTCTCTACTACAAAGAAACATTTAAGCATTTTGAATAGTCACCGTTTTATTTATAACCAAAATTGTTACCAAAGAACTCCCTAATTTTCTGAGTGAAAAAAAAGAAGGAGAGTAAAAGAAAAGCACAAAGGGAGAACACAGAGAAAGAGAGAGTAGAGAAAAAGAGAGAATCAGGGACAGTGAGGGAGACAGGGTGGTGAAGTGGGATTAGCAGAGGATGAGCGAGCTGTGGGATAAAATGAACGCTGCTCAGCATGCTAATGAGGGCTTGTGTTGAAAGTGTCGCTTGTGCACATCCAGCTGCTGAATTGATCCACACTGAACAGGAAACACAGCACATCCTCGGCCTTATACATGACAAAGATGAAAAAACAGACATCGGTCCGTATGCCACATTCCTGGTACAGTGCCAGAATGTTCCACACATAGCAAACAGTGACTCTGATGAAATAGAGTTTCCTTTTTTCCCCGGACATCAGTGTCAAGCTAATTTATGTCACGCCAATCCTCAAAGTTGATTAATTATTCATACAGTGTCCTCATGTTAAACACTTTATGCCCAAGAGTACATAATCTCACCTGTAATCATAAACATTGTCCTGAGGTCATCGCAGGACTCTTAGAGTGCTTTCACATATGCAGAACTTAGTCTAATTGAATCAAACTCTGTTGCATTTTCCTCTCTGGTGTAAACACAGCAATCACACTCTGGTGCACACTAAAACAACTGGCCTGAGAGCGTCTGAGCGAGGTGATCTCACGCCACTATCAATCCAACTCTTGCATGGTTCAACTTCAGTAAGAAAGTAATTTGACTCTCATTCAACCCAAATACGGGAGGTGACCCAAATGTGTCATGTATTTTTGGTGTGCAGTAGACATGTTTTTATAGATGCAAACTGCTAAACGGACAGAGCTGTAGCTCTGTAGAAATGCAGTGTGTCCTGGACATTTGGACTAATGAACAAAAAGAGAAAATAAACGCTGAATATGAAACAGAAATAGTTTTAAAGCAGTTATTTGTAAAATTACCTAATTTATTCAGCGCTGTGTTAGGAAAATCAGCAAAGATGAGTCATTAAAGTGGAGACTGGTGTTGATCTTCAGACTCTTGATTTTTTTATATGCAAAGTTTATTCACACTCACAGAAGTAAAACTTCTAAAAGTTTTACCAGCTCACTCTCAAGATGGAGAAACCAGCTTACATATAGAGAAGAAGGATAGAAAGGAAGGGGCAGAGAAAAGAGAGAAGCAGCCCAAGCCAGACAGTATGTCACATCTGACTTTGGTGTGTTCTGAGATCATACCGAGAAATATGACATATTTAGCATATTTAACATAGAGAGTCAGAGATGAACATGAAACTTTAGCCAAATGAAACCAAATGGCAAATGAACCAAAAGTATTAACTTATATTTCACAGATTCTCTCATTGCGGTTCCCATATGTTCAGGTTTGTTTTTTTGTTTTTGTTTTTTTTTGGTCCTATCTCCGCCCCCTGTCATTTGTTTGTTATGTACAGTAATTGTGTCCAGCTGTTTCATATTAGTTATTGATTATTTTGCCCGTGTCTAAGATTCTTTGTGAATTCTTATTGTGCATTTTCTTCTTTAAGTCCAGTGGACTAATTGGTGTGAAAGTGCCTTTATTCACAATCTGCTCAGACTGAACATCCTTTCACTGCTTTGTGACAATGTATTAAAAGAGCTATACAAATAAAAGTGAATGTTATTTAAAAGAGAGCAGGTCTGGATAATGAAATGCATAGGAAAAGAAATCATACAGTGTTAAATGAAGCACAGAACCTAATCATGTTCGATTTAATTGGATTCAGGAGGAAAAACTGGGCCTCTGAGTATCTAACCAGCTACAAATCAAGAGCAACTGTTTGAATGGAGAACTTTTGTGTTTCCCTCACGTTTCTAATTACAACCTGGATAAATTTATCAGAGGAATATTTTCATAGAAATTGGTTCAAAATCGGTCAGGTTACACAATTAACAAGACAAATTAACTAAGAAGACAACAAAACCATCCCCAAATGAGACAGAATACTTAGCTTAGTCCATGTCCACACACAGAGCCAAGCTTCTTATTACAGCTTTACATAATAATGAGATTGAAAACAACACCTGCGCTCATTAATAGTTTAAATAGTGCCTTCTGC
This sequence comes from Pangasius sanitwongsei, assembly GCA_037576675.1. Taxonomy (NCBI): domain Eukaryota; kingdom Metazoa; phylum Chordata; class Actinopteri; order Siluriformes; family Pangasiidae; genus Pangasius; species Pangasius sanitwongsei. The sequence goes on from CM075011.1 coordinate 3,318,466, forward strand.
CCGAAACTGAGAACGGAATCATGTTAGACTCAAATAAAAAAGCTAACTCACAATGACACCCTAACTAAGAGTAAAGCAAATAAATCCCATAATGCAGCAGCTATAGACAAACTGTAAATTATTCCTCATGAATCTCAACCTAATAATCAGCGTTTAATGGATCATTAACTTGTTTGATGAAGTGGTGGTGAATGGTTTTTTTTAGAAACAGTTGAAATGATGCATACATAATTCATTCAGTGTGATCAAGACAGCAAAAGCGACATGCACTGTGTTAATTTTGTAACTATTGTATAAAGTAAGCTTATGCACTCAGCTGGTTGATTCTCCATCCAAACATTTCTGCAGTTAAATATCAGGTCAACCACTACGTTTATCCTCTATGCATACAGCCAGCCAATCCACCAACATGCTAGCATTTTTGTGGTAAAATCCTATTTTTTTCCCTCCCTCTCTGCCTGCTAGATTTTTTTTGTTTTTGTTGATGTTTCTCTGAGGAGAAGGTAAAAAAAGATAATCTCTCTCCCACCTAGAAAGCTGCACCAACTCAGAATCTTGTTTGAGACTTGTTTGTTTTTGGCCAGTCTTCTTAAGGAAGTCATAGCAGGTGAAAATATTGTACTGTATGTGTGTAACCTATAAAAAAAGTCAACGATCTTTATAAAGTCAGGATGCATCGATACTGATACTGGTATCGGAAATTGGTGCGATCCCATACTCATTTACTGGTATTTGTAAAAATGCTCTGATGCCAACATCCGATACCACATGATACTATGTGATGTAAGCTTAGTGTATGGTGTACCACATGATACTATGTGACATAAGCCTAGTGTATGGTGTACCAGATGATACTTTTTGATGTAAGCCTAGTGCTTGGTGTTCTGCTAATGAACAGATTACATGAAATGACAGCAATCTGGAAATACGTTGTGATTAATTATGGCAATCAAAGCAAAGCAGACTATAAACTGTGCTCTATGAAAATATCAAGAGAAGATTCTAGAGCATCTTCCTTCAATATGAGCAACCTGATAAAACATCTTTATGCTGTTTAAAGTGTGAGGGTGGTGTGAGAGCAGTATCAGCGAGAGTGGTCATTAAAATGAGCACAAAATTCCATGAATTGCATGCACACAAATTCACAAGCATGAAGCATTGAAGCAAGCATGCAAAGAAACATGTGAGAGCACTTCAATTCTGCGAGCACTGAGCACTCAGACATGCACTCTTCCATTCCCCTTGCTTGCCAGTCACTAACAAATCTAGGTGCAACTTACTGCACCTTGTGCTTAAGATTGTTGATACTGCTCAGGTCAGTTTAAACGCATAACATCTTAAACATAAAACTCAGCCTGTGGAGATTGTTACGAGCAGCACATGGCAGCAACCAACATAAACATAAAGATAAATAATATATTACATGATACCCCTGATTGATTAATACTAAGCAGTTTACTCATTTCCTCATCAGCGTCTGTATCAGCCAGTACCGGTGTCCCATTTCTATATTTTGGTAAGTTTTCCGAGACATTATTAACAGAAGGTACACCAAATAAATATCAACTGGAAGTTAAATGTCAGAAGGATAGAGCAAGGTGAGGAAAAAAAGTTAATTACATAGAACACAATATTGCTTTCATCCTTATTCAACCACTCTCTTAAATCCAGCTTGAGTATGGAGATGAGCCAGATACTGACTTCGATTTTCATAAAGAAGAGAAAAAAGGAAAAAGAAACACAGTCAGCAAAAAAAAAAAAATCCTCTGATGCCTCTGCAGTGGTGATGAGCTAAATACCCACAGAGCCAGCACTGTGACTGTGCTGACCTGAGAAAGAGAAGCGTGTGTAGCTGTGTGTGTGTGTGTGTGTGTGTGTGTGTGTGAGAGAGAGAGAGAAAGAGTGTGTTAGAGAGAGTGAGTAAAAGAGTAAAAGACATCATGAAACGTTTGGGCATTCCATCTTTCTTCACACCTCTGGACTTTTGCACTTCTGCCCTCCATTAGGGTCATGATTGTATTTACAGGCAGAGCAAACACCTCTGAAACCTCTGAAAAAGTGTGAAAGCCAGCACTTTTTACACTCTTGGAAATTTTCATTCAAACCTACACTAGTATCAAATATGCACTAATAATGATCAAAGGTTCATTTTTAAAAAGTAAAGTGAATTGATATAAAAGGTTCATCTGCAGCTATTTTAATAAGAAAGATTTTTAATGTAATAGGAGCGAAGGGAGCATCACTTTATGTAGCTAATGCGTTTTATATTACATTTAAATGGCTCTCGGATTTGGAGCGGCTAAACATAAAGCCATCACGGACCATGAAAATCAATCAGGGGGCATTTGGAAGAGAGCCATAATCCCTGAGCATTTACTCTGGACAATTGCCCAACACCCATCAAGACAATGAAGCTGATCCATTTTACTGTTAAACGCCTCAATCTGACTGAATTTATTCCCTGAAAAGTTGAAGCACTCTATGGTGTCCAGAAATGTTAGCCTTTCTTTGCTAAGCAGACAGAATGTGGAGGTTAAAGACAAAACACTCCATGCACAAGTCAATATGTATGCAGAAGATTCTGTGCAAAATTAAAAAGCAATCATATCAGGAGTAAAATAGCACTTCTCCTCCCAACTGTTGACTGTGGTTGAACAGTGATTTCATTTCAGTGTGGCACGACTGCAACACAGTGATGAATGAGGAATGCAATGCAAGGTAAGAGTGACGAAGGGAAGGTTTTGCTTTTCGGTGACAATACCATGTATGTTTTGAATTTCTTGTGTTTCCCCCTAGTGCGACTGCTTTTCTATCTACATTTACATTTTACGGCAGACGCCCTTATCCAGGGCAACTTACAATTATCTCAATAATACAACTGAGCAGTTGAGGGTTAAGGGCCTTGCCCAAGGGCCCAGCAGTGGCAGTTTGGTGGTAGTGGGATTTGAACTCTCAACCTTCCAATCAGAAGTCCAACATCTTAACCACTGAGCTAACCACTTGCTGTGGCATAATTCTGGCACACAGACAAAAATGACGAAAAATATATTTTGGTTAAAATTTGGTTTTCCTGCTGATAACATATTTTGTCACATCTTACTTATTTAAAATAATAATTATAGAAAGCCAAGGCAAGTTTAGGGAGTAAATAAAAACATTTTTACATAACTTTTGTAAAATGTATTTATGTTTTCTTAAAATAGAGGTGAGAATGTGTGTGATAGACAGGAAAACCCTGTAAAACTGACCAAAGAAAATGTGTTTTGACTAAAATTGGGTTTTCCAATGATGTAGAAATGTATTTATTTACTCTCTAACCTTGCCTATGCTATCTGCAGAGATCACGTTATGTACATAAGGTGCCAGTTTAATAATCACAGCACAAACAGTCACATCCTAAAAATGTTTTAACTGCTGTCTTGCTAGCTATGCATGCTTCTCTAACACAGTGAATGTCATGCTTTGATCATGTTGTTAATGCCATAGCAAAACAGACATAAAGCTAATAGATTCAGTTTGTAAATGGCATAAATACGAGCTGTCAAATTATCCACAATTCACATGCGCTCTCACTGTAGGGAGGATGAAGGCCAAAGCTGTTTGAATGCTAATCAAAAAATGAAAACATTTTTAAATTTAGCCAAAATAACAAAAGTTATTTTAGCATTGATGTTAGAGTGAACAGAGATCAGCTGAGTCAAGAACAATCTAAGTCAAGAGCAACAATCAGGCTCCTGTCCAAATCTACAGTAGTTATATACTCTCTTTATTATATATTAAATGCAAATTAAACAAATAATGAGTAGTTGCGTTTAGACATTCAGTATGTTGATGTCTATCAGTAGAATTGGAATGAAATCTTTAAATATAAATTTATTCCTTTTCATTGGCTTAGTGGACCTCCGGAGTTGGGGGTTCGATTCCTATCATTGCCCTGTGTGCAGGGAGTTTACATGTTCTCCAGGTGTTTCAGGGGTTTCCTCCAGGTACTCTGGTTTCCTCCCCCCATCCAAAGACATGCACTGTAGGCTGACTGGATTCTAAATTGTCCATAGTGTGTGAGTGTGTGTGAGTGTGTGTGATTGTGCCCTGCGATGGGTTGGCACCCCATCCATGATGTCCTCTGCCGTGTGCCCCGAGTTCCCTGGGAGAGGCTCCAGGTTCCCCGTGACCCTGTGTAGGATAAATAATACAATAAATACATGGATGGATGGTTGAGATCAATTGAAAAGGGAAACAAATATCAGTTCTCAGAAGTCTGTAGTTTTCATCTATCTATTTGACCATATGAAGGGTTTCCCCAGGCTGCCACACATATGGAAAAGCCATGCTCACACATCCACACCAGTGATGTGGTTTTTCTATTAACACATGCAGAACTCAATCTGTTATTTTAATATGTCAGTCATGTACTATTGCAGCCAACAACCAAGGCTTTCATATAACACCAATACCACATTTGTTTGAGTTGCATTGCTCTCATCCGTATTCAGACCATCCATCGATCCAGGGTTTGGAGGGAAGCCAGCGCGATCTTGGCATCCCCAAGCACTGCGCTGTTTAGCTGATGCAGAGTAGATCGAGTGTGGTGGAGCAGGGAAAATTTGTCCATGTGCAATAATTATTTTTTACCACCAATCTTACTAAAAGTCTTTTTAATAATCTTGGTCTATATGTTAAAATGCACTTAAAAAATAAAACAGAAAAAAACTTGGCATCATTTTGACAGACAAATCTGTTGTTAAAGTCAGTTTTCTCTATCTTAGAACAATCACTAATCTTTTCTTTTCGCATGACCTATAGAAAATCATACATGCATTCATTTCTTCTCACATTGGCTACTGCAATTGTCCATACATTATTGTTAATCAGTCACTATTGTTCCATTTACAGTTAGTGCACAATGCTGCTCACTGGCACCAAGAAGAGACATTATATTATAGCAGCATTTTCATTGCTTCATTGCCTCTGAGCTCATTTTAAGGTTTAGTTTAGAGTGCCTTTATTTGTTCTTATACCACAGTTCTGTTAAATTCTTGATTCTGATTGATCAAAATCAGGTGTGGTTTAATTTTCTATAACATTAGCTCTGACACCAGTAGAGGCCACAAGGCTGTGCTCTTTAAAATATGTTATTGTTTCTATATGAATATGACTAATGCATATGGTGAAGTTTTCTGTGAGGAGACATTTATTTAACATCTATACAAGGAGTCTCCAGTATCTGTGCTTTGTAACAGGCTTTTCAGACATGGTAAAGTCTTCTGGACAGAAGACAAGCTGCATTTTTTTGTATTCTGACCTTCAAGAGAGAGAAAAATAGAGAGACTGGTGAGGGAATGACTGTTTATAACTTCTGTAATGTAAGTGATAACTAACTTGTTTCATGGATGTTCCTCAAAAACTATAAACTAAAAATGGATAAAAAGTATGACATGTCACTCTTTGTAGCTAAAAATTGTAATCACTGGCCAATTGCTATGACACAAGGGGAATAAAACACTTGAGAATGTGCTGTTATAGGAAATACTCAACTTCAGGGTGGAAACAGTAATTTTTTGTGCCGGACCATATCACACTGCCGCATCATTAATTATTTTCTTACGACTACATGTCCTCAAGTATTTTATTACTTACTTAAAGCTCTTAATGGGTTGGCCCCTTTTATATTTGCTGCGTTGTATTTCAGCCTACCAACTAATGAAGCACCCTTCATTTCTATTTTTACTTCTAGCCTTTACATGCCCATATTTGAAATGAATGCCAAGTAATTGGGTTTCGTCAATTTGTTTGCTTTCTTGCTTCACCTACAATTCCTTTCAGAACTATATTCACTCAGAAGACAGTCATAACCACTGAAGACATGATTTTTCTGAGCTCAAATCTTTCACCATGCTAAGTAGCTTAATGGGTACACCATAATGGAGTAATGGTTGGTCAGTAAAAGAGGTGAACTCGTAACAGGTGTGTGTCTCATCTGCTTGATCTACATTCCTCCAGTACCACAAGGAATTTACAGATGTGTTTCCATTACACAGGTCAGGAATAATATCTGAGCAGCTGCTGCTCTCCATCAATCTGCATTGATTGAGTGCTGATTGCGTGACTATGAGCCAGTGCCCTGTATAGTTGTAGCCCTGTGTGTGTCTGTGTGTGTGTGTTAGAATGAGGGGATTATTTATGGGCCTTCACATTCACATTGTAAATCTCAATTATGCTGCATTATTTGTTTGGCAGCATGTGTAGGTGGAATTTTTTTTACGAGCACCTCAAAGTGTAACTCATAAATTGGTAATAAATTGCAAAGCACACCTTTCAAGTGGCATTGACCTTTTCATCCAATGACATTTAACACTCATTTTACTCATTAACTATTTTTTTTAAAGAAGCTGCCCCTAAAATACATCCTTCACAAAATAACATGGCATTTTTGCAAACACATTGCATGAGTGAAAAAATGAAGAAGAAAAAGAGAAACAAATGACAATGTCATATAACAAGGACAAAGAAAGACAAAAGGTGAGAGCCAATTTAAATTTTCTCCTCACATTCTTTAGATTGTAATAATTCATTATTGGCTGTTTATGATTCCTGCTCTTTTTGTATTCAAAGTCCTCAACTGAGCAACTTTGCTTATTTGATCAGGTGTGAACAGCACTTAAAAGCATGGGTTGACTAAATAAATAAAAAAGATAATGTGGCTAATTAAACTGCTAATTAAAGGTCAGTCTCAGTCAACTCAGGCCTCAAAAGGAAATTTTCTTTTTTCTTCATTTATTCTTTTCTTTTCCTTTTTGGTTGTGTTCCTTCTCCTGGTGTTCCTTCCCTGAACAATTGCGTAAACATTTATCATATCATTATAATGTATTTTAAATAAATCACCATATTAGTCAAATTTGATTTCTCACCCAGAACAACAGAGCAATCTGTTTCTAATTGTTATGGATATCTGTGATCTAAAAATGACACCCCCAATTATCAAGCCATGGCTAGTGATATTGTAGCGGAATGAGGGGACATTGGAAAAGCACTATAAACTTAGTTGTACTAAATCAAGTTTTCAAGCAGGCTAGAAAACTCACTCATGAATCAAGCCAGTCCGGATGCTGACAGGAGCCACAGCAGTAGAATTGTGGATCAGGCACCAGCATCAGATCAGGCAGCTCAAGAGCGAGAGAGAATTCCAACAGGTCTCGCTGTTACAGCATAACTAAAACTGAGAGCCAGAAGGTAACAAACGCATGAGGTCACTCTCAAATATAAAGCAATACACCACATATTAACCCCCCAGATCTGCATTTTTACCTAAGAGAAAAGCTGTTTAAAAAAGGAATGACTAAGCAAACAGGTTTGCAATCTAGGCTTACATAAAGATGGGCTAATTCTTGTGTTCTGTGAAAGTCTGGTGTTATATTTCAATACAGCCTTCAGTCCTCTTCCCTGGCCCTAACAACCCTTTCTCTGCCGTTATTAAACTTGAAACAGGAAGTAATGTGTTGACCCAATCACATTACTTGACTTGCAGCACATGATGCAGACTGCACCACAGTTCCATTAAAGCGTATCCCATTATATAAAGTCTCATGATTGCATCATAATAAAATAAGCACTTGCTTCATTTTGTAATATAAAGACCTTCCCCCTTAGAGATAAACACAACCGAAGCTGTTGTGCTGCTGATCAGAGTTCACAAAAGTTGAACTTTCTAGTGTAATTTATTTGTAGCAGAATTCTTATCTTCAATTCTGAACCACTGATATTGACTAAACTTAACTGAATGATAAACAAATACCAAAAATTGTTGATGACCAGGCCCTTAACAGACAATGTAAAATGTCCTTCATGATGTTTTCCCATCTGGTTGAGTCATCAGAGATCACTATATTCATTGCTGTGAATAAGCAGGAGCTTCTGTAGTGGATTAGCAATTCCCTTCTAATTGAGCCAAAATGCTCCATCATCAAAATATAAAATATCAGATGGGAAGCTGAATGTGCACAAGGCCAGTTCATTATTCCAGATTATGTGGAAGGTGTGTGCCTAAAAGATCTGCAGATGGCTAATTAGCTGCTATAGCCCTCTGTAATGCATGAAACAGAGATGGCAACTCTTCATGAATGACTTTTAACAAAGTTACAAAACATGGCTTATTTTACAGTGATGACAGAGTGTATTTGAAAATGCAACACCATGAAATCAGCTGTGTGAAGCTGCCATTGTTTAAAACATATTGTAAGGAATACTTAAACTATTAAACATGTAAAAAGAGGATTTAGAAATATGACAGGTTAGCTCATTTGGCATTCTAGAAGATTCAGTACATCTGTCAGATTAGCTTATGTTAGCTAGCTAGCTAGGAGTAACAGTGAAAATTGCAAATGAATATGACTGAAAAATCTTCTCAGGAATCATTTCAGGTTAGTTCATATTAGATCTAGAATTCTTTAGCTTTACATAATAAAAAAAAATGTAGAACCTTTCACTTCTAACTATCTAGAATTAGATGTGAAAAGTGTACCTGAATATGGCTAAAAGTCCTCTCAAGTTAGTTGATGTTAGCTAGATAGCTAGCTGGTAATAATGGTGAAAACTAATATTTATTTCAAATCCTTATACAAATCCTGTCAGTTTAGCTCCTGTTAGCTAGCTAACTACAATTATAAGTGAAAACTAAGATTCATGAATATGATTTAAAATCTTCTTGCAAATCCTGCCCTGTTTAACAATCCTTTCAGTGACGTTAGCTTATGTTAGCTAGCTCACTAGAATTAGGAGTGAAAATGGTAACATTTATGAAAATGTCTTATGTTAATCAGGAATTTAGCAGTGAATGAGCAGTGTTGTTCATATCCAATGTGCTCTTCAGTAAGCAACCATTTTCTCCAAGGAATCACACACACACACACAGAGTACACAGAGTACACAGAGCGTGAGGTTGATGATTGGTCACACTGGCAATATGAGGAGGACTATTAATGCCAGATGAAATCAAATCTCATTCACATGCAATAAATCTACCCACTACCAAGCCAATCGGTTCTCCTCATTAGTAGACCAGCATCTCATCAGCCTTTTTGGCACTACTATCTATGATTTTAGAAAATATAGAGACAAGAAGATGCTTAAGATGGAGGGAGTGTCATGTGAGTGACACACAGTGTTTGTCTCTCTGAGCCAGATGGTACGTCCTTCAAGTCACTCCCTCCCTCTCCTGAGCAGTCTTTCTCACTTCCTATGGTCACTGCCCAGCTATACATATTTGCCTACCTACTCTGCCTACTTCTGCAACACAACCATGAGCTCCCCAAACATGTGCCAGCTCTGAGTTCACCATGAGAGAGCAGAGGGCAAAGTTGGCAAGTGGTGCAACCTGGACTCAAAGCTGCTCCCTTCAGGCTAAGATTAAAAATACAGTCAAAAACAGATGGAAGTAAACTTTTTTTCTCTCTTTTTTTTCTAAAACGAATCTCTCATTTTGTGGCCCTGTATGAATAATTTCAGAGCAATAACTAATGTGGGACACAAAAAGGCCTTAAAGTTACACAACACAAGCTAAATATAATAAACTCAGCTGTCTGTACCATGGTAGCTAGTTCTTTCTTCTTCAGTAAACACTTTCTGCGTGTGGATAAGCATGGTGGATGCGGAGTCTATCCCAGGAACACAAGGTATGAGGTGGGAACACACCCTGGATGGGACACCAGTCCATCACAGGCACCATGCACACATTCTCTCTCCCTCACACACACACATTCACACCTAACAGCTATTTAGAGTAACAAATCCACCTACTGGTATGTTTTTTTAGAGAAAACCAGAGAACCTGTTAATAACATGGTTGCAAAAGTATGCCCACCTTTTTGTTATGAGGCATGTGCTCAGAATTAAGCAAACATTTTCAAACTCATGTACAGAAGTAATTATCAATTAAAAAAATTGTCATCAATGAAGTGATTCTGATTAACCCCAAATAAAGACCTGCTGCTTCTGTAGGATGTTCTTGACATATTCTTGATTTCATCTGGCTGCTGAAGCCATGGTCCACAAAGAGCTTACAAAGCATGTATAAGATCTTATCATGAGAGATGCAAAATAATTTCTAAAACATTAGATGCACTGTGGACATGAACTCATGAAGGCCATCATTAACAAGTGGAGAACATGGGGCATCACAGTGACATTACCAAGAAAACTGCATCTCTTCAAAGTAGATAAAAAGGACAAGAAGGAAACTTATCAGGGAGGCTGCCATGAAACCTTTGGTGGCAGGGATATCTGGCAAATACTGGTCATGCTCTCATATTCTTCCTGTCTGGGCTATGGGGTAGGGTAGCTAGAAGGAAGCCATTTCTCACAAAAAAAACAGCATAAATCACCCCAAACCATGTGGAAAATGTATGATCTAATGAAACCAAAGGTAGAACTTTTGGCCATAATTCTAGAAGATATGTTTGGTGCAAAAACAAGACTTCTTATCACCCAAAGAACACCATACCCATGATGAAGTATGGTGGTGGCAGCATCATGCTATGGGGCTGCAATTGTTCAGCTGGGACTGGGGCTCTAGTCAAGATAGAGAGAATCATGGATAGGTCCAAATACCAGTCTATTTTGGTACAAAACCTGCAGCCCTCTTTTACACAGCTGAAGATGAAAAAGAAGATGAGTGCTATATTAAAAGCAGAAGGTGCTTTAACAAAGTAATAGTTTTAGGAGTGTGCACAGTTATGCAGATAGGTTATTGTAGGGTTTTCCTTTTTTCCCCCTAAAACTTTTCTGTTTGTTTTTTTCACTTGAATTTTGTTGGTTGCTTTATCAGATCAAAGGTAGAAAAAGATCTGACATGATTTATCTTGGTTTAATTTTTTTTACATCACAGAAACCTGCAATTGTAACAGGAGAGTGTAGGGGCATATTATCATATTTTCGATTATCCCTTCATTAACTTCGAGTTCAGTACCCCTTCAGTAACTTCAGTATCTCATGGCTCACTGAACACTGAACATTCCCTTAACGCTAGTTGTTAGTGTTGAGGCAGCATGTCAGGCTCTCTCATTCACTCTCTCTCTCTCACTCACTCCCAGGGAAGTGACAGACAGGGCCATTACAAGATGACCATATTGAGAAATTAATTCCGGCTCTAACTTATTTATCAGTGTTACATAGCTGATTGTACCACTTCCACCATGCCCATAAATTAACCACCGCTGTCCACTATAGATAGGGGGAGCTGCTGCTGCTGTGTGTATGTGTGTGTATGTGTGTGCATGTGTGTGGGTGGGTTGGCACCTTAAGTGATGCACCAGGAGTCATTCTTTATTCATGAACAGGACTGGGATGGGATGGAATAGAAATGGTGGCACTCACCTAAAGAGCTGTATTATGACATCAGAGAGATCAGCACTGACAAATCTGCTATTTAGTCATCAATATGAGTTCAGGAATTTGATTAATATTATTGGGAGTATGACAATAAGCTGAACACTAGTAAAGCTTGTGCTACTTAAACATTATTAATATATTTTTTATGTTACATTTCTATTTTCCTATTTATCATCTTTAATTTTGATGATTAAAAATTCCAAAATATTACCATTAAATTCAAGCTATGCAAAAAAATAAATAAATAAAAAAATCCCATTTAGTACCCCTACACAAGTTCTGTGTAGAATCCAGAAGAGTGTTTCTCTTTTAGACATAGTTCCAGACAGAACCCCTTTGGAATGTAAATGTACATTATATAACCAAAAGTCCAGCACTTAACTGATCTTTTATGCTTTTTTAAAATAAAAAATGTGAAATATATTCTTTTTTATGTCACATCTATTTACACATTTTGTAAATGTGCAAGTTGTTACTATAGAAACAATAATGTATAATAATGAGTGCATTCATATAAACCTGTGATTTGCAGCTACACTACTGTCAGAGCTGCTATTATAGAAAATTAGTCAACACCTTCTGACCAATCAGAATTGAACGTTCAACAGCACTGTGGTATAAACAAAATTAAAGGATATGGATGAAATCAATTTCTTTCCACTTCATGCTCCAGGTTGTAGAATAAACTTTCTATGATATTTCCACATAAAACAATCTATCTGTCTCACACACACTCATTGACACATTCTTGCACTGGCAATTTACCTTTTTTTACACATCAGTGTCCCAGAACCAGTGGGCAAACAGATGTTTTGATCCTTGTTTTCCAGTTCCCTGATTGATAAGGTAGTGCTAATGGCTTTGGTGGTTTAAACTCCAGTGGAATCAATAATACCATCGGCAGCACCTTACTGAACTCACTCAAATGAAAGCACAATCCATTTAATAGTAAAACAAAATATTACACCAGAGAGAAATCGGATATGAATTTTTAATCAACTCATGCATGGCATCTACAGTTCAGTTTCTCAATTATTTTTTCTAGTCTGTTTCCTGAGAAATCAACAATAAGAAAGAATGTAATTGGCTAGTGCAGAACAGGGGTTAAGGCAGGAACACAAGGACACCTGAGACACACTGGTTCATCTCCGTAACACACCCTTAACACACAAAAAGATAGTACTGAGTGGCAGCTATACTACAGTCCTTTCACTAATGTAACAATGGAAATTTGTGTCCTGTCCATAGGAAGATAGCTAGAGAAATGGAGAGAGAGAGAGAGAGAGAGAGAGAGACACTCATAGGAGAGCAGATAGTGTGGACTCTTCAACGGTGTCACAGCTAAAGAGGATCCATCTCCGATTCTGACTGTGAAAGTAGTAAGATAAGGCTAAATAAAGGTCCAATACCTTTACTACATTTACTACACGAATTACTGTGTTTAATTTCAACAAATCAAACAAATCCACTCTCTTAATTCTCTAAGATTTCTAGACTCTCTAGAAGAATATTGTGACCTGTGGTATCAAAAGTTGCACTGAGATAAATCAACACAAGCATGGAGACACAATTCTGATCTGAGGCTTGTAGGGTGTCATTTATTCCTTCAACCAGTTCTGTCTCAGTACAATGATGAGGCATAAATCCTGACTGGAAGATTTTATGTATGTAATTCCTATGCAAGTATGAGCTTAGCTGTTGACCTATAATATTTCCTAGGATCTTGGAGATAAAAGGAGGGGAGGTTTGATACTGGCATATAGTTTTACAGCTGACATGGACCAAGGTCAGGATTGATAACTACTAGATTTAGGTAAATAGCCTTCGCTAATACACAAGTTTATTATTGTATTATTTTGAACTTTGGATAGTATTTGTTTAATTGTTACAATCCTTTTCGTTTCTACATAAGAAAAAAAAGTAAACCTCATTATCGTATCAAGGGTCTTAAAATACAGTAAATCAAGACACCAGACACCAGTTTAATAGCTTTGAAAGCCAAGCATTTGCTGGGAAAAAAGAATCAACAGGGTGAGACTCACCAAAATAATAAACAAAAAGGCTTCTAGCTCCAGTTTTTAAAAGAATCTACCTCTTCTCACCAGAACCAAAATGAAAGAAAATACAGTTTCTCCCCTTACTTCTCATCTATTCCAAAATGAGGAGAAAAGGGACTCATCCCTACAGCTACAGGCGCCAGACAGCTATATACAGTATATATATATATATATAT
>CM075011.1:3332180-3344006 GCA_037576675.1 Pangasius sanitwongsei
TATATACTGTATATAGCTGTCTGGTGCCTGTAGCTGTAGGGATGAGTCCCTGACATACATATATGTATGTATGTATGTATGTATGTATAATTTTTTAAAGTATTTACAAAGGTGCAAAAAATACAAATGTCTGATGTCAGCAGTTACAAAGAAGCTAAATTGCATATTTACAGATGTATGATATCCATAACATGTAGACCAAAATACACTGTTCCCAAGGCTATCTTACTGCTGGAGGAAACAGGGATGTTTAGCAAGTATACTCTATAGCTCAATGTGACAAGATTTCAAAGCTAGCATAACACAGAGAACATAAAAAGGGTGTTGGCTGCCAAAATACTGGGCTTGAGCAAGACCACCATTGTCCCCGGCTGGCTCCTTTCCATATTCTGCATAAGGGTGACACCATTTGTGATCTGCCAATCCATGTCCATTCTCTTCTGGGAAATCCTGCATATGTACAGAGAGGGAAGGAATGACAGAGAGAAAGAGAGAAAATGCAAGAAAGAAAACAATACAAAATAAGTCTAAGGACGTAATATTAAGTAAATTTAGTAGGTATTGGCTCTACTGCACAAGTTGATCATTTTGCATGCCTAAATTATATAGATTTGTGCCTGGGCAATGAATATTTCTAATTTTTATAGTTGTCACTGAGCTTTCTCTCCATATTGTTGGAAAGAGAGATATGTTGAAATTTTATTTTGGTTATGAGTTGGGGTGATACAGTATGTGGCTGCTCTGTCCTTTATTAAAATTTTTGGGATTGCCTTGTTAATAATTTGTATTTTAATAAAACTTTTACGTGCAGGCACACAGACTTTAGAACATATCATGTTCATAGTGTTTAAACAGAAAAATACACCCACACAAATGGGTGGACGACCAAATTCGGTTACAACTTTATAAAAGGGTGTATTCTGCAACAGGCTGAAATGCTACATATAAGCCTATTATTGTGGCTGTGAAACCCAGTGGAAATGGCAGCCTCTGGGCAGATCTCCAGTATAAGCAGAGCCATGGTGGGTCTGTAGGCTGCCTCAGGGCCTTTTCTTCACTAATTAATCAATGTGGACAACCACAATGCAGTTGGTTAGAGAGAAAATTCAATACAGGAGTACAGTATGGTTCCCAGTTTGTGCCCTAGTCAATAAAACAAAGTGCTACTTAAGATCCCATTCTTGAAATCAATTACTTACTATAATCCAAATACAGCATAATTGTTCTCTTAATTCACATTGTGTGGCTATATTGATCCTCTTCATAACTACACTCTATGTCCAAAAGTTTGTAGACACCTAACCATCACACCCATATGAGCTTTTTGAACATCCCATTCTAGATTTAGTCCCCCCTTTGCTGGTGTAATAACCTCCACTCGTCTGGGAAGGCTTTCCACTAGATTTTGGAGCGTGTCTGTGGGGATTTGTCCTTTCAACCACAAGAGCATAAGTGAAGTCAAACAGTAATGACGGGCAAGGAGGCCTGGGGTGCAGTCAGCGATCTTCTTCAGTGACTCTTATTCCTAGTTAACTTTTCTATTGTGCTAAATTACACAGTTATTTTGTTGTCTTCTAGGGTCAACAGATATGCTGATCTAGTGGCAACAAGAGCTTTTCTATAGTTAACAAGGTTCTCTTTCCATGCAATCTGGAATACTACCAGTTTAAGTGATGCCATTTATGTTCTAATGTTCATCTCCTCTTGGATATGAAGAAATAAAAAAGGGAAAGAACAAGCATATTAGTATCTATACAAGTATCTATTAGCAATTAGCATTTTTTCGGGTAGGTACAAATATTACACTATTACTTATTACACTATGTAACTTTTATTTTTTTGTTCATAAATAGTAAGTGTTATTTCTTAATTGCTTATACACAAAAATATAGAAAATGGCTATTATTCCCCTCAAACTTTGCTTTTGTGACCAGAACATTGGTATTTTGAAATGTACCATTTTTCATTGAGAAAACGGGTGAATTTGCATTCACATAAAGTCAGAAAATAAAATGTAAATTTCAAAATATGTTGTTTTTTTCTGAGCTCAATGAGGATTACAACAGCATCGAGACATTGCTGGATGCCTTGAAGTATGATAAGTATGGCTGGGAGGTCATCAGAGATTTCAAAATGGTGCCATTCCTGATGGGTCTTCAATGAGGTTTTACCAAGTTTCTCTGCTATCTTTGTCTTTGGGACAGCAGGGATACCAAGGCACACTACCAAAAATAACACTTACTACCCAGGAACAAAAATTGTGTTGCATAGTGTTATCTATAGAAAATGCTTAGTTCTTTGCTACATGGCTGGAGTAGATACATATCCACCCTGTCCTCAAGGTTAACCCAAGATAGAAATTATACAGGCATGACCTAATACACTGTGGTAGTAAAACATATCATACTCCCATCTATCTCAGTTTTCAGAGAGAGAGGACTGATCATGGTTGATTAAGATGATGTGGCTATCTTATCCTTTCCATCATCTGCCCTTGTACTCTCTCTGATTCCTCCCTGGAAAATTCCAGCGATGTGTGTACTCCCCTATTAGTATGCACTCAACCAAAAACAGCCAAGAGCAAGGAAATGGTGAAGTAAAATGACAGATAACCTGCAAGGAAATGGTGAAGTAAAATGACAGATAAGAAAATATTTTTCAACTTGATATGGCAGAGGCAAGATAAGGGTACATAATGTGATATAATACCCATGGTGGTGCAGGTTATGCTTATACCATGAGTTTGTAGAAAAATCAAGGGTCCAGCATTGGGAAAGTCAAAGATGGTCACATTGAAAATCTAGTTTCATGAACAAGTCTGCAGTAAGTTATAAATGAAATATAAAGTTTTATTTAAATAGCACCTTACTAAAAAAGCCAAGGATGTGTCAGAAAGACAATCGTGAAAATAACAGAAGTAACCAAAAATAAATGCAAGACACAGTACACAGTGTACATCTGTCAGCTAAAAAACTTAACACATTAATAAAAACTCCAAAGCCTACAGCACTTAGAAACAAGATGCTGCCTGTCTCAGCTCACTATAACCACATTTTATCTTGAAATATAATCATTACATACTTACAAAAACATATTATGTTTACATTTATGTGTGAATCCATTGTACATATGCTTGAAACATGCTTTTATATGAATTGTCCATTATATATCTATTATGAAAAATGTACATTTTAGTTCATTCACTCAACCCTGTTACCTGAACACATTCATTCTTATTTGGAATATTCCACACGTTTAACAGGAACTTTGAAAGTACCCTGTTACCCAAACTATAGATAATAATTTTAAGTAAATCAATAAAATGTCCATAAAGTCCTCATGCCATTAGGATGGCTGCTAGTTAACCTCATTTTGTGTATTTTTTAAAATTCTGTGCTGAAAAGAACTTGAAATTGTTACCCATTTAAAAGCAACATTCGACCTGTCAGCAAAGAAACCGTCTTTTAAAAAATGAGATATTCTTGTCTGAGATTGGTTAACACATTTTTTAATGGTTAAATGCATTTTCTTAGATTCAGTGTTGAAAGAATCTTAAAGGTCAATGGCACCCCAATCATGGAATTAACCCCAATTTCTCATGCTGCAATATAAATTACATCCTGGTTAAATTAATTGTGCAAAGTGCAAATTAGGACAAGAGTGGACTGCCATTTCAGTAATCTATGTGTGTCAAACATAGAGAAAATGCCAGGGTTTAACTGCCAACTTTACACAGGTTAAAGACTTGTTCAAATAGGCATAGCCACCCACTTGTCTGTTCGGAAAGAGAAGTTGCTGTAATAAAAAAAAAGGCCACTTGTACTGCTTCTCTGAAGGGGCCGTTAGTCTTGCTGATAGACCCACAGTCATGAGTAATGATGCGTTTTGTAGCACAGTCTTGAATAAAGTGGATGCATCAGCAGCAGAGTAGGATGTGTGTCTGGTTCTCTATAAAGACAGGACAAGATGAGGAGGTTACTGCATATTAAATTGAGACCTGCTTCTGGAAGGCTGGGTTTATTCACCTTAATCTCACTGAGCCATACTCAGAGTTGAGTAACATTCACATAGTTAGTAGTTTGACTTCAATTTAATATTGAATGTATAAATTAAGTGTTGTGTGCAATTCAATTTCAGTGTGCATTACCAAAATAAATAAATAAATAAATTCAAAATAATAGGATGTGCTGGATCAATTTTATAAGTTGCTGGGTGGAAGCCATATTTTGTCATCTTTTCATTCTTGTGTCAGTATATTTCTGTATTGCATTTGACAAAAAAAAGAATGTGATTTGCTTCTTCAGTTTGCATGTTTTTCATCCATTGATATTTCACACTTTGATTGTGAAGTATATGCTCAGTGTTTACATACCTGTTGATATCAACCCTTTGTATATTGCAGATTTTGATTCTTGCCTTACCTCGTATATGTTGTTTTCTGATTGCCTGACCATTTCCTGTTTCTGATTTTTGTCCTATGTATTGGATTTGTTTGCAAGCTTTAATAAAGCTCAATTGTACCTGCACTTGCATCTGTATGTTCCACTGTGGCAATATATTAATCATTTGTATTTTAGTAAAACATAGACTACATATACCTACATCACAGTTTCATATTTTTAAAAATAAAATCTAACATAATAAAGGGTGCCTTTCTGCAACAGGCTGAAATGCCACATATGACTGTTGCAATGAAACCCAGTGCAAATGGCAGCCTCTGGACAGTTCTCTAGCCTCTGGTTCTCTAGCAAAACCGTGGTGGGTCTGCAGCCTGCCTCAGGGCCTCACCTTCACTAATTAATCAATGTGGACCACCATGGGGCAACTGGTTAGAAAGGAATTCCAATACAGAGCTACAGTACGGTCCCTGTTCACTCTCTAGATAATAAAACAAAGTGCTAATTAAGACCCCATTCCTGAAATCAATTACTTATTATAATGCAAATACAGCAAAACTGTCCCTTCTCTCTCTAATTCTGTGCTTTATGAAATTGAAGGTCCCCATTATTAATGAGGGCACTGGTACTGCTCAGGTGGGTAATTTAACATGAAACGAACCAGCAGAGAATGGGGATAGGTCTCAGGACCGTCTTTAGCATGAAGCAAATGGGGAGCTGGGGGTAAGAACAATAAGGTGAACTATTGTATTTGCAATTAAATTCCTTATGTCCTTTAATAAACGTACTACTTTAAACTCAGTCCAATAATACTACCACATCCCTCATCACAGTGCTGTTCACCTTCGAGAATCGAGCTGCGTCAACAACACTTTGGGAAAGCCTCTGCGTGACCACGCTCTGAATCACATGTAATCCGTCCAATGGAATCGCATGACGTCACCGACGGGATGACGTAGCGACCCGGAAGTATAAAAGTGCATACGGTGGAGCCAGCGCCAGCTTCTGTTGTTCAGTAAGCGCTCTATGTGTGTTCGTCTTATTTAATGTTGTATGTCTCTATATTGTATCAGTGGCAAGCAAAGGCAAACAATGTGTGCGTCTCCCTGCCCGCATTTCATTATGGGTGGGGATACTCACAGTCTGTGGGTGGCTACGGAGAGACATTTGTGGCTGACCCTGTCTAATTTAAAAGAAAAAAACAGGGTCTTTCTCCTGGATGCCCCGATGGTGCCGACTGGCCTGTTCGGCGACGCTGTAAATACAGTTGTTGACAGGTTCCAGGAGGCCAAGAACCAGTCGGCGGCGTTCCAGCGATTTCTACCAGCTCCTCACACCGTGAGGTCCAGAAACAGAGCGTCGCCACTCACACTCCCCCTGAAAAGAGGGAGTCAGGGTGGTGCTCCAGGTCGAGGCCAAGGAAGATGACGGATCTGAGGACCGTCATCATCAATAAGAGGGCTTCGACAAAAAGGTCCTGACAAAGTTGGGACCTCTGAGGGCAGGCCTCTCTGGGGAAGGAAGGTGTACACCTCATCGTACGGTGCCCGTCTCTCCTCAGTGCCCTCAGGAGATCGTTTTGTCAACCCTGCCACTCCCGGTGCTTCAGGGCACAGCGGTCTCCTGCGAGTGCTTCTCTCAGCTTCTGCCCGGAAACGTAGCAGTTCTGGGGGGCTTGCTACCTCCAAGGAGGTCTCTAGAACAGCTAAATCGGCTGTTCCCTGCCGGTCTTCCTCTTCAGGGTACCGATCCAGCCGCTCTAAGTACGCCAGAGGTCAGTCTCAAGAGACTGATTCCCTTAGTAGACTTTCTGGCAGCGTGGAAGCTTCTGCCAAATGTGTCTCAATGGGTCCTGCATACTGTAGAAAAAGGCTACATGATTCAGTTCGGGTCTCGTCCTCCTCTATTCAATGGGGTTTTTCCCACTCTGGTGGGCCCCGAGCAGGCTCTGGTCATGGAACGAAAAGTAGATACTCTCTTGAGGAAGGAGGCCATTGAGGTGGTTCCTCCTCTCGACAGAGAGTCCGGGTTCTACAGCTGGTACTTCATAGTTCCGAAGAAGGACGGAGGGTTGCATCCTATTTTAGATCTGCGTCTGCTGAACCGCTCAGTCATGAGACTCAAGTTCAAAATGCTCAGACTCAAACAAGTCATGTCTTAAATCAGGTCCGAGGACTGGTTTGTCACGATAGATCTGAAAGACGCGTACTTCCACATTTCCATTCTGCCTCAGCAAAGACGGTACCTGAGGTTTGCTTTTGGGGGCAAAGCTTATCAATATCGGGTTCTTCTTTTCGGTCTTGCACTCTCACCCCGCACTTTCACCAAGTATGTAGATGCTGCTCTGGCTCCACTGCGACTCCAGGGCATCCGCATACTCAATTACATCGACGATTGTTTGATTTTAGCTCAATCAGAGCAGATGGCAGTTCGACATCGAGATGTCATTCTCGCCCATATGAGTGATTTGGGGTTAAGACTAAACGCAAAGAAAAGTGTGCTTTCTCCAGTACAGGGGACCATTTATCTATGCGTAGTGTGGGATTCGACCACGATGCAGGCACATCTGTCTCCTGCTCGGATTGAATCGATCCTCACGGCGGTCAAGAGAGTGAGAGAAAGCCAGTCACTCACTGCTATACAGTTTCAGAGACTGTTGGGTTTGATGGCAGCTGTGTCCAACGTGATACCTTTTGGCCTGCTGTACATGAGACCCTTGCAGTGGTGGCTCAGGACCAAAGGGTTTTCCCCAAGGGGCAACCCGTTTCGCATGATCAAGGTCACGCGGCGAGGCTTACGGGCCTTAGACATGTGGAAGAATCCCCGGTTCCTGTTACAAGGCCACGTGTTGGGGGCTCCTTGTCGTTGCGTAACGCTAATGATGGATGCCTCCCGCACGGGCTGGGGGACGGTCATGAGTGGCCGCTCTGCCCAAGGTCTGTGGGAAGGGCCCCATCTCAAGTGGCATATAAACTGCCTGGAGATGCTGGCCATGTTTCAAGCAGTGAAACATTTTCTCCCAGAGGGGCCATAATGTGTTGGTCTGCATGGACAACACTTCAGTGGTCTCCTACCTGAACTGGCAGGGGGGATCTGCGCTCATGCCCCCTTTACAGGCTGGCACGCCAGATCCTTCTGTGGGCCCAAGGGAAGCTGCTCTCACTGAGGGTAGTATACATCCCGGGGCACCTGTACTCTATTTCACTCTTGTCCGGAGTTATGGAGGCTGTGGCCCCTGAGGTTGTGGAGACCATACTCCAATCCAGAGCTCCCTCCACGAGGAAATTGTACGCTGCTAAGTGGCATCTGTTCACGTCATGGTGTAAAAACTGTCGGTTAGAACCAGTTCAGTGCTGGAATTTCTGCAAGAGCAGTTTGCCACAGGGTTGTCTCCATCCACTTTACAAGTTCATGTGGCTGCTATTGCTGCATATCATGCTCCGCTGGGTGGGCAATCTCTGGGGAGAAACCCATTAGTGACACGTTTCCTCCGTGGTACCAGGAGGCTGAGGCCCCCGGTACAACCTAGAGTGCCTTCTTGGGATTTGGCCGTGGTTTTAGAGGCCCTTTCTAAACCTCCCTTTGAACCTTTGGAGGAGGTGTCTTTGAGATCTCTTGCAGTCCAGTCTGTATTTCTACTAGCCATCTCTTCCCTGAAGAGAGTCGGTGACCTTCAGGCTCTTTCTGTGGCCCCCTCTTTTCTAGAGTTTGCCCCTGGCATGGCCAGAGCCATTCTTTACCCGAGACCGGGGTATGTTCCTAAGGTGCCCTCTGTGGTTCCACGGCCAGTCGTGCTTCAGGCATTCTGTCCACCTCCCTTTCGGGACCATGACCAGAAAAAGCTTAATTGTGTGTCTAGAGCTGCCCTGTGGAGGAAGTCGGACCAGCCATTTGTCTGCTACGGTCCTTACAAGAAGGGTCTTCCTGCAAACAAGCAGACCCTCAGCAGGTGGATAGTGGATGCTATCACCACTTCTTACGAGTCCTCTGATCTCCCCTCTCCGTTGGGGGTCAAGGCTCATTCTACCCGAAGTATGGCGGCCCCCAAGGCCCTCTCCTCTGGTGTTTCTCTCCAGGATATTTGCAATGCTGCAGGATGGGCCACCCCTCTGTCTTTCATCATGTTTTACAGCCTTGACCTCGATGCCACTCCCAGCTCCTCAGTTCTCTTGACCTAGTTGTGCCCTTCCACACTAGGCAGGGATTTTTCAGTTTGATGGCGTTGGATACTCATTCCCAAAGCGTTGTCGAGGCAGCTCGAGTTCCCTAGGTTATGTGTGTAACCATGGTTCCCCGAGGGAACGAGATGCTGCGTCTCGGTGTCATACTTCCTGCATCCCTGCGAGCGCTTCCTTCACTCTCCTGAAGCTGGCACCGGCTCCACCGTATGCACTTTTGTTCCTCGGGGAACCACGGTTACAGACGTAACCTAGGGACATTCTTTGGGGACTCAATATTGTGGAAACAATGATGGATGAACTTTGTTTCAGACTTTAGCCCATTGGTTCATAATGGACGTTTGAAGCAGTCTGGTTAGGGATCATATTGAAGAAGTGAGTCAGGCAAATAGGTATAGATTGGACTTGGCAAATGTACAAAATATAAAATGCAAATGCAAACATGCACAATACAAAAGCAGAGGTCAAGACAATCTTCTGCTCAGAGTCATTGCACTTGTGACTCACCTTCTGCTTCTGGGGAAGATCCAACATGGACACCATAAAGACCTGCACTTCCCAAAAACAGTTTATGCCCAAGCTTTACCCTTTCTTCAGTGGAATATCTCACCTGGACACTGTAGATTTGTACCAAAGAGCTGCTGCTGTATTCATAAAGAATTCTGTTCCCATCCCAGGCCTCTAATTCCCGATTATTATTATAATATTCCTAATTCACCCTCTTGAATCTAGTTTCTCTGAAGATTTCTTCGCCATTTCAACTCAGAGAGTTTTTTTTTTTTTTCTAGCCACTGTCACCTCTGGCTTGCTTATTGTGAATCTAAATCTATATCCAGATTCCCAGATTTCTATAAAGTTGCTTTGTGACAGTGTCTATTGTTAAAAGAACTATATAAATAATATTGAATTGAAGAATTGGGTAACCAGTAGTCTGGTGATTGCAAATGGGCTTGGCTTGTCATGTGAAGTGGTCACTGGCTGGGGATCACTGGTATTGGAGTTCACTTGATGGGATGTGGCAATGAGAGCTTAGCAACCTGTTAATACATGAAATACAGTAAATAATACAATATCCACTACCAATTCAGGAGAAACCTTGAATCCACAAGTCTGCAATCCAGTCCAGACATTAGCTTGCTTTCATTCACCTGCCTACTGAACTCACCTGTTTCCTGTTACCCATCACTTACTCCTGTGTATTTACACCAGTTCATTCACCACCTATGTCTGTGAGGTTTTGCCATTCTAGTGAGAATTACTGAGTGGTTTGTTGGCTGGTCATTGTTCCTGGATTAGGAGGAGGTATAATTCCTTTCTCTTTTTAACAGGAAGTTTGTCTGTTGATTATGATTGTTAATAGCTCCCACTTAAGATCCATCTATTTCCTCAGAGTAGTGCATTTTGGTAAAGTTAAAATATAAGTTAGCAAATGGCCTATCAGCACTGGAAAATGCAAATTTGCACATCACAAACTGGTATAATAACATTCCACAAGGTTGGATTGTTTTGTTTCTTTAAACATTGAGAAAGTTAAATGGAACAGTTTTAGAAATCTGGTACTTAGAATCAAAGAGTTTGTGATCAAGCCTGTTTGACTATAATTATAATCTCATTCAGAACTTTGAATTACAAAAGCTCTGTCAAAATGGACATCTAGGTTTCCCTTAATGAATGTGAGTTTTATTCAAGCTGTGAGAATTGGCTGTAGTGAGACGGCTCTAACACGGCCCTGTGATTTACTGAGGGCTGGCCGGTTGCTGGAGTTTAATGAGCACTTGGGGCAAACTTTTAATCAGCTTCCTCTTACAGCCAGGAAGAGCAGATGAAAGCACTCTTAAGTCTGTCTGTTCAATTAATCAGTTAAGTGACGACTGGCAATTACACCCACACACACACCTGTACTATACATGCTCATTCTGCTTTAATCTAGAAATATTAAGTGATGGTATAGTAAGCTAACATACTAACAAAGTTTTAACCCCCTTCTGATGTTCTTACTGAGGTTTAGATCGCAGGAAACACACGACTCAGCCATCTTTTTTCTGTGGGTTTCTACAATATGGCTCTCGGCCAGTTACTGGAGCACAGGGGCCAGACAAATCAGTTCTCTTTGGTTTTGATGTTTAGTGGTAAAATTGACAAACATGTTGCCTCCTTAATAATAAATTGAACTTGCTGGGTGATTACGAAAAGCTTTTATGGCTGATTCAAATTCTTAACATTTCCTCATCTACTGCATTTGCCTTAAATATAATATGGGCAGAGCAAGACTGAGGCACATTGGGAAAATGCACTTACATTAGGTGATTTGAGAAAAACTGCC
Source organism: Pangasius sanitwongsei (assembly GCA_037576675.1). Lineage (NCBI taxonomy): Eukaryota > Metazoa > Chordata > Actinopteri > Siluriformes > Pangasiidae > Pangasius > Pangasius sanitwongsei. The sequence continues at coordinate 3,343,079 of CM075011.1, forward strand.
CGTAATTTTGTAAAGTTGAGCTCATATTCACAATGATATATTGCATTTGCTCAACTGCTTAGGAAGCCTGCAGGCTTTTGAAGAAATTTGTTTTGAAAAAGTTCTTTTGAAGCTCTGGGTGTTACAACATATTAGTATTTTGCTTTTAACCCGTCTCTTTCCCGTCCCTAACTTGGACAGGAACTTCATTCTAGGACTTGGTTTTCCTTTAAATATCACAGAACACAGAACTAAATGTCCTGAATGTTTGCCATTATAAACCATTTTAGTGGTTGCAGTTACAAGATGGCCTCAACTACAAATGCTATTAAGAGACTTTTAAGACAAAATTGGTCTTGACAGAGCAGCGAGACACGTGTGGTGAATATCTAATATGAAACCAACTTTACTGTGGCAGTAAGAGTCACTTTCAGAAGCACTGTGAACCATTCTGACACTAATGCATAAATTAGATAAACTTTATCATTTACTTATTTATAAATGGTATAATGTCTTTAACTGACAGAAATTGGATTCTGCCAATTTAATACTTGAACTTCAGTAGTACTAATTTTCACACACAAGTTATTTCAGGAGCTAAGATTATCTTAAAAGCAGATGCCCAATCTACTAAGTAGCCTGTGATATAAAAATATCCCTTTCTACAAGAAGGAGAAGAGTGCATTGATGCAAATGAGACAGGCAATCCTTCAAACACCTTATATATAGGGCCCAAAAGCAATAATACCCTTTCCATTTATTTATTTATTTGGTTGCATTTTTATAATTAATATTTCATGTACATATTCATGGAAGATGCACACATCCTAAAATATAGGATTTTTCTTCTACTTAACCTTATCGGTAGTCACCTGAATATACACTATATTACCAAAAGTATTCGGTCACCCATCCAAATGATCAGAATCAGGTGTCCTAATCACTTGGC
>CM075011.1:3345701-3357869 GCA_037576675.1 Pangasius sanitwongsei
GTGTCGATGACGTCACAGTCCACCAATGATGACGCATACGAAACCACATACCCTTGCAGTTTTTATACTCTCCAATGTGTCTTCCGATTGGCTAAAATTTAACAAGGAGAGTAATCACCTCTCCTGCCACACTAGGAATCACTAGCCAAGCATGGCCTTTGTATGCATCCTAGCTGGAGGAGTGCTTGCATCAGGTGACATGAAGTGGGTTCAGATCTGTTTCACACTGACACTCTATGGATGTCCCGCAAGACTCAGAAATTGGGCCTCCTCTTCTTTTCTCTATACTCAGTCTTTTGGTGATGTACTATCCTCACATTGCTTGTCTTACCATAACTCTGCTGATGATATCCAACTCAACTCATCTCCTTCCTTAAATCAGATAAGCAGGTTGATATCTGTATCTTGGCAGGTTTTTTAGACATCCATCATTTGTATAGACTTTCCCCTAAAGCTGAATCCCAGCAAGACTGATCTCCATTGACAAACTACCTGACCACTATTTCTTCACATGCACAAAATCCTGGCATAGAGTTGGATGATCAGCTAACATTCTCTGAACATGTTGCAAGCTTCACTTGGTCATGCAGGTTTATCTCGTACAAAATCAAGAGGACCGAACCATCTCTTTCCAACAGGCCACTCAGGTGCTTGTTCAGTCCTTCATCATTTTGAAATGTGACTTCTGCAACTTCCTGTCTTCCTACATGTGCTATTAAGACATTGCAACTTGATCTAGAATTCTCAGCTTGTCTTCAATTTTCCTAAGCTCACCCATGTTACTCCATTGGTGAGTTCTGGCTTCCTGTTGATAACCATATTACCTTTAAAACCCCAATCCTTGCCTACAAAACCAACAATGGTCCAGCCACCACATCTGCCGACAGTGATCATATCCCGCAACTTACCTTGAGCCCTCCGAGACACATGAGCCAACAGCCAATTCTGTACTAGTGCCCAGGTGCTGGAATGAACTCCCCTTGACTGGCACTTATGTATTCATCCATGTACCTACCTTTTTGTTATATTCAAAATTGGGCCAATGTCACTCATACACTATCATTAGTATGAGTTTTCCAAGTAGAAAGCAAGCACTGATGAAAGTCTCACTGGATAAGAGCATCTGCCAAATGCTGTAAATGTGAGTGTTATTTGTCAACACAAGACATATAACTAGCTTTCTGTTCCTTTTTGAGAGCAGTCAGTTTCCTATAATTCACAGGACAGAATGGCTGACAGCTCCAGGAAAAGAGATTTATAATGATTAAAGCAGCTAGCTGCTACCCCAGCAGAGAGAATGAAAAAGATAGAGAGGCAAGCAAATATCTCTGTCACTTTTCCTAAAACCAGTGGATGACTAACTGTAGGAAGACAAGCGAGACCTTTGACAATGTTTGTATCTACCAAAAAAAAAAAAAATTCATCAGAGCATAATTATTCATTTCCTCATGCTAATCACATAATGTGGCATTGCCAATCGGGTGTTTGAAAATTCTTAAAGGAGAATTATAACTGCCCTATTCGTTATGAATTTGCATATCTGATGCCCACATTTGACAGTCATTGAACTGATCAACAGTCATCAAGAAATGAATGTCATCTTCCAACCCAGGAAGCAGGGCCATTATGGTTTTGGAATCCTGGCGACAAGTGGCTGTAGAATAATAGAGCTCAAACTCGAATGTATAAATATAAAATATCATAAAGACAGAGACAGCCCTTTTTCCCGAAAGGATTCCTAAAAGCATATTGGTTTAGCAGAACTGCTCAGGGCTGTTCTCCTTTGCAGAAATATAAGCAAAAGCCAGATTAGTGAAAACCCTAAGGAAGAGTGAAGTAGGTATTTAGTTAGCTCAGCATGTGTCTTTTTCTTCCTCTCTCACTCCCTGAAGCAACATACCCAGAACCAGAACTCTTTCATCCAGCTGTGCATGTCTAATCATAGGACAGGGGCTACTATGAGGGCAAGAGCTTTACTGTAAGAAATATTGGTTCACTGTCTATTCTTAACAATGAAGGATGAGGGCTTCAACCATTCTCACAGAGCTCTAACTCATCACTAAATTAGTGACGAGCATTATGAGAATATGAAAAGGTTAGAAAGATGATTTTTTTTTTTTTTAATACAGTACATGATGAGAATTATTGGAAGTAAAATTAATTTATTCCATACGTTTACTCTGGACATTCCAATCATAAATGAAACACACAATTATTAAAAGCATTTCTATTGTGTACCCAACATACCAAGGGATATATATGCCTGTAATAACTGTATAAATCTATATAGCACTTCATAATGTATATGGACACCCTAAATGTGCCTCAAAAAAACCTCCTCCAGGCATAAGTTTTTTAAGAAATCTTTCCTTCCAAAACAAGAAAATCTAATTGCTTTGTTACAGCACTGGATGCAGAGCAAAATGAATCATCACCTACAGTGCCTTGAATAAGTATTCACACTTATTTAGAATTATATGTCATGAGTCTATACAAAATATCCCATAATACTGAAGTGGTTTTATAGGAGATATTTAAAAAAAAATCTGGGACAAAGTTGTGGAAAGTATCTATCAGGGTTTGGTTATAAAAATCCCAAACTTTGAACATCAAATGGAGTACCAGTACTAAAAATTGGAATGAATATGATACAACCACCACTCTGCCTAGAGGAGGCCATTCACCAAAAGTCAGGGACTAGGACTAGTCAGAGAAACAAATAAGAGGCAAAGGGTACCTCCACAGCTCACGTGGGAGAAACTGATCACAGGACAACTGCGATAGGATGAAAATCATACTTTTTGGCCTTGGCACAAAGCACTACATTTGACAGAAATTCAACTCTGGTAATCACCCTGAGAACATCATCCCCACCGTGAAGAATGGTGGTAGTAGCATCACGTTGTAGTGACACTGATAAAAAAAAAATCTTTTAGGGTTGAGGGCAAGATGGATGGAGCCAAATACACTGCTCAATAATAATAGAAGAAAACCTGTTCCAGTTAGCAAGAGACGAATTCCAGATCCATTGTGACCCTGACTGGGATAAAGTGCTTAGTGAAGATTAATGGATGGATGGATAGTATCAAGTTTTAACACAAAATTATTAATAACATACACATTATCATGTTGAAATATAGAGGTGATTGACTGGCTTCACGCTCTCTCCAGAGATGATAATGTTTGTAATGAGACTGCAGATAATGAATCAATTTTCTTTATGCATATATTAATCAATATAATTATGGGAGGCTAGACAAACTTACAACAGCAGAGATCCTGAGATACTTTATAAAGTCCCAGACCTCATTTTCCCTAACTCCCTCTTCGCTACAGTTAACAGTCTCTGTATAATCCCTGTTTCCACTGAGTAGCCTGGAACTTTGCCACACGGTTACTCAACAGCCCATTCTAGTTCTGCTCTATTTTTGGAAAGATTTGTTTCGCTTCTGCAAAATCTGAGGCTTTCAGATGCTCTGCAGCAAGAAGAGAATGGCATTCAACTGGCTGCAGTCTCAGCAGTACAGATATTCTGAAGCATCATTAAGAAGCACAATGAGATGATAATTAACAAAAACATGCCCGTCAACTCCACTTTCGCTTCATAAAGCCTCTTTTTAAATGATGGATCCAGTACAGTGGTCTACAGCAGATATCCTGAGGGTGTCTGGTTTTTGACAATGGAATATAGCAAAATGAATCAATAGGGGAGAGAGATGTAGGCACTTTTCACTGCACTTTTCATGGCAAGGCCTCCATGTTCTTTGTGTGAGAGAAAATTTAAAAAAAAAGACAAGAGTGTCCTATTGTAGCTCAAAACTGAAAGTGTTCCCTACAGCAGTGTTGAGCACATTCATGTTTAAAGGCACAGCAGAGAGCTTCTGAATTCAGCAGTTCATAATATATGATCTAGGCTGTGTTTAAAGCTTCAATCATTGCACGTGTACCGGTTTGTGGTAGTGAAGCTATCTATTTATGGTCATTAGCTGTGCGTAGTGACTGAAAGAATAAGCTCACATGTACAGGTGGCAGAAATGAGGTTCCTCCATAGAAGTCCTGAGCTTACTTTTCAAGATAAGACGAGGAACTTGAAAATCCAGCAGAGCCTTGGAGTCGATCTGCTGCTCTGCTGAATCAAAAGGATCCAGTTGAGGTGATTTAGAAGGATGCCTGTTGGTTGGCTCATGGTAGAGCTTGATCAGACCCTGAGGCATGTCCCACTAAACAGAGACCCTGGGGCAGACCCAGAACCTGCTGGAAAGATTTTTCTCACACTTGGCTTGGGAACATCTGGTGATCTTTTAGGGGTGCCAAAAATTAGGCTTGAAGTTTTAAGGACTGATTTTAGATGTTGCTGTAATTGGAAACCTCTTTGTTTTTAAAAGAAGGGAAATGGAAAATAATTGTAAATATGCTAACTATATGAAAAACAAGAGTTTTTGAGTCCATATATTTGCTCTATTGAGGGTGAATAGTTTCTGTAAAGACATCAAATCATATACAGTAAATTAGCAATTTTTCATGCTGTTTGATATTAAAGTGCAAAAGGTTATATAATTAAAGTAATGGTTACACCAGACGCAAGATAAAGTCAGTGTTCAGCATTTTTCTAAATCTTAAAATGAATTAATTCTTTCTGAAATGGCACACGCACAAGAGACAGATCCTCAAGGCCTTTTTTTCTGTTTAAAAAAAAAAATCACTGCTCCATAATAGAGGATGAACAGGTGTCAGAGACAAAGTGATTTCTCACTTCTGTTCCACCATGGAGCAGGAAGAATATGTAGGCTTTTGAATCTGACTACACCTCTTCAAATCATGGTCAACATAATTTGTTTTAAGTGCTGCAATAAAAGAACTTGTTGGCATGCTTGCAGAAAACTTGGGCGAGAAATTTAGTTTTCCAAAGATGACCTATCTCCGCTGAAAGTGGACGTTTGCTGATGTGCACACACCAAGAAGCTGCAAAGCGTTCACACAAGGACAAAAGTATAAAATGCAAGGTGTTATGTGCCTTCAGGGACACTTACCGGCTTATGGCTTTTCGGCCCTATTGATCACTGGCTCCCTGACTTTTACATTCTTATGGATTTTGTTTTTGGTATCTCTGTGTTTTTCTCTCTCTGTCTTGGGCACAGCAAAACATATTTTTTCTCATTTGCATGTTTTTATTTTTTTTACAATTTTATTTTAGTAAAAAATATAAATATTTATAAAAGCTGTTATTTACAAAAGTCATTATTATTAAAGTTATTATTTCTTTAATGTGTCCGCAATTAAAACTACTGATAAAACTTATTAAAACTACTATTTTTTTTTTTAAACTAGAAAGTAAAACATTTACACTGAGCTGATTTATTTACTTTTTATTTAGGGTATGTATGTTGGTAATGTTACATTTTTGTAAAAGATTTGTTTGAAAGTCATGTGAATTGGTTTGTATTTATTTATTATAGAATTTAAAGAATGTTCTCCTGTCTGTGATCATAATGCAAAAACAAGGCATAAAATTGCACTGTTGGTATGTGTGTGTGTGTGTGTGTGTGAGAGAGAGAGAGAGAAATATTTTTGGTATTTTCATGAACATTTTCACGGGAAAGTCTTCACGTCAGAGAAGTTTATGCATTCTTTGTAACATGACAGTCCACTCGTTCTGTCTTACTACTAAGGAAGCTAGTGAAGGAACGACTGTTTCATAGCTGCTGTAACATAAATTATAATTTATCAGGTGCTAACTTGTTTCGTGGACATTCCACAACATTAATTGTAACTATAAATGGATAGTAATTGTTAAAAAAAATAGATGTGATATAAGAGGAATAAAACACCTTGGGATGTGTTGTTATACACAGGTAAAGAATCAACTTTGTGGCGGGAGCAGTAATTCTTTTTTTTAAATCTGTCTAATTAGGAATCAATAACCAACATTTCTGTGACATTTGAGCCAAAGCATCTTCAAATTCGCATCTATGTATAGCAGTATCACTGGAGACATAGAGAGAAACAGAAAAGTGTTTATCTAATTACAGTTAGATCAAATTATTTCTTTGCCTAATTACTTCCATTAATTTTGGAATTGGCATAACAGCTTCTTTGCTGAAGCACAAACATTCTCATCGTGTCTCATGGTGTCTATCTTTCACCTGTTGATTTTCTTATGAAGTGTGAGTGTGGTGGGAGTGAGAGAAACATGTGTAAGGAAAAAAAAAGATGACCAAAAAATATTAAAAACTATAAAACAAAAAACAGATTCAAACCCAAACATAACAAAGAAAGAAAGAAAAGGCAAACAGTGCAAATAGAGGAGTTAAAGTAGCAGAGCAAACTTCCCTGCCAAAAGACAAAAGCAACAGATATGCCAAAGAAAGAAAGAAAGAAAGAAAGATACAATAGCTCAGCTCTGAGGCACTGGATCTGAATGGGGTCAATGATTATGGCTAAAAGCATGAAAACAGGAGTGTTCCTATATCAGTTAAGCAACTGTGATAGCATCATGCTGTTCATCAAGCTTACTCTTGATGCAAGTATAAAAAGTGAGAGGACTGTATAGCTTCAGTTCTGAAAGCTCTGTTTCCTTTTTTTTTACTGAGAAATATTGTGCCCTTTGGATTTGTCCTCTATCTGGTTGCTCCAGCAGTCTGCAATACAAAGGCAGATGAATGCAGTCACTGTTGTTCACAGAAGACAAGGTAAGATAGCTCTTTTATTCACTGAGTCTGGACCTGCATTGAAATGGGATTGAGTAGAAAGGAGTGGATAGAGTGAGGGAACAAGAGAGGACAACTAAAGCTATCCACAAATATCTACAGTATGTACTTAAAATGCCCTTTTTTTTTTTTTTTTTTTTTTTTATAATGCACGCCACCATTTTGCACAATAGTGATTTAGATTGGACGTTAATATGTTTCACACCCTGTGGGTGGTGGTGCAAGGAAACAGTCATTAGCATAATAATTACAGATCCCCACTAGTGAAATCCCAACTTAATAAAAATAATGCATAGCCATAACGTGGGCATGGAAATGGGATTATAATGTCCATAATGGCCATTGAAGGATAATTAAGTGTGGCCACATATTCATAAGGCATGATCATTGTGTTTTGCTCACGCTCATAATGATATTTTGACGACTGTGGTCATACATAATGTAGAGATACTGCATAATATAGATGATAGAACTGAGATTTGTGCATATAAACTTCCCTAGTGTCATCTTAAACTAAAACAGTTTAGCTGCAGCTTTTTTTTTTTTTTTTCCAAGCATGTGGTGGTTACCATAAAACGCTATTTACACACACTCCAGTTTGGTGGCACAACACAATCATTGTACCTTAAGATGTGGTCACTCTTAATTATCTCATTCCCTTCCATTATAAAGTGATGGCAATGACGAGTTTATCTCGTTTCCTCGCAGATACAAAGCTGTAGCCATGACATAATTATCTCATTATCTCGTGATACAAAGTCATGGCCATTGCATAATTATCTCATTCCTTTGCTTTATAAAGTCATAGCCATGACAATTATCTCATGATACAAAGCTGTGGCCATGACGTAATTATCTCGTTATCTTGGTAATAACATCTCATTCCCTTGCATTACAATGCCCTAGCTGTGGTGTAATCCTCATTCTCCTGCTTTACAACGTCATGGCCACGGCATATTTATCTCGTTCCCTAAAAAATTATGTTAGTTTTACCAAGGGCATGGTCTTATAATTATAATATAGTATTATCAAGTGTGTCTGTAGTATTTATTCCTGCTTACTCTAATTATTTTTATCCACCAACTCAATAACTGGTGTCTCTGTATGCTTTTCTTAGAAGCAAGCAGAAGCTCACCTATTATAATTCAGCTGATTAAACACATGTCCTGTAACGATTTTTGCTCATGATAAGAAAGAAGACATCATGATCCACTCCAGAATAAATCCGATCAATAGAGTGCAGCGTGTGGTCCATGAATAACTCTCATACTACTGTATATACACTGTTACATAGTAACATACTTTATCTTCTTTATCTTTTCCAGCCCACAGGACGCATGTCATAAAATGGAGAACTCATTTTTAATATATTTGGCAAGGGACAGATTTTTCTTTTCACAGCACAAAAAGGATACAGATATTCAGCACAAAACATACTGTCTGTTACAAAGTGCTAAGCAAATGCTAAGAGAAATGAAAACTGGTGCTTTTTTCATACTACTCATGCATCACTGCTTTCACGTATCTGTTGTTAATACAGGTGAATTGTCCCATGAGGCTGATTTTCTTCAGTGCTGCACTGTAAATGTGACACTTACAGCCACTCCATTATGTTTATGATCACAAACACACAGTGCTCAGTATGGCTTATAGGAGAGTGTGTGAGACGGTGATAGATTGAAGGAGGACAGATGGCACATAGTGTACAATATCGTGCAGTGTTGAGGCCAGAGCACACGGATGCAAGACAAACGATGATGTATTATCACTTCTGTAGTATTGAATGAGTACAAACCTATGCACACACACACACACACACACACACACACACACACACACGCACACTAAAGTGACTGACAAGGAACAAAAACCAACTTAAATTTTCAGGATAATATGGTTAAACTGATATGAAATTATCAGTAATCAGTTCTGTTTGGTCAACAATCCTCATGTATATTTCTTCATTAAACTTTAATAAAAACATTTAAATAAATCTGTTGTTTCTTTGTTGGTTAATTGTCAGGCACATCAAAAGATCAAACATCAAGTCTATCTGATAAGTAAATAACTAAATATGTTGAATAAATAAATGCAAATATATTATGAATATATTTATATTGTTTATATGCATATACATTAATATGTAGTATATTCATTTTCCCTTTTTTTTGTTTTTGGAACCAGTAGGAAACTAACTAACCAGCTAACAATTAGCATGTCATACCAGTTTTGACCACAAGGGCCAGGAACAGACAAAGAACAAGCTGTTGTGTGAGCTAACTGGCTAACAGTCTGCTAATGGCTGACAATGTTTGCAATGTCTGAATTACCAACAACATGCATTGCTGACTTGTAAAATCACGTCATCCTGAGGAGCAAGTTGAGGAACTTTCTGATGTCCCAAATACATTAGACCAAGGCTTTCCAAAATAGGGGTTATGACCTCACATGCGGTCACTTGATTTATAAATGAGGTCATGAGAGAAACTCACTATCTCCTCTTTTGTTTCATTTATTTTGCAAATTAATGTTAGAAATATCAGATATTGTGTGCTGATGTTTTGAAATGTTATTGGGAGTTGCATTCAGACAAGTCACATTTAAATTAACAGTATGCATGTTATTTTAGTCATTTTCAATCTCCTGACACACTGCACTAGCACAGATCAGCAATAAAAATGGATACATTTCCCAGTCCACCTACCTCCACTAAATCTAGCGTCGTGTCTCAAATTGCATGCTCATGTACTATTCTAGACCGTTACTGAGTACTAACACTAAATGGTTTTCCTATTACAGTTAGTGTGTGCATTTCAAAAAACCTCCCATGTAGCTTTCAATCTCACAGAAAGCTCTATTTTGAGTACCAGTCTTCTGGATTTTCAATATTAGTAAATTGTTTTGAAAGTAAGGTCAGAGTTATTGATTTGAGACACAGCCCATGACAACAATCACGATGGTGGAAGAAAGTTTTAAAAGAGAGAGAGAGAGCTACTAGTGACTGATGATTTTTAATCTTACGGCTGTACATAAGATATGCAGTGTGTGTGTGTGTGTGTGTGTGTGTGTGTGTGTGAACAATGCCATTTGCTGCCAATTATAAACTAGGCTCCTTTCCTTCACAGGGCTGTATCACACCACACTGGCTTGGATTAATTTCCTATAAGAAGACAACACATTCCACTAGACTAGTAAGTCAGTGCAAGGAATACTCCTTTGGTTTTTAGTAACTTGAGTTGCATATATGTATATTAGTGACAATAAAACAACGTTATTGTATAACAGTAGTCTTAAATTACAAATTTGGAATTTGAAAAAAAAAAAATCCAGATTTGAAAGAATTTAAGAAAATTAATAATGTCCATTTGGACATTAGACTAATCAAGGAACAGTAAAGAATTATTCTCATGTATAAAAGTGAATATTTGTTTAGTATTTCCCTACATCTTTCCTTTACAAAATATTTTTTTTGAAGAAAATATAGCATTAACAGAAATATTAATATGACTAAAATTTAAAAGAATTTAAAATTTAAATTTAAATTTTAAGTGTCAATTAATGAGAATCTCCTAAAAATCATGATGCATTTAGTTTCTGGGTGAACATCAGAGAAATAGGAAGTGTTCCCAGTTTCCCGAGTGCTCTAACAGTTCACTTGCCAAATTCGAGGTACAACATTTTGCTAACATTTGCTTCTAGCCGCTAGCCAGACTAAAGAATGCAAACTCATGTCTACTGGCACGTTATGCCTGTCCCTGTTGGAGACCTATTAGCATGCTAATCACAATCAGTGGAGGAAAACATGCACTCATGCAAAGACAACTTTGCATTGCATTAGGAAATTGCTTGTGAAGAAATTTTATTCAAGCTTAACTATAGTGTAGTTGCCAAATCCACAAGAGGGCAATATGACTTTACTCTGCAATCAGTGGTGCAAGACGTCCAGCTGCTGAATATAGTGATGAATAATCTTCTGGCCATTTGTGGTAAGGGGAGGAATCTATCAACATACTGCAACTATTATGAACTTTTAAATCAGCCTTGCAGATTATGTCATTCCCTGCAGGCATTTAGGTGCTAGTGGGTGTGAATGAACCCCAGCAGTGGTTTGTGAGGGATTCATGAATAAAAAATGAAATGCTTGCTACGTGAATACTTTTATGCTAGGAAAATTTAGCATTCAGACTTGGAAAAGCAAAGGCAGGGATATGTATTTATTTCTGCTGGATTGGACATCATAAATATCTAACAATCAATACTACACAAATTAAAGATATGTTTGAGTTTAAAATGACTTAACACAGTGGTGCTGAAGAAGTGTTCATTAATTTTCGATTCATGAAAATCAGCTCTATAGTAACAACTTACACACGTGCAACATAATCTAAGCGTAAGAAATAAAAGATTTATTAAAATGTGCTATTTAACAAAGAAAAAAAGTCTAATCATTGACGTGTTGGAGTTTTGTGTGAGGAGATATGTATGTAACATTTTTGAAGGAGTCTCCAGTGTCAGCACTTAGGAACAGTCAGAGGTAAAGCTGTAACTGTAAAGGTTTCAGGACAAAGCTCATGCTTTGTTGTTCCTTAATAACATGAGAATCTGCAATTCTTCTTACTAACTTCAAGAGAGAAAAAAAGGCTGATGAGGCAACAAATGTTTATAGCTGCCGTAATATAAGTGATAACATTAACTTGTCTCGCATTAAGTGTAACTATAAATGGATAAAAGAATGCCATTCATTAAAGTGTAATCAATCAGCAAATTGGAGTCATACTGTATAAGAGAAATGAAATACTGTGGGATGTGCAATTATAGGAAAATATTCATCTTCAGGTGGTAACAGTATCACTGCTTCATCAAACACCACAGTGTTAATAACAGGCCCTTTGTTCTTACCACTGGTATCTAAATGTCACCTAAGAGATCACTAAAACACTACCTCTATATTTCTCAGCAGGAAGTTTAGAAACACATTTTAAATTCTTACTCTGAATCCACTCACACACCTATTTTGTATTTTTTTTTAACCATAAAAATGACAAAATAGCACATTATGTATGGCTGCAACCAGCAGAGCTAGTTTTCCTTCATGATGTCATTGTTTTTAATGTCTGCTGAGATGATATGCAGTGAAAATGTCATGATGGATCCACTGTAAAATCAAGATTGAATAGAAAATAACTCTAATATGAAAATGTATGTACAGTTAGGTCCGGAAGTATTTGGACAATGACAGAGATTTTGTGATTTTGCCTTTATACACCACTACAATGGATTTGAAATAAAACAAGATGTGACCGAAGTGTAGACTTTCAGCTTTATTTTAAGAGGGTTCCACAAAAATATGGCATTTACCATTTAGGAATCACAGCCATTTTAACCAAAGTACTTCCATTTTCAGGGGCTCAAAGGTATTTGGACAAAGTGACATAATTGTAAATATAACCATAATTTTAAT
>CM075011.1:3357969-3377487 GCA_037576675.1 Pangasius sanitwongsei
ATATATATATATATATATATATATATATATATATATATGTTTATATATATATATATATATATATATATATATATATAAATCATTTTTATATAAATAATAAATAAAATTGTAAATAAATAAAATTTAAATCATTTTTTTTCCCTATAAAAGGAGAGGAAAGGAAATTATGGTTCATTCGTCAAAGCAGCAGTAACATAAAGAAGTACAAATTCTGTGTCTAATGTGCTGTGATCGAGAGTTTAATGAGTTTGCCCTTCGATCTTCTCTAATTTGATGCATCTTTTGTGTCCAGGTCTTTAGGGGCCTCAGTGTGATGATACTGTAATGGCATTTCCATTATTGACTCTGTGAATCTCTGCTCTTTTCTTCATGAACTGTGGGAATCCTGCTGAAAAGGCGGGGGAGGAATCACATAGAGAAGATAATGAAGTGCAGGAAATTTGAGTAAATTGTGGATAAGAAATGCTATTAACACAATTCTTAAGACACCACATTGGGAAGGGATTAGCTAATGGAGACAGTCATGTGAGTGATGAGTACTTCTGTCTTTCTCTCCTGTCTGATTTGTGACTCTGGGTTTACAACAAAGATGAAGGGCTGTTTCAGTGTGCAGATTCCTCTATCTGTGACAATTAGCTTCTTATTTGTACACAGTGGGTCTGATGATGGCAGGTTGCTTAGTTAGATACATGCAGCGGAGTTCCTATGGTGTTCCCTTTCTATTAATGGAGGAAGTGAATGATGGCTGAGAAAAAGTAATTGTAAAGAAGGACTACAGTCAGTAATAATATACATACAAAGTGCACCTATATGGTAGGTGTATGATTAAATAACTGTAGGTATCGTACATATGCATTCACTTTACTTGCCTATTCATGAAAATTTCCAATCATATGGCAGAAGCACAGTGCATAAAGTTAATGTTCACATCAAACAGAATGGGGGAAAAAATGTGATCTTAGTGACATGGCTGTGCCAGATGGGCTGGTTTGAGTATTTCAGAAACTGCTTATCTCCTGGGATTTTCACACACACAACAGTCTCTGAAGTTTACGCAGAATGGTACAAAAAGCCTCCAGTGGTTCTACAGGCAGAAATGCCTAGCTAATGAGAGAGTTCAGCGGAGAATGGCCAGGCAGGTTCGACCTGACAGGAAGGCTATCTAACTCGTATAACCAATCTTTAGCACTGTGGTGAGCAGAAAAGCAGCTCAGAACACACACAAAATGTCAAAACTTGAGGTGGGTGGCCTACAAAGGAAGATGACCACATTGTGTTCCACTCCTATCAGCCAAGAACAGAAAACTAGACAGCTGAAGATTGGAAAAACATTTTTTTCTCATTGATGTAGTGTCGACCATTTTCAAGCTGATGCCTTGTGAAAAAAGAACAGTGTGGCTCATGTTCACATCTGTATTTGTATCTGTTTAAAACATATTCTCTGTACATTCCAATTAATGTATTTTTATTTGGTTCTATAATCTATAAAAGGTTGAATGCTGGCAAAGAATCAGCTGATCACAACGTTGACCGTGAGCACGTTGACCATTCCTAACTGTTCAGCTTTTAATTCCTCTGTAAAGGCAGAGAGGGAAATGGAGTAAATTCCTCCAGAAAGCTGAACTGTTTTTTGTCCTTTTGATCCCACTCTCTGCTAGTTCTCCTCAAAGCCCTTTATAAAATGAAACACAGTGAAGCATGTGGTCCCGCAGACAAATCTTCCTAAAAGAAATGATTCTGTTGCATTTCTTTCTTCTATTCGCTTCATATTACTGCCATTTGTAGTGTTTCACTACATATTAATACCAACTTGTGCTCTCCTCCACTAGCAAATTGTTTATTATTTCAGTGCTTGTACAATGTAAGAACTGGGTGGCATTTATAAAACCTGATTTTTGCAAATTTATCACTTTCAGCACATGATAGCCCTAAATGTGAGACTATAACTATGCATAATAGAAACGACATAAAGGCACAAGGTTATTGTAATTATTAAACAAGTAAGGAATTGACACTGGACACACCTTCCATATATGTTACAATAAACAATTTCTCAGATTTTTAAATGAGGAGCATCCTCCGTACAAATCTGTGTGTAAGTTGTTAATGTTACTATCTAATTTTACTATAAGTGAATTAATATAGACCTTGTAACCAGGACTACTGTCCAAGCTGTGCTGTGACAGAAAATTAATCAACACCTTCTGACCAATCAGAATCGCGAATGCAGTAGTGCTGTGGTATAAATGAATTTAACTGTCAATCATGCTAAAAAGTAAATTCCAGTTCCATTATTATATTATGGGGGGGAATAAAATTGTGAAATGAATTTCTGATGTGACATTAAAATTAACCTAAAAGACAACAGAAAACACAGCAGAGTCATTAGTGGCACCTTGCCCTTGATAATAACTGAACCACCTCTAAAGAACCATTTATCTCCACCACTTCCTTCTGCTTCTTGATAAAATCCCAGACCTTTGGATATTTCCATACAATATACAAATATTATTATTAAATTCTGATTTTAAATTACAGAATAGTGCTGTGATTGGATTATTTCTTTTTCAATTTCACACAAATGAAGTTGTAAGATACAGTATAAATTATAATTCTGCATAATTTTTTCTCCACCTCCTTTTCCTTACTAAACCACCCTTCTTCCCCTCTCACACTTTCCTCATATGCCTTTCCTTTAAAGTTGCTCCTCTAAGACACTGCTGATCTCAAGTTTTCAAACTAGAAACATTAGAAGGTGAATGGCTTATTGTGATTCATAACGTGGTGTCTAAATAAATACTGCATATCTTTTCTCTCCAGACATTCTAATCACATTTTGGTATCAAGTGAATCCTTATTAATTGTCTCATTCTGAGTAGTCCAGAATTTTAGTCAAAATAAAATCAATAATCTCATCTGTGTCATGAATTTGTTCTGCTGCTGGAGAGAAACAGCGTGCAGCTTGTCTGATTCAATTTACAATATTTCAGACGCTTGTGATTGGTCCTGAGGGAAATTGAGATTGGGAAGGCTGCAAGATCGATCCATCAGCCATATCTCCTTTTATACACACCAACACACGCACACACATGTCATGTTCAGGATGGACTTGTTTAATATAGCAGCTGCACTTTTGTGCTTTCTAACTCAACTACTGTGCTTGGCTTAGTGCACTTTAAAGTAATGACGGCTCCAACTTCTTTCCTCCTCATTAGATCAAGTTGTAGAGGTTGCTGTGTCAAGTTCTTCTCATGAATACTGCCACCGTGGATGAATACTGCCACCATGGCTTGGGGATTTGGAACCATGTCTAGAGCTGCTGGTGTATTGTCAAAATCAGTGAGCACTAATGAGTGGCTGGAGCTGGAGGACACACAGCTTGTTTGCTGAAAGAGTGGGTTTGGGCGACATTTGTCATACCAAGTGGCAGATAAGTAGAGATGGGCTGTATCCAAATAAATATGGTATCTGGTTCCCATTACCTTTTCTTACTTTAGCACATTTTTGCGCTGTTATTCTTTAGGCTACTAGACAGTAAAATGTACAAGACTCACTCTCACTCGGGTACAAACTGGTAAAAAGCACCTATATAAAGGAAAAAAGTTCATTTGTCCTTGAGCTGAATAGATCCTCTTTGAAAGGGTCTGAATTTTGCTAAATCCTTGTGTAGATCAGGGTGTCAAACATATAGCACATGGACCAGGACCAGCCCAATAAAGGTTCTAAGCTGTTGCAAATGAGCTGGTATCTGTCTGCTAGAGTTGTAAAAAATTAACAGAGGCAGCACTATGAGGACATTTGCCTAAAGTGTATAACTTTTTAATAACTCTATAGCCTGCTTTTGCTATCAAGAAAATTTAGAACAGATTTGGCATAGAAAGAACCTGTTAGAGAGGCAAAGCACAACTACATACAAAGAGCAAAGCAAGAGCAACTATATACCACCAACAACTACAGTGTGGTATTACACAAGCCTGAGATGATGACAGCTTGTACCCAGATGCACTGAACTATGCATGGTTTGAAGTCCAGAACAATAAGTCGACAAGGAAGACAACAATTCAATTCAATTCAATCAGCAAATTCCACCGTTCTAGTATGTTGTCTGTCCACAGTGGATGTCATGGCTAGTTACTATGCACTGTCCTGTGTATTTGTGTATCAGGGTCAAACACCACAGAGTTGATTAGGTTACTTAAGTTGAAACTAAAGTCAGCATGTCATAATGTGCAGGATACTTGTATCTTTAATCATCATCATCAACGTGAATGACGCTACCATTGAAAGACATGATACACTGAAAAGTTGTCCAACAGCACATCAGCGTGATTCGCACTATGATGGTTTGTTATTAGGACATTAAAATGTCTTTTTTTTTCTTTCCTGCATGTGACACAAATGCCTGTACTGTGATGGACACTGAGTGTGTAATCATCACACATGTTTTGCCTTCACACATCCTCCCCACAAAGTTAGGGAGTCTCTGTGTTAGTGTGACTTTGAAAGGCCAGGCTATGATACACAAGCTCGCCTGTCTGTTTGAAGCTGGGGAAACAACAAAGTGTCTGTAGTGTAACAGCTCTGAGGCTCAGTAACTGAGATTATATGAAATGTGAGACACAAACATGTGGAGATCAGAACATCTGTCAGCCCTGCTTCTTTGTGCACCTTATACCTGTTTACTCCTGATGTTATTTATCCCCTGCTAAGAAGCTATAACTCACGAAGCTGGCAGAGTCTGCATAGAGAAAAACACAAAACATGAACTTGAATCAGAACTTGAATATGGCGAATCCACAAGCTAGTTTTGGACTGTTCGCTTTCTTTTTGGCTTAAACTTCATGAGAATGTGCTGAGAAAAGAAAAGTGGCAATAAACAACAAAACAGAATACTCTGCCACCGTTTTCCTGCCTCCTTCCGGCTTCCTCTTTCACACAGAGACACACACACACACACACACAGTTCTGCACAATTATTTAGGGGTCCAAGCACTTAGATGGACTGTGGCAATGTAGACGTTATTAAGTGATCCTTTTTGTTTGGTCCTCTGATGAAACTATGATTCAGGTGATGAATATTTTCATTTAGTTTATCCTTAAGTTACAGCATCCCGTAGTAGTGGAATAACAGAGCTCTTTTTGATGATCTGTAGAATACATTCTTAAATGCACCCACTTAATTGGACAAAGCATTGCTGAGATATACACTCGCTTCCTGATTAGTGTCATACTGAAATCTGAATATCAAATATCCTTCAACTTATGTGAGGTTTAGTCTCGAGATCATTTGATTAAAGGTATGACTAGATCAAATTTATACAATGAGTACAAAAAAGTTGCCGATCTCCATTATCATCTTATGATGACCTACGACATGAGAGAAAATTGCTTCTTAATTATGTGGAAAAAGTTTAATCTAATAAAGTTCAAGGGGGCTGAATACTTATGCATGGCACTGTAGTGTGCCTAATTTAATAGAAGTGTTCAAATGGTTCTATGGGCTGCCATGGACTGCCAAGTCTTGTATAATAAAGATAAAAATAATGATAAGAAGAAAACATACAATCACTATAGGACTCCTCCACTTTTGGTGATTGGACCCTTAATGATCTCAAAAATTGAAACTGAACTGAAAATAAAGGAAGAGCAATTACTGTGACATGGAAATTTATTATTGGCACATGCTTATTTCCCAATAGCTTCATTCAGTTGTGTGCAGCTGCCTGCATCCAATCCTCTAAATCTTTGTGCTAACATGATTGACGTGTAAAATCTGCCTGGCGTCACTCTCTTTATGATCATCAAGGCAGTATCCCTAGGGAAGGTGATGTTATTTTGCATGACCCTGCCTGCTCTCTTTGTCTCTCTCTCTCTCTCTCTCTCTCTCTCTCTCTTGCCACTCTAATTAGCTCATGAAAACCTGGGTCAGTATGAGTAGGAGAAAACAAAAGGTCAGGTATTTTTGCATTTCTATGCCGATAAACTGGATGTTCTATAATAAAAGTGCAGGGGTTAATGCACTGTCAGTCACCCTTTAATGTTTTCTCTCAGTGTGTATTCTTTTTTATGCATTGAACCATTTTGTGTCATCATTTGTTTACATATTTTGGGGCAAAATTCACTTTTTTTCTCTCAACTTGCTAGGATTTTCTTGTTATCAATGTTGGCAACTGCAAATTCACATTCCCCTGTTATTGCATACTTAATTGCTGTGTAGAAAGGTGTGTTATTGTTTCTTGAAACAAGATGAAACTGCTTCATGAAAAGCTGAGGACATGTGAAAGTTACATCAGCCTTGTAATATGCAAATGCAAGGCAATGGTGACAATTCGAAATAATGCATATAAGGAATACAGGAACACACAATTTGTTATTTTGCATTATTTCATTGCTTTCTGAACCTTGCCAAGTCTTGTAGTAAAGTAAATGGCTTTTTCAGAGCAAGGTCATGCAGATAATCTAAAAGCTGCCAGACTGATAACTTATCTCCTGCAGTACCTGGAAAGATATTTAAACAGATATGTCCTATTGAATGAAAACTGACTTAATGCAATGCCGACTCATGCTGAAATATCCATTTTGGCTCCTGGGTGAAGCTTGGCTAATAATTTTCATAACTTTCTCTCTATCTCTATCTCTCTCTCTGCACTGACCCTGCAGATGACAGAAGAAACATTTTGCCCTGGATGAATAAGTGATGAGAAGGAAAGTGCTGTGGCAAGCTCATTTTAAACAAATGAGCTTTTGCACACTTGTTTTCCCATAAAGCACATTTTTTATTGAATCATTTACCCTAAAGCAGAGCATTAAAATTCCAAATAAAGCAGCAGTAGTTTGGTGTTAGACCTTCTGAACAAGACAGAGTTGATCTTTTAATATAAATGTATCTGCAGTAACTCTGATCTATGAGCTAATGTACTGTTTCTAGTTCCAGCATCTCACTTTCTCTGATCTTTCTCTGATCTTTCTTTCTTTTTTTTTCTCATTTAAGAAAATGAACAGATATGCAAAAAATTAAAGGTAGATGTTGAAGTGCTGATACATTGCATAGATATAATATTGATTTCACTACAGTAATGCTTAAAATCTTACCTCAAAGCCGCACCAGTCAATCCACACCACCTACCTTCTCCAGCCTGCTGGCAGGAGAAAGAGCAACACGTCGATTTTTATCTGTTTTGACAGCTCCAGCGTTCATTTATCAGTTATTCATAGGTGAAATTGTTTTGAGGGATATTAAGTGCATAAATGCTTAAATGATTAATGGAATCATCTTAGTTCAAGAGCTATCAGAATCCCTAGCCGACAACCACATCACTCAGATTTTCAGGAGAAAACAAGAAAGAAAAATGGTACGTTATTGCAACTTAGATAATTAAGTCAGTGATTTTCAAAAGTCATTTGTTATTAAGATGATGGAGCAAAAGTTTTAGCTAAACTCAAGATCAACATATTATCAGTCCCAAAATGTCCTGGCTGTTTTCAGATCTGCAGTGATGCCTGGAGTTTTAATGAATTAAGTGAAGTACTTGGTGACCCATACTCGGAATTTGTGCTCTGCATTTAACCCATCCAAGTGCACACACACACCGTGAGCACACACTCGGAGCAGTGGGCAGCCTTTTTTGCTGCGGCGCTTGGGGAGCAGTTGGGGGCTCGGTGCCTTGCTCAAGGGTCTCACCTCAGTCGTGGTACTGAGGGTGGAAGAGAGAGCTGGTCATTCACTCCCCCCACCTACAATACCTGCCGGACCCGAGACTCGAAACCACAACCTTCAGGTTACAAGTCCGACTCTCTAACCATTAGGCCACGACTGCCCTAAAGTAAACCCAATAATGATTCATCTCTCATACAGTACATACACACCTTTAAGCAGATAGATTTGGTAGGAGAGCCTTTTCCATATACATTTTTCTCCCTCTAGTTAATATTTTGACCTAGAATTCAGACCTACATTATAAATATACTTATAAATAATAATCCATTTTGCTTGAGTGCTTATAATAATCCATTGCAAAAGTTTCTTATACACAAGTGGATTCTTGGCAAGGCTGATGATTTTAAATGCTTTGGCATTTGGGATTTCAATCCACTATTAGCATTTAGTCCATGTCTACTTTTGCTTTCTCTGAGTCCAGTGGCATTCAGGAAATGGACCGTGTTTCATCTGTACATCCTCCTTTTGTGACATTTGATGAATGAGTGCAATTACTTCCAAAGGCTCTTGTGCTGAAACATAGCAGAAAACACTCTCCCACAAATGTTTGTGGCTGCTTTAGTAAATGTGCATTTTTCATTTGCCAGAGAGACCAAATCACGGACTACAGGTACCTTTTACATCGAAATGAACAATGAAACTTCTTTTTGGGGTTCTCAAATGGTTTGCAGCAGGGGACTACTTTGACTGAAAAAAATCCATAGACCCCCTCAGTAAATATTCATTCTATGAACATTATTTAAATGTGTATAATGATATTTTCTCTATTTATTGCAGCCAAAGAGCTTTCTATTCCCGAATTCTCTACTGGCAGAACACATTATGTCCAAGCTGACATTATTTACAGGCAAATTGTATTTGAGTTGAGTAGTCAAACAGGCTTAAGTGAGGATGCAGAAGATAGGGATAGGTGGAGAGTGATGATTCGCTGTGGCGACCCCTGAAGGGAAAAGCCGAAAGAAGAAGAAGAAAGAAGTCAAACAGGCTTAAGAATAAATATAATGACTTTGAATATAGGTGGGTTGTGAACCAGAACTAAATTAACTGGAACTATATTTTAAAATCTATTCCCTAGGTATGCATTACAGACCCCACTTTGAAAACCACAGCATTGTACAGCTTGAACAATCCTGACATCTCTATAGATTTTATATAAATATCTATACGATTTTAAATAAATGTGCACAGTTTTTGAAATTTCAGTGGATTTCTATGGAGTTTATCTACAGATATACATGATACAGAATGGCGAAAAGTTGGAGGCACACAATTGTATAGAATGTTTTTGTATGCTCTAGCATTACAATTTCTCTTCACTGGAACTAAGAGGCCCAAACCTGTTCCAGCATGACAGTGCCCCTGTGCACAAAGCGAGCTCCATGAAGTCATGGTGTGTTAAACTTGGAGCGGAACAACTCGAGTGTCCTGCACAGAGCCCTGACCTCAACCCCACTGAACACCTTTGGGATGAACTGGAACACCGACTGCACCCCAGACCTCCTCACCAACATCAGCGCCTGACCTCACTAATGCTCTTGTAGCTGAATGAACACAAATCTCCACAGCCACGCTCCAACATCTAGTGGAAAGCCTTCCCAGAAGAGTGGAGCTTATTATAGAAGCAAAGGGGGAATAAATCTGGAATGGGATGTTCAACAAGTATATATGGGTGTGATGGTCAGGGGTGCAAAACTTTCCTTGTGTTTGCAATATTTGACTTTTACGACCATGGGTCATGGTCCTTTGTTTTGAGTTTATTTTCCTCCTAGGCGGTGGACTCAGTGGAACTTTATGTTTATTGTTGTTGCGGCTGGAATTGTTAGTTTGTTGATCATAAAGTCCTTCATCTTGTTCGCACGGTCTTCAGATGTGTATTTTGGAATGCTGTAAAAAATGACATTGTACCTCATGCTGTTTCTTTCATTTGCTTGTTTTCTTTTATGACTGATGAAAGCTGTGTCATGAGTTTGCTAACAAAAAGGTGTAGTGCTTTGTTTTCTTTTGTTAGCAATGCAGCTTTCTCCTGACTGAACTGCAATCTTTCACATATTGCCTGGAATTCTCTGTGCAAAGCCTCTACAAGAGAGAATCTTGCATCTAGTCCTGACAGTTTATTATTAATGGAGTGTAGAATGTCACTGACTTGTGCGCAGCGTGGGGATGTTGGACGATCCTCTGAGTCTCTGGGTAAGCTATCTGGAAGTGGGTGCTTGGAAATGGGTGTTGGGTTTTATTCTTTGTGGTATTCTTTGTGGTGTACATGTTGTAGTATTGGTCAATATACCGTATTCCTCAAGATCAGTAGATTAAATATATATATATATATATATATTTCACAGGTAGTGTAAACTAGAAGCTGATGACTGCAATCTTCCTTCTCGCATTTTGAGTGTGTTCAGTTTGTCATGGCTCCATGGAGTTTGTGCTAATCACATGTGTGACTGAAAAAAATAGACACAAAGTATAAAACAAAAACAGCGTTTTACAGACACGTGTGCTTGATTTGTACATCTTGGCCTGTGTGGACCGTGACAGTGGACCTTGTCCTTATGTCCTTAAATACAAATGTTTAAATACAGTATTTGATGGCACATTTGTTTCTTTTTTAATTATTTAATTTCAGTAGTGAGTAAACTGCAATCAAATAAAAATTTATTTTGATTTTTTGGTAATGTTATTTTAAATGTTGCTCCTGTATCTCAACTGAATTATAATTTCAGAAGGTTTTAAAGTAAGTAAAGATTCACCTATCATTAATCTTGCAAAATGGTGCTGTTTTTGTTTTACTTCAATTCAGGCCTCTACGATGACAGCTTGATGTGATAATGTCAGCACTTTAGTGTACCTGCTGTGTAATGACATCATCCATCAATAACGGCACCTCCTGATTGCATCAATCTCTTCGCTGGAGGGCTTGGTTTCAGACCTGTGTGACTCTGACATGCTGTGTCTGTTTGTTCATCCTCTTCTGCATCTCCATCTGCCTCTGTCTCATCTTTCTCTTTCCCCCCACATCAGACCACTCTCCGTGTCTTCTAGCTAACTGATCTTCAAACGTACCCTACATGATCAATAAGTACACCTCACAGGGCTCCCGATTCTTAACTTGCCATGTTTTTTTCCCCCACTTACTCCGTTCTCTTTTCTTTCAATCTTCCTTCCATGACCCTTGCTCAACCAAATTATCTCATCCCTGTAAATCATTTCATCATATCTCTTAATTTTCCTCATCCCAATTGTTTTTTTTTTTTTTTAGATTTTTGCATAATTTATATCTATAACAGGTCCTTTCTTAAACTGTTGTGATAAAAATATCAAAGCTCACAGTTTTTTTGTCCACTCATGACTCACATTATCTGAAACTCTGTATATTCAGAATATATGCAGAAACATACTGTATATTGTTTCCTGATCTCTGTGTAATTATGATATACATGTTCCTAGCCACACTAACAAGAGTGGAAATATATTAAACCATATTTTACTTTTAAAACTGTTTTCCCTCAAAATCATTTTTTTCTATATTCAAAACCAAAAATCTCTAGATGAACTGCATTCATGAAATTGTACATGTTATTTCCTTTCCCTAATTAAAGGGGAAGAAATATTCTAATTAGGATGATATTACAGAAGAATTTCTCCAAATATTGATTACTGTCTGATTTATATTTTAGATTTTATACTACAGATGGAATTTGTTTATAACGGTGCAGCATATTTTTTTGATTAAACAACAACCAGTTCTGTAAAAGGCTTTCTCTTGAGAGTGTCATCACCTACGAAATAAATATTTTAATTCTAACAACATCCAAAGACTATATTTTTGTTTTATTATGTATGAACATTTCATTTGATGAAGCCTCATTTGTATAAATAAATGTAAATGTTTGGAAAAAATGCTTGTAACATATCAGCACTCAACTAGTCGAAATTGATTGTTGTGTATTGTTTTAAAAC
The DNA here is from genome assembly GCA_037576675.1 of Pangasius sanitwongsei. Classification (NCBI taxonomy): domain Eukaryota; kingdom Metazoa; phylum Chordata; class Actinopteri; order Siluriformes; family Pangasiidae; genus Pangasius; species Pangasius sanitwongsei. The sequence goes on from CM075011.1 coordinate 3,369,644, forward strand.
TTCACCCTGTGGTAATTAATTGAAAAAAAAAAAAAACCTCTAAAAAGAAAAGAAAAGAAAAGACTGCCCCTCTAGGATTGATTGGCATATTGGCCATATTGTTTAAGTTCAGGTCTGTATTCAACTAAACTTTGAATACAAATCTAAATTAATATTTATGCAGATAAAAAATAAATAAATGACATACAAAATTTGCAGTGAGGGTGACAGCATCAGCGCAAATGTCAGACGTGTTATTAAAGTATCAGGATTTATAGTGGTGTCTAAGAAGTCTCTCTCTCCCTCGCTCGCTCTCTCTCTCTGTCTCTCTCTCTCTCTCTCTCTCGGATGTCGACCCTGTTTTTCTCTCTCTCTCTTTGCTCTGTATGCCGTGTTGGAGCACAGAGAGTTCTCAACAGATGGTCATACTGTCTGAGAAACTGAGAAACCTCTCACCTGTGTAGAAGAGAAAGACAGCTTCATGTGCATCAGATGTGTTATAATGATCAGGGTTAATTGCGAGAGAATGAGTGCAACCATTAGTGGTCCTTCTGTGTTTGCTCTCTGCTGTCTTGTCTTCTGTTCTAGCATCAGATCAATGCCCGTGTTTCCTCTGCGTCACCTATCCAGCAAGCCGTGTTTACTTTTGGACTGTTGAAGACTTGCGTCAGCTTCCCAGCAATAGCAAAGCTGTCGAGTATTGCCGGTGTGTGGATTGTGTCATATAACAGTCTTCCTTCTCCTTCTCACACATCCACCCACTCGCATCTCCCTGCCGCATGATCAATGGCGCTTGTGATGATTATTAATAACGGAGGAAATGAATAGAGCAGGAAGTGCTGGGTGAGCTCATGAGTTTACCTTCTTACACTGCCCCTGATTTATGATTCTCACACAAAGACAATTAGTCACTAGGAGTTGACTAGATATTAAACACTACTGTATAGACAGTTAAGTGGTATTAAGTCTAAATTGATGTCGCCGTGTGCTGACGTGCCTGTGCTAGAAATAGAATCATTTGTCAGATAATGAAAAGTGATGATGTGTCACCATGACAGATTTTTTTAAAAGTCAAAATTAATAAGGCAATCAAGTGGTTCAAACCACAGCGGTAATGAATTCTTGATTCTGATTGGTCAGGAGGTCTTGATTAATTTTATATATTCCAACTGTGAGGCAAATCACAGGTTTATATTAATGTATCTTTTTCTAATACTGTCACATCTGCACCAGTTTCCGTTACAAACTCAGGTTCCCAGAAGTCCACATCACAGCCATTGAACTTCATTTCCCAGCAGCCTAATGAACTACAAAACTCCACCAGTCACATGATTCATACACCAGATCACAGACAGCTGATTAGTAAGTCAACACATGTTTCCAATCACACGCTCTCTTTTTTTTTTTTTCAAATAATTACACCATCGTATTTGCCCTTTAGATTGTTTGGTGATCATTTTTAATAAACTTGTGTCTGCATTCAACACATGCATCATTCCTGACAAATATGTTATCATTTCTATAGTAGCAGCTATGTAACTTTTATGGTGGATGCTCCACAAAATCTAAATCTAATAATATATGGATGAAAAAAACAACAACAGTGTGTTATTTAACAAAGAAATGTGTGATCATTGATAAGGTGACAGGAGTCTCCAGTTTCAGTGATTTGTAACAGAGTGCAAATTTTTGTGGTTTCTCTGTAACAGCTGCCTTTTTTTGTCACATTAACATCAAGCGAAAGTGAAAGAACAGCTGTTTATCACTGCTAGAGAACTGGAACTAACATTTTGCAGACATTTCATAGCATTAAATGTAACTAAGTGGCTAAAAATGTTTCATTTTGTTGTAACTGTTGGCAAATTGCTGTGGTACAAGAGAAACAAAACACTTAATATGTGCTATTATAGAAAAATAATCAACTTCACCACCCTGTCATTGATTATTTTCTAATAACAGCACACCTCCAAGTATTGTACTGCTTATTTAATAGAAGCGATCTCCCTGAATATTGAGGCTAGGGTTAGGGTTAGAGTATGTGACGAGGAGGAGGGAGTGGCCAGGCTGTGAGGATGCACGCCTGGTGCTGAGTGGTCTAATCAGCGGGAGAGAGAGATGGCACATCATTCTGTTTGGTTTTGTTGTTTTGCTGAAGAAGTGGTTTGTTTAGGCTAGTGGTGATCCCTGAAACCAAAAATCTGTACATGTCAAATACAGTGAAAAGCTTTTGGAAGGAAAATCTGTTTGGAAATACAGCACATGGAAAAAAAATGGAAATGTTTTTGTTCTCTTCCTTAATGCTGACAGATTTGTGGTTAAGTAAGTGTAATGTGTGTTTATAGGGTTTATAAAGTATCTATATAACACTGTAGCTCTGCCTCTGTCTTGATTTTTTCTATCTTGATTGTCCAGTATCTAGGGGCAGCTAGTATAAATGTGCAAGCAGGGATAACCCTTGTATCTTTCAAAGAAAAAAAAAATCTAAGTTTAGTTTCTCAGATTAGATTATTTCTTGTTAACAATTTTCTTAAAGTGGGTTCAGCATGCAGGGTCAGCCACAGTACAGCGCCTCTAGAACAAAGAGTTTTAAAGTTGTTGCTCAAAGGCCCCACAGTGGCAGCTTGGCAGTTCTGAGATTTGAACTCTCAACTTTCCGAGCAGGAGTCCAGAGCCTTAACCAGTGAGTCATAACCGCCTCTAAAGGCACTACTGAGATTTAAACCCAGAAGCTGTCGGTTACTAGACAGATGCTATTTGTTTTACAATATACAAGTGGTGCAACTGTTCATTTCATTATTTTCCAGGTTAAAATATTTTACTGTAGCACAATAGTTTCAACAATACTTGTGTTTTTGTATTAGTTTCTGTATTCTGATTGGACAGTTAGATCAAATGATTCAAATTCCTGGTATCACTGAATGAGAGAGAGAGAGAGAGAAATGGAGATGCTGTATAAAATGTGCATAGCAGGATTCAAGCTGCTGGAAGTCTTTCCTTCTCCTTCCTGCTTCTGTGTATGTAATACAAACACCTTCTATAAAACCAATAACCTACATAAGGGATACAACACACTGTGACTTGCTGTTATAGGAATATAATTAATGACAGAGTGGTGTGATAAGGCAGAGTTAATGTTACTACCCCGAAGTTGATCATTTTCCAATAGCAGCGAAGCGATTTATTCGCCTTACACCCCAGCAATTTGCCAGCAATTCTAATTTTTTAAAATGTATTAATTAACATTGTCATATATTTTATTCACTTATAGCTCCATTTAATGTTGTAAAATTTCCACTAAACAAGAACATCCTGTTATCGTTTACATTATTCCCTCACAAGCCTCTCTTTTTTAATCCCTTGATGACACTGGAGACTCTTTCTGTAAATGTTAAATTAATGCCTCCTTACAGAAAACATCACCATATCGATGATTATACTTTTTTTGTTAAATAATATTGCATTTTTAATCTGTTTACCTGGAGCCTGTGTAAATTGTTACTATAAACAGGAACGAGCCGGTTGCATCCATGTTTAGGCACAAAGGCAACTCCAGGAAAGCGCTTCACTCTGGACTTTTCAAACATTAGCGAGCTTGTTTAGTCTGTTCAGTTCATTGGCCCGCTCATAAACACTTTATCGCTGTGGTCAGCTTCAATGAATAGAGCAGAAACATGGAGAATAGAAAGAACATTTCACCCCCGATGTGTGCTTAGATCCTGCTTTAGATTAAAGGTGACACATTAACGCTGCTGTGCTTAGAGAAAATAATTGGTTTCATTGGGACAGCTGTCAGTGGAGGACTAGTTTTATCTCCACCCCACTCCTTTACTGGTAAGAGTGGACAATTGGAGGTGTGCTCCAATCATGACAGATTGGTTGCAGGTCCCTGAATTTCAAATTATAGATAATAATGGGACTACTCTCTCAGGCGCTACTCAGTGCTTTGTAGCTGTTTGGCTGTCACCTCGGCCAAGTCCGCCCTGAGGCAGTAAGGAGCTGGCATTTCCTCTGTTTGTCTTCTGCTGTGTTCAGCAGCTTGTATTTGGTAGTCAGATGAAGTTTAAGCCATGTGGAGAGATTAGCGCAGTGTGTTCGCTCCCAAAACATCTCCACTGGCATTGTTTAAACCATATTTATAGTCAGTCTGAGGATCTTTGTCTGCCCAGAATCTCTTTAATCTTCCCCTCATGGTATAATTATGTTGTCTTGTCTTGGATCATGGCTGATTTTCTCTTGAGTTATGCCTACCCAGACCGTTTTCTGATCCAGTACCATGGCAAAACTTCATCTTACTGACAATCCAGGGAATTTACAACCTGTTGTCAAAAGCACAGAACTCTACTCCACTCTATTAAAAAAATCACACACATTACACATAGGATTAAGTGAATAATACAGTATGTGGTCATGTTAATAAAATAGGTTGAAGTACATTTTAACATGTTATACATGTAGAAATAAATGTTTAAAATAATCATATTAAAATAATTATTGGTAAGCACTGCATGTGAAAAATAAAAACCTATACACTACATACAAATGTGTGAAGCATAACGTGTCTAAAAAATGGTATTGTGGGTAATGTAGGAAGTCAGCATATCAATGAAAGAAGATTAAACTAAAAAGCCAACACTTTTCTCTAAGAGAGTAGGTCAGATACCTGTTTCTTTCTTGTTTTTTTTCCACATCATTTATGAACTTTTGACTCTTGGTGAGTTTTTCCAGTACAGCAGACAGGAGATTGATGATCCAGAGCAAACAACCACACAAAACTGCATATTTATGTAAGGAGGAAAAGAGACAGAATACTGACTGTTTATGTGAAATAAAACCAGAATTCAGGCCTGAATTCAAGCAGGTAGCTGACAAAGATGTAATTTGTCCAAGCAGATGACGGGGCCTTTAGTATGGTGGAGTCAGAAAGGAAATAAAATCAGGCATGCTCTGAATAAAACAACTTTTGAGATAAACATCTCAAAGCCACAACAGTCTCAGATGAGAATGAATATTTCATTTGGGACACAACATGGCAAATCATTAAGCCATTCCACTTTCCGGTTTCCTCACCACATTGATTCTGTAATTATGTTTGCATGCCAGTTTTGCCTCAAAGTAAAAAAAAAGACTTGCATATTAATTTGTATAATTAACATGCAATCTTTCATGGCTTCCAAGATTTATTCTGCAATAAAAAATGTGAGGTTTTTAGTTTAATCTCCTTTCATTGACATGTTGGCTTCCTACATTACCCACAGTGCCATTCGACTACCTCCTGACAGTGTTGCGGTGGGACTTCGCCCTCGCTTCATCTTTATCCAAAGATAGTGATGCAGCGACACTTTAGTCCCTCAGTCTATTGTTCTCACCTCCTTACCTGTACAGTCTTCTCAAACAGGTCAGCTTCCAAAGCTTCAACTTTCATGCTAATGCACTGTCAATGCCATCGTGTCCATCATCTTGTAGAATTCTAACTAGCTGAGCTGAGTATCTGCTGTAACATCGGATAGCTGGAACTTCGATTCCAGTGTGTTCATCAGCACTCCACTCCATCTCCACTACTTCTCTGCTGGATTTCTCAGTAATATGATGCTGAATGTCGCTGGAAAAAGGTGAGTCAGAAAAGTAGAGCTTGCTGTTTTGTTTTTAGGCACTAACAGCAAAATATGACTGTTATCGCATTTCTTGTTTGAGAGTTTTTTCCTTTTTTCTCTTATTAAATGTCATGTTAACGGCACTATCAATAACAATGCCTCCCTGTGACATCAGAGAAACACACAACCACTAACTTGTCACAGGAATAATAAACATACAGCACTAAGCAGTGAATTAGGACCAGAATCACAACTTTTATCAAAAATCATGTATCACTAAACACATCACAAATACACACATTTAAGGATGGAGGATTCCTTTAGTCTGGGCAAATTGTCAACAACATCTATGGGGTGTGTGAGGTCTATCACTTGACTGTCTTATCAGCCAAAACAAAAAAGCCACCAAAGGTTAATTTTCTGGAACAGAAGTGCTCGTGAAACAGTTTCCTGATCAGTCCTCACAGGCTGTTGTGGTTTAAAACCAATTACAACTATAAGATAATTGCATGCAGTTAGGTGTGAAATTGCAGTACGTTATTTTTACTGTCACGCATCACTGATTTTAATGACTTTTCCTTTAACATGCTACAAAGATAAAAAAAAAAAATTTCAACTTTATCTTAAAGCCCTATGTGCACACTCATTAAGTCAAACATACATTTAAGTTTAAAGTAATGCTATAGAAGTCTTCCAAAGGGTTAAAAGTGCTGCGTCAATTTACATTCAGGCAGGAAATGACTTTTCATCCACATTTCATTACGTTTCAGCTTAATCCTATGGTCCCTTCATAGCCAGAGAAGTGAAATGCACTTCATTTACCTGCTAGGTGAAGATGAATCTCTCAGCTGTCGGCTTGATGTAGTGCCATCACACACATTCATCTTCCTGTCCTGCTCAGGCAAGCTTAATAATGTGAAAGAAATGTGGTATTGGAGCTTCCTTATTCCTCATTAACCTCAAACAAACTGCTCCATACATGCCTCCTGCAAAAAGTATACATTAAGGATGTAACCGAATATGAATGGATTATTCAGATTGATCAGATGATGTGTTCTAAAGAGATATTAATACAGATATGCACTATTTAACTAATTAATGTATTTATTTTTCGATTACCAGAATCAAGAATTTGGTTGAGACTAAAGGTGTGTATTAGGACAACCACACCCCCCACCCCATCCCCCCTCAACAAAAAGTAGTAGTTCATTTCCTGCCGCATGAGTGGCGGTCCTTAGTAATTACTAATCCTAAGTATTAGGCTGGTTTGTTTATATTTTGAGAAATAGAACCAACTAAATTCATTAGACAATATTGCCGGCAGGTCCAAACAAAAATACTAATTGTGTGAAAGGGATTAAGAATCAGTCCCCTGCACATCTCTCAAATGATATGAGGTTGAAGAACTGTCAGAACCAGAATTCACACTGTTTAGGCCACACCCACTTCATGTTTAAATCCGAATGCAAATAGAGATAATAATATTCAGAGCACTAAACAGATACAGATAGTGTTTGCGCCCTCGTGTTACACCCCTAGTATACACTACTGATCATAGCAGGGTGCTCGTTCTTAGGAAATTGAAAAATGAAAACTTAAACATGAAGCGGCCTAGAAAAACCCAGATATCACCATTGCTGAATTCTGCCAAACAGTTGAAAATGTCAAAATCTGGTTTTGACCTTGTAACATACTTTGTCACATTAACTTAACAATAATACCTAAATATATTTTCCCCAAATGCGATTTGTTAAATAATTCAAAACATCGTTTCTTTATTTTCTTCAAGATCATATTAAATAAGGAAGCTAAACAGATAAGGAGCCAGTTTTACAAAGCCAACGGTCAACACACTCAATCTGCCTATAAATGTCTAAAACCTGGCTAGCTACGTGAATATTATGCTCTGATCATGTTTTTGGTTACATGCCATAGTGAAAAGAACATAATCCAAATAGATTCAGTTTGTAAGTGTTAGAAATTCCAGCTGTCAAATTATCCAGGATGCTCCTGCTTCATCACTGACACTATACAGACAGCAGTGCAGAATGTTGTAATGTTTGAATCCTAATCAAAAAGAGGGAAATTTTAGCAAACAACTCTTTATATAAATCAGCGATTATTTCAGGCAAAAAATTCTAACTATTAATTTAAAACCGGACAGTTTTATAACTAACCCTGTAGATAATAATATAAAAATATCAGATCAACAATTACAATGTTTTACTCCCCTTGAAGAGACCGAACTAATTTCACTAATTTCATCATCAAAAT
>CM075011.1:3377587-3402474 GCA_037576675.1 Pangasius sanitwongsei
CCACCTCACTCGGCGGTGGCTCGAGAGATTTCAAACATCATCTTTATATATATATATATATATATATATATATATATATATATATATATATATATATATATAGTTGAAACAGCTGTATCTCTATATGTGTTTAAAAAAATAATATAAAAAACATTTAGTTGAATTCATTGAGCAGTGATATTACAACATGTAGTTATTTTCTAGAGCCCTGTGGCTTAAAAGTGTCTAACACAGTTGACTGACATGGTTATTTATCTCAGAAATGCTGCTATACTGAGAGACTTTGTTCATGGTGAAGGCTGTAGTGGAGGAGACAGACTCACCACTTCAGGGATAAGAAAGAAAAATAGATAATAAAGTAAAAAAAAAACACTGGGAGAAGATGAAGTTTAAACTGATTTAATAAAATGGCCAAAGGAGGACTTGAGCTATTTTTAACTTTCCCTTTATACAGATACTGTATGTTTAAAAGAACAACAAAAATAATAAAATAACACAAATAATTAACATTGATTTTTACTTAATAATAATTAGCCTAAATATTATAAGTGGTTTTGTTAAGTTTGTTGTTGAGTATGTGGTGAATAAATGCTTAGAAAGCTGCAGGAAAGCCACATGTACATGGTGAGAACATGAGAAACTCCACAATACCCAAATACAAATACATCACTTAGAACTGAGCCTGGGTGATATGATGATATAATATTGCTATCATGATTATATATATATATATATATATATATATATATATATATATATAATTACAAACTGACAGGATTCAGTTGATTTGATGTTAAAATTCTAGTTTGTCACTTGTGGGCGTGGTCTGTCCAGCATTTCTTTTATTTTCTATTAGCTAAGGTTAGTTAAGCTATGCTTAGTTTGTAAAGCTAAGTAGTTAAACACAAATCAAATTACGCACTAATCAGTGTGAAAATTGGTTTGATTTAAATGTTACATGCTAGGCTAGATTAGCAAAGCAAACTACCTGTACTAGCTATGTACATGATCTCTGCTACTTCCTTCCAAGCTTAATTTTCTACGATGGTGTTTATTAAATGAGAGGTCATATATGACAGGATAAGATGAATACAAGTTTGTAAGTTCTTCTTCTATTTTTGAGCATCGGACGATAAATGGGAACTAACTGTAGGTAGGAACTAAAGCTGTGAGTGGGGAACTGAAGAAATGTCGGACCACATGCACCACGGGATTGGTCCAAGGAATCATTCAAGCCTGTCCTCACATCTTACTTACATTAATTTTCAAGAAATTGAGAAAATCTCAATTCAAATGTCACTTGCTGCTTGTTGTTCTTGTTGAAGTTGCGGCTTCGTGACGCACACGGACATGGAAATCACATTGGCACTTGCTGGTGTGAATGCAGGGTTATGCTTCTGTCATGGATTGTATTCCTCTATAATGCATGGATGTTTTATGGCTTGATTCTGCCTTACTCAAATCATTTTGAATAAAAGCAGCTGGTAAATGAGGAGCCAATTGCTAGAAATAAATGGAAATTTAAAAACAAATCCCAGTGCATTTGTGCTGCAACAAAAACAAAAGAGAAAGTAACACTCTCCCTAAGCAGAAACAATTCACATCTCTCTCATTTCAGAGCCTCGGTCCTGATGGCATTAATAACCCGTAATTAAAACCGTTAAAACCATTCAGGGCTCTCAGAATCAGCAGGGTGTTTATAGAGGAAGCACAGAGGCAAAAGCTATCAGAAGGACAAAGAGAGCAGAGGATGAAAATAGAGGCTGTATTAAGATGATCCTGGTTTGGTGACACTCCACAGGTGGATAATTAAGAAGCACTATGACTCATCATGGAGCGCTGTGTGGGATTTGCAACAGTTGTTGCTGTGCTGCTTTTTATGCAGACATATTAGTGTGATTGTCTGTGTGTGTGTGAGTCAATGTGTGAGCTGAGCAACAATGTGATGGACATTTGATCCTTATGAATACACTGTGTTTCGTTAGACACTTTGTTTTTTTCTGTTGCCTCTGGAACAAAGCTGGTATAAAAAGCATCAGAGAGATTTGCATTGATCCACTGTGAAATAAACGTGTTGAACATGACATAGTCTTACACAAGGCTGTCAGAATATTTCCGAAAGAGTGAAAATATACTGGGGTTTCATCCAGTTCTCTCCATTTTTACAGTTACGTAATCACTCTTAGGTTGTTTTCACACTCGGTTTGTTTCAGCCAGTTTAAGTGGACTCTGTGCATTTCCCTGTCGATCTGGATCACATGTAAACTCAGACTATCTCAGCCAGTGGTACTCTCAGGGAGTACAGTTTGTTTCAGCTCTGTTTTGTGGTTTCATTTGTTGGTGTATTATGGATGCAAAACGTGCCCACAGAAAAGTTTAATCTCCAACTGAGGCTTCATAAGAGCTGAAGAGAATCAGCCAAGTGCATGTTCAAGGCTTGGGACAGTGTGAATACAAAGAGAACTGAGTTCTCTTTCTCTCTGCCCACTTTGTTGTCCTCTTAAAGTGGACCAAGTTTGGTTCTTTAAAGAGGGTCATATGTGAAAATTCCTTGAACTGAAGACCTATGCTCACAAAACACCTTTAAACACCTGCATTCCCCCTTTCCTTGTATAAAGAGCATAATGGGTAAATCAAGGCTCTGTCAAGAACTAAATAAAAGCATAATGGGTAAATCAAGACTCTGTCAAGAACTAAATAAAAGCATAATGGGTAAATCAAGGCTCTGTCAAGAACTAAATAAAAGCATAATGGGTATAAAAAGCATAATGGGTAAATCAAGGCTATATGATTCACTGCTTTACCCTGGTCGGAGTTGAGGCGGATCTGGAAAATATCCTGGGAACACAGGGCGTGAGACAGGAGAACACCCTGATTAGGATGCCAGTCTATTGAAAGACATAGCACACACAAACATTCACACCTATGGCCAATTTCGAGTTGCCAATCCACCTGGCATGTTTTGGGAGGTGGGAGGAAACCAGAGGAAACCCACACAGCCACGGGGAAAACGTGAAACTCCATACAAATAAGTAACCTGAGCACAGGATCGAACCAGGGACCCTGAAGCTGTGAGCTCCCTGCTGTACCACATGCTGCCTGATTATTAATTATTAATTAGCATCTTTTTCAAATAAAATTTAAGTGTGACTTTTGACTATAAGATTTCTGCAATGACATTAAATCTTAGTATGTATTGAGCGACTCCCTTCTCGTCTTTTGATCTACCTTCCTGACGTGATGTCTATTCTTTTAACCTATTGTTTTACTTTATTCTTTTAACTTCCTGTTCTTTTGATTTTATAATAACTTTTAACTTTATAAATAAGGACAAAATCAAAGCAATGGCTTAATAGCCCTTGCTGTTATACTCCTCAACATTTTTGTGGATAAAAATGTGAGAAATCTTGGAAAGGAAAGCAAATTCTTGATCATGAATACCAGACTAATCTCTTAGGCAGCTCCTTAGACCTGAGTGAATATGTAGTATGCACACTGACTACAGGAAATAGGTGAATTATATTTTTAAGTAATTGAAATTTTGAAAATCTTTTTATCTCCTTGCTTCTCTGCTTTAACCTTAACTCTATTCAGACATTCTCATTGAAACCAAGTTTTTTTTTTTTTTTTCAATATTTTCTACTATTCAAAATCGAGGTCATTCTTTGGTCAAGGATCTATAAAAATACATACAACTGAAAGAAAATCAACAGCTTTTATTCTTTTAACCACAATGTTTATCTCTGTGTGAATTTTATGGCATTCTGCGAGAAGCAAAATACCTGCGAATGATTGAAAGCCAAGCTAACAGATGGAGGCCATAGATCATAAGAGATGTATCACAGAGAGAATATTTTTAGACTTGGGCTAAAGTATGCACCCCAGGGAAGTGTTGCTTTCAGATGACATGACAGATTTTATTTCACTGCCGGAGAGTTATTTCGATGAAATCTCAGGCAGCTGTAAGTGCATTCTGTATAGAATGCTCACATTAGACTGAGAAGAGGGACAAGGACCCACTCACTGGATAACAACATTATCAGATTATTTGTAAAATTAGATGACTCTTGTCTCTGGGGCTAAGAAGGATGAGATCTACTGTGACTGCTTTCAGAATGGTCAATCTACTGAATCACCTGCTATCCTGGTGGCATGAATTCAGGGTGTTTTTCACATATAGTTCTTTTTAAATAAAGTGCACTCAGTAATGTAAAAGTGGACCCAAAAGAGAACATGCTGCAGATGACCTCAGTGCTTTTGGCGTTTACAAGAAGGGCAGTGGTAGCTCAGTGGTTAGGACGTTGGGCTACTGATCGGAAGGTCATGAGTTCGATCCCCAGCACCGCCAAGCTGCCACTGATGGGCCCTTGAGCCTCAACTGCTCAGTTGTATAAATAAGATAAAATGTAAGTCGCTCTGGATAAGGGTGTCTGCCAAATGCTATAAATGTAAGACTCAAACGTTCTCTTTCAGGAAACTTTGAAAGCACTTGGTAGTCTCAGACCACCCTTTGGCCATAACACAATGGCTATGTTTACATTCAGCCTAATAATCTGTAAATAATCCTAATAAGAGCTCAATCTGAATATAAAACCTTCATATATACACCTCAATCATAAAAAAATGCAGTTGAGGCCAATGTGAATGTAATCTGTTAAATAGAAGAAGAAGAACTTTGTAAATGTTTGTGTTTGATTGCTTTCACTATCAGAAACTGTGAATGTGTGTTTGAATCATGATGTGCTCCTCCGTAAGAAAATACAGCTCATGTTACAGATTTTAATCTGTACTAATAATTTTGAGGTTGGATGGGTGTCAGATTAACATTTTGAGGCAGTGAATTGACCTCAGTAAAGTGCAATATTTAATATTAGTGAGAAATTCAATGGATATAGAACTTGCACATGGGGTAAAAACTTTGATGAAACCTTTCTTTCTATATATTGGCAAACGAATATAGTATGTATAAGTTATATATCTTTTATACCAATGCATAGTGTGCATTTTGTTATTTTCAACAAGCTAAGCATATTTGCGCCTGACAGTTATGCAAATATGAAATGCTGAACAACTTTATTGCAATCACAAACTCTTCTTCTTGCTGTCTGTTTAATAATCACACTCAGGAGACATTCTGCTTAGACGGAAATCATTTAAACCTTGTTAACAACAAAAGCAGGATGATTAAAAATTTGAATGCACTAACTAGACTCACACGCTTCTCATTTTCATTGCAACATTGGCTCTAAACCTCATTCCACACATGGGATCAGATTACATGTAACATACACTGTATATAATAAATAAAGATTGTCTACAGTCTGCTCAGTTTAGGATGCATAGAAACTGTTCAGGTCGGAAACTGCAATCGGAATGAATCCATTTGACGTGATGAAAATCTTTGCATCTAAGCATAGCCTGTGTCTTTAGAACTCAGACCCCTGCTGAATCATGGATAATGTCATTCAAAATGGCTGATTTCCATGTTGCTGTCATTTGGCTGTGGATGAAAAATACTATAGAGAGTACAAAAACAAAATTGTAGTGAAATGCCAGAAGCATCTGGCAATGAAGAAAGCAAAGAGGAAAGGGAATTTTGTTGCAGAACCTAAACTCATGCCTTATGCCACACACCTTCTTATGACTCTCATGTAAATAGTTGGCTTAGTTTGGGATAGAACAGTTTTCTTTTCCCCATGCAAAACCAATTAGAGTACTTTTCCACTCATTTTTAAGAGGTGACAAAATGGCAGCTATGTATGAAAAGCAATGTGAAGCAGACTAAGACCACTTTAGATTCACAAAACACAAATCAAGTGGACCACAAACAAACCCTACTGAGAGCATTTCTAGATGCAGTCTGAGTACAGTTCACTCTTGGGCTGTTACAAAGGGCTTGGAGTTCATTTGTTGCATTCACATATGCACAAAAATTACCACTTGGAATGCTAAAGGTAGACTCACAGTGAGACTCAACCTTCCCATAAAGGCTTGCCACACTCGGTAACCTGTGGAGATATTTTATCGTTATCACATAGCTAGATAGCTAATTAAACTCATTCACATTTGTTGTGTAGAGGTACTTTTTAATTTTTTGTCTTGTTATATCAGTCTTTGTACATACTGTATGTGCCTATATGAGTGGACATCATATAAGGCTTTTCTTGATTTCTCTTGGCTTGTACGGTCAAGGGTCAGACAAGGTCAGTGAAATCAGCTGATTGATCTGACTCAGACTGATCTGAGCCAGAGTAACCTTGAGCCTTTAGGGAACCTCAGAAGAGTGGAAGGTTTCCCCCATCATCAGCTCACATCCGGATGAGTTCCTAAGACTAAGACTCCCTTAGGGTTTAATCAGAGTGAACAGAGAAGGTATGAGCTCTTGGCTAAAGGTCACTGGGATGATAGTGACCTTTCTGATTTCTCCAGCGGGCCGACAGGTAGCCAACACCTGCTCCTAATGAACCCATTAGCCAGAATTCAGCTCTTGGCAGGCGAGTCGAGCAGCTGGGCATGACAGGATGAAATAGAGTTCTATTGGAGATGGAGACTGATGTGTCAGGAACTGGACCAAACAGGCCTGTTTGTCTACTGAGGATTTACTGAGGTAAATCCAAATCAAAAACAGGACTCTGGTGTTTATGGAGTTCATGACTTTGACTGAGATTTAAAACTCATGTTCTGTTCACTAATTAGTGATTTAGGAACCATTTACCTAGGCGGTCGTCAACTGGAGTACTGTGGTCCTGATGTGGGTCCAGCAAAGTATATCAGTGGATCAAACCAAGGACTCAAAAAATACTGTCCAATCTTATCTGCAAAGGGCTTGTGTGGGTGCAGGTTTCCATTCCAACCAAACAGCAACATCCATTGGATTAATCAGGTGATTTTGGCCAGCAATTAATTATCAGTGTTTCATTTTTTCAGAACAAAAAGCCAGACCAGCCCTTTGTGAAGAAAACTGGTCCTGTATCTGCATTATTATTATTATTATTATTATTATTATTATTATTATTATTATTATTACTATTATTATTTTGTATTGTGCTACTGCTACATGACTGACTGATTGTATAATGTCATGAATGATCAGGTGTGCAGGAATTCCTAATAAAGTGCCATTGTTTTGGCACCGATAGATTGTTGACACACAAAAACCTGTTACTGAATGAACAGGTTGGTGTAAAAATTAAGTAACAAAACTTATGCTTGGTGGAAAGAAATTAAAATATTGTCTGCAAGCTGTGGGCCTGTTGTTTATGGTACTTCCTCCTTGAAACTCAAATAAAATTAAATAAATAAAAATACAAAACCTCTGGACATAAACCAATCTTTTATTTTCACCACTAAACTGAAGCTAACATTTGCAGTTGTGATTTTTCTCCTGAGAAAACGATATATCTCTGACAAAACAATTTACAAGACGTCTATTTAATAATTAATAGTTAAATAATTTAAATAATTTCTTAATACTTAAGTAATATGTAAGACATGATATTTCATATCTTGGCCCACATTTCAAACCTTAACAAATACATATACGAAAGCAATTTGTTACACATTCACACCATACAGGCTAAGAGTCGAAATTTGTGTTTCCTTTGCAAAGAGCTGTTTGCTTTTCCCAGTTGAACATGCTAAAGGGCTCTTGATAAGGGCCATTGCTTTGATATCTTGTTTCCCTTGTACACTACAGCTTCTCGTTTATCTGAAACATTCTCCGAGGGATTAGTTTACAACACTTGGGCTTCCTTTAGCTGTTCTACAGATCGGGAATAATGAATAGTCAGTAGCCCTATTTGTCTTGACCCTGTGTGCTCCTTCGCTTGTTTAAAAACCCAGCGAGCACATGCAGTGAGCACTTTAATGAATACTGAACAACAACAAAAGGACGATTTGAATTCTGGTGCAATGCTTCTGTCTAATTCAAGTGTCATCTGTACAGAAGGATGCAAATGGATATTCACTTGATAGTTCAGTTCAGTGGAATTAATATATGGAGCTGTAATTAATGTTTTGCTCAGCCTCTGATTAAACATCTAACAAAGTATATAACCTAGCTATCCCTTGTGTAGCTGTAAGGAATAGGAAGATATGATATGAATACTTAATGAGTGTTTATGGTCTAAAGTATAAATGACTATGACTAACTGGTTACCTATTTGATTCTTGTTATCAGGGCTAAGCATATTGCTTGATAAGACTGCACTGAAAGGCAGATGCAGCAGGGTTCACACAGACAAACTAATCAAGAGTTAAACACAGAAAACCTGAACACAGTCAGAAAACACACCTATAAAAGGACAGTGGCAGAGTCAAGACTAGAATCATAGAAGGGAGTCCTTGCTGATCTGGGAAATGTGCCTCATGCCAAGAAGGGGAATTTGTGACAGGGTAAGCAATATTTAAGCAATATTGCACGAGGTTGTACTGAATTTCGGCACAACTGTGATTTGGCGTAGGACATGGACACGTTGGCTGAATGACGCAGGTAATCACAGCCACACGGATATTCAGTATAACCGTATGATTGAGAGTGCAATATTGCTTTTATTCAAACGGTTCTATAAACAAGAAATTAATAGTAAGTAAGTGACATTTCAGACACTATTTTGCACCGATAGCGGAAATAGATCCCGAAGAAGCCACTTTATATCACGTCAGCTAGCTGGCTAGCTAGCTCACATTGATTTGTACATTCCAGTTAAAGGTGCTTCCATTGAAATTGGCATCCCTTCTTTCTTTTCATCTTTTGTATTGTTTGCCATGTCCACTGTTGATGTTGCTAACACTACTGTAGTAATGGTTTCAAACTAGGAAGTGGAAATTTATTTGGCGAACACAGACAAGTGGAGTGATACACACAGTGAAATGTCCCAGTGCGGTCATAGGAAATATAAGCACTCTTAGAATTAGTGGACTGGAAATAGCTGTTGTATAAAAAGAAACAAATTAAGCTTATTAGCGATTGGGGTCCTAGTAACAAAGCTATGACTGCTTTATCATATCCTTAACCATTTGTAACTTTCCTTAACACATACAATATGAGTTAATGTGCATTTCTACAAATTTTAGTCCAGGCTGGTAACTTTCATCATCCCTTCCCAGTTTCTTATTCCAGAAGATGGACAGAGTTGTCCACATTTCATCTCTTTGGACAAAATTGCCTAGTGTGGGTTGTCCAAGTCTATTGTGCCAGCTTCCCCATGCCTGGAGACCTTTTCCATGTAACCCAGCTCTCTCTCTCTACCTGACACCATCCTGAGTAACAGCCAAGGGATTGAATAATGTCTTTTTTAGCTCTCTTTTTGAGCTTTATTGGCATGACAAGCAGAACGTTGGTAGCCAGATTATAAACAACATTGAAAATCTGTGGAAACAGACTGTGTTTTACCAAAAATAAAAAATAAAATAAAATGTGGTTGTGTGAGAATAATTCATTGTGGAGAAGTGATTTAGAAGGAGAGTCACTTGTGTGCCAAATGGGAAGCAGCAAAATGGGCAAGAACACATTGTTTTTCACATATTTTATGCTCCAGGAGGGAGAAATCCCTGTGATACACCGCATCTCTCTGTGTATTTTCCTCTGTATGTATATCTCTCACAGTGCAGTCCTGCAGAAGCCTTATATAATATGACATCATTTTAGTATTTTGCAGATAAAGCAGGACTGTTTCCAGTACCTAACATTTATAAGTCAATATTGGAAGGTGTTTTGAAGGGGAGAGTGGGCTCAGGGCTCAGTTGTAACACTATCAATTGCTCAAATCAGCAATAAGCTATAGATGTCAGATTTCGAGGTATGAATGTACTTTATCTCATCTGGAGATCATTTTGAAATAAGAGGCTAGTTTTTATTACTGTCTAGTTGAGTATCAGCTAGCATGATTGATAGTTGACAATGCTAAGCTGGTGAGCTAGTTGTGACACTCTTACAGGTTGGACCGGAAATGAGGAGATGGGAGGCAGGCGTGGGACAACTCAAAAGAGGCTCTTTATTTTCTCTCATTATTCTCTTCGCTTTTCTGACATTTTATTCTACCACTCATGCACGCACAAACACACACACACACTCATCTCTGTGCTGCTCAGCTCTCCTCTCTCCCCTCTTTATCCTTGCCGCTGCTTACTGAAACACAGAATACTCGTTAGCAAAATACCACACAGGTGTAGATCCTCACCACTCACTTTTCGCAGCTCACAAACCACCGCTTGACCATGCCCCCACCTCCACACTAGTATATCAAATTTCCAAATGGTTGACAGTGTGGGGTCAGTTGTAATGGTGCACAAAGAGAGTAACAACAGTAAAAAAAAAATCCACTTGAAAATGGTTTCCTTCCTGGAAAGCTTAGTGGCACAACGATGAGTCTCAAAGATGTGAATATTTCAGCTGTTATTCATGTGCTATCATGTGGTGCCCAGTGTTTATCCACTTACATAAATATATGTTTTAGCAAGAAAGTGCGTCATCTGGTGTGAACATTGTACAAATAATATAAATAATATTAATATCTCACACAGACATAATGTTTAAAATGTTACAACTCACCCTACATTATATTACTCATTAAAAGCTCATTCCATGGACGTGCTGGTCTTTAATTTAATTTTACATATTCTACCATGAAATGGTATTCGTTTATTATGAAACATTGTACCTACTTCCTTAAGATTTACAAAAAATATATATGATAATTTTACAACTGACCTCACTCTCCTGTAGTGATTAACCACATATACAGTTATAGGTATAGAGTACCACAAGGCTTTGGAAAAATGCTCTTTAGACAAAGAAGCAGGGATGAAGGAACAAACTGATCAAAGAAGAGAAAGCAGAAGGAAGGTCAAGATAAACGACGAGCAGTGAGAGGAAGAAAGAAGCCAATATAAAGAAATGTATTGGGTGAGCGAAAGCATATGCCGATGCACTAAGAAGTAAT
This sequence comes from Pangasius sanitwongsei, assembly GCA_037576675.1. NCBI lineage: Eukaryota > Metazoa > Chordata > Actinopteri > Siluriformes > Pangasiidae > Pangasius > Pangasius sanitwongsei. Next base: position 3,388,531 of record CM075011.1, read on the forward strand.
TTATAGTCTATGGTTGCAAATCAACAACTTGAACGCTAATTGTTTCTTTGTAGTAGAGTTAATTCTGTCTGGTGATGGATGATGGTGGACATGTTCTCCAGCTCAGCACCCGAGAAAGCAAAACCAGCCAACAAAAGCAAGTAATTGGCATGAAAGTATAATTTTAAACATAAATGGACTCCTGGAGCCGAATTTCACTGATACTAAGACACGACTGAGTTCAAGCTTATGTATCAGAGATACGACTATTCTGCACTTATTTCATCTTATTGACAAATGAGCCATGTCTTTTGCAAAATCCACATACTGGAAGTAGAATTTAATTGGATATGGTGTAAATTGTTATTAAAAAAAAAAGACATTTCATAAATCCAGGCCACATTAATAAATGGGTTGTCCATAAAAAATAGGTTTCTGTACTGTATATTGCGCCTCATTCTCTTATAGTCCACTGTAAGTGTTCTCCAATTTGAGAGGATTTATGCAGTCAATAGAGCTTGGATTCCTAATGCTCTCTAGAACACTATTTCAGAGCTGCCACAACTTTATCTCTTTGAAAAAATAGTCACTATAACCATGTCACTAAACCTAACCTCTTATACAAATGAAGCAAGCAAAATTTTTGGAATTTTATATTTTATACAGCTTAGTGACTAATGAAAAAGCAGTGCCCCTGTTATGCTGTTATCTATTTTGCTTTCATGGCTTGGCTCTACTTGTCTCCTTACAGAGAAGTGTCACTACAAACCAGTATAAAGCTCCTCTGTCTGATCACCTTTATCCCATAACGAAACACTTGTATCATGGTGGGCGTGGTCTCTGGCCGGATGATTCTGCCCCCACCCACAGTGCACAAGAGCTTGTTGAATGGTTTGATGAGGATAGAAATGATGTAAATCATATGTGATGGCCTTCACAGTCACCAAATCCAATCTCAATCTAACACCTATGTACCTGTATGTATGATTTTGGAGAAGCGTGTTAGACATCACTCTCCACACCACAACTTAGTAATTGCACCTGCTATTTTTCCATAACTATACTTGGATTGTGTCTGAAGACTTTAACAGAGCTCTTTCTCAATAATTGGAGAGTGGTGCTAAACTTTACTTTGGGCTTTGAGAGAGATGAGGTTTTGTTTTGTTTCTGTTGAGGATCTGGGCATTGATTTGAGAACACATTTTTTTTCTCCCCTCAAAACATGTCCTGCTCTATTCCTTGCAGTTTGAAAGCTTAACGAGCTGTGAGATGGTATCCTCCGTTTCTTTTCTGGCTATAAGTTAAACACTAAGAAGTGTGAGCTATTTCCCATTAACATTTCAAAATACAATCTACCACACTGCACATCATTATTTTAATTGGCCCACCATCAACTCAAACACCTTGGCATTACTTTTGAATATTATTTCTTTTAAAGTTTAACGTTACACCAATTTACTGGTGTAAAATATGCAAAATATTCTCTCTACCCTTAAAAAAGTTCTGTGAAAAAGGATGTTTTTTTTTTAAATTTGCTTACTCATTTAAGTCTCTTTTTTCACTGTCCTTTTTTGGCTGAAGCTTCTACTGTTCCCTTCAAAGAATTGTAAATCAACAGGAGCTCATTCTTCAGTATTACTACTGGGCAGCAGAGAGTCTCAGCCACCGGCAGTCTGCCCACAGTCCATGCGGCATCTAACATCATTTATGCCTTTCTGACCGCAAGCTTCAGCATTTTGAAGGGGAAGTGGTGACTCAGTGGTTAAGGCTTTGTGCTACTGATCACAAGGATGTGAGTTTTAATCCTAGCAACATTAAGCTTCCACTGTTGGGTCTTTGACCAAGACCCTTAACCCTCAACCTCTCAGTTTGTCTGGCCTTAATTGTGAGTTGCTGTGGATAAAAGTACCAGTGAAATGAGCAAATGGAAATGAAGGTATGCACTTTTGAACACCATAACATGAGGCACTTCAGTTTGAACTTCAGTTCAAAAGTTACTAAAGCATGTTGTATGAAACATATACTGATTAGAAAATAAGATAATCTGCATGATTGCAGGCTACAGGAAAATGTGTGTGGTTGATCATGTGGCCAAGTCCATCAAAGTGCCTCTTTCTGTAAGTAAGTGGTTCTTGACCATGTTTATTGACGAAACGTACAAGACTCTGTAGTGATTCTCTGGCTAAGGAGACTTGGCAGCAAATGTATACATCATCTTTTGGCCTGAAGGCCACTGCAGGTTATCGATTGCATCCCTGCTGGGGTAGCTACGGAGATTAATGCCTCCAGACCCATTTTCTTACTGAGTTTGCTCTACTCTATTTTGCTTTCATCTTCCTACCACCCTATTAAAATCCTGTTTTTAATGATGCATTGCACAACCTTACTTTGGCTTTTAGTCTTTTTTTATTAGTGCCTAACCTTGTGTCATGCCTTTGGAGAATACAAAAATAGGAACATGATTGACAATTAGATATTAGTGGCGAAGATCAAAGACAAATTTTAATTCATATACACCCCTCTTAGGAATATTTTTTATTACATTGGTTGATACAATATCTTTCTCTGTGTTATCTTCATTCATTCATTCATTCATTCATTCATCTACAGTAATAACTTAAGCAGGGTTGTGGTGGATCTGGAGCCAATCCTGCCAACACTTGACACAAGGTGGGAGAATGCTTTTCCTAAAGTGCTAAAGTATGAGGTAATGTAGGTGGTGTTAGGTCGGGGATAAAGTGACAGTGGTCAAGTGGAAATTATACACCTGCAGGGTCAACTCAACTTACAGTACGTTTCCAACTTCAGAGCAATGTTGTTCTGTTCCTTGAGATTTCAGCATGCTTGCTCAGGGTCTCAGTGGTGGAATGAGCTTCCCATGTCTCTATTCCTTCAGCAGAGGAAAAAAGACCTAGGTCTTCAACTAATATCTGAACTAGCAGGCTTGAATTGTACATTTTATTATTATTATTATTATTATTATTATTATTGTTGTTGTTGTCATTGTTGTTGGCATCGATGAGGAAGTGGTTTGGCCAGGACCAGGGGACACAAATACAGGCTTGTTGGTTAGCCGCAGGAACTAACGGACATAAATTGTGCTAGAAAAACAAGCAATGAACACTTAATCTAACAAAACACCAAGATTAAACATTAGTGTAACATGCAGCCAAGGGGGACCACAGATATGCAAATTAGCATCTGCTTTACCAAGACACAGCAACATTAGAATATTATTGCTGTATGTTTTTAAGTCACTCTGGAATAGAGAATCTGCAAAATGTAAATGTAAAATGTAGGGTTTTTTAAAACCTTAGCTTTGCGTATACTGTATGTAAAATTGCAAAGATACCAGAAGAAAATGTTTTATGGACAATGTAATAAACATCAGAAAAGTTGAGGACAAGGATAAAGAACTGCTGCAGTCCAGATTATTGTTTGGACACAAGTTTTTTTTTTTTGTTAAACAACTTGTGTCCAAACAATAATCTGGACTGCAGCGGTTCTTTATCCTTGTCCTAGTTTAGACCAGTATTTCTCAACCTTAGTCTTATGAAATACTACTGCACTGCTCATTTTTGTACTTCCTCCTCAAAAACACCTGACTCGGCTCAAGAAGAGTTTCATCATTTCGTTGTAATTACCTGCTGAGTTACATCAGATGTGTTAGAGCTGGGGAAATATATCATAACCACAAAGTTATAACTACCAAACGGTGTGGTATTTAGGCAACATTCAACAAGGAATTTCAACACAGAAACTGCCAGGTAACAGCAGGCAAAAAGCCTTGTGTAAAATATGTTTGAACTGAGTTAAACACGCTGTTAATCTCAAGTCAGTGGGAGTGTTTTTCATTATGGTGAACCTAATCACAGCATCCAAATAAGCTGTGATAAGCTAAGTCTCCATAATTAACATGGCTATGAACAGAAGCCAGGCTTAATCACGACACTATCAAAATCTCTGTCTTTCTCTCTCTTTTTTTTGGCATCATTCACCCCCAGTGGTGTTTATTAGCACAGTCATTTCTCCTCCACTGAAGCTTATCATTTGCTTAAATGCGTGTCTAATGTGTCACAGTCCCTGGTTATGGGTACACATTATTTGGGTCCAAGTCTCCAGCTACAGTTATTCCAGGCTTGTGTGAACATTTTGTCTATTTCTTTATTTGTTTGTCAGATTTTGTCACTGTACCTTAATTTAGGGATACATACTGATACTGCTATCAGATATCAGCACAATACAGTGCTTATTTACTTGTATGTGTATATATATATATACATGCCCCAATATCAACATCCAATACAATGTGACATGTATTACTATGTAATCATGTTCTTATACTTGGTTTGGGAAAAAAAAAATAGCATTGATGCATTCCTAGCTAAACTGCTGACATAACATACGAGGATATAATTAATTAGTTAATTTGATTAATAAAATGATCTTCATGGCAAATACTGATAATGAAACAAAGAGCAAATTTGCATAATTTATGCAACTGCCTATAGTACATGACTGAAATCTGTTTGTTTTGAATTTAAAACTGCAAAACAGGCTTTAGTGTTATAATGTATTAGCATAACAATCAATCACACTTAGCCATGATCAATGGCAATTACTGCTGTGAAAGCTTAAGTGCCAACACAAGGGTGTATATGTCATGCCCCCCATGCTGATCTGCAGCAGTGGATGTGGGAAGGTCACTCATTAATCACTGGGTAAGCTGAAAGAGGAAGTGGAAGTCAGCACTCCTTCAAATGCTGCACCAACAAATCAACAAATCATTGCATAGAGAAAGTCTTTTCATTCCAGGGCGGAAAACTCTAATCGTATGTGCAGCCTGTTTTTACCAATAATAATAATAATAATAATAATAATAATAATAATAATAATTTACTTTTGCAGGAGTTTGAATGTTTGGGTAATAACATAATTTTGGTGGCAACAGGCTGAGAAGGTATAACCAGACAGATCCCTGGCCACAGATTCCAGTTCCTCCTGGGGGATCCCCAGACATTCCAAAGCCAACTGGGAGATTCAGTTCCTCCAGCAGGTCCTGGGTCTGTCCTGGAGGCTCTGGATTGCCAAACTCTTCACCCTGTCATGGCAAGTAAGCCTAGCAGAACTAAGGGGGGCAACATTTTTACCACTTGTACCTGTAACCATTATTTTTTCATGCATTACCCATAGCTAATGAACATAGGTGAGGACAGGGATGTAGATTGACCAGCATACAGTGAGCTTTGTTTAAAAACTGCTGCCAATTGCCCAATCCATTTGTCACTCACATTCTCTTTTTTTCTATCACTTTTTATGGAAAATTCCAAGATCCCAAAATACTTAAACTCCTACACCAGTGGCATCATCTGAAGGGATCATGCCACCCTTTACTGGCAAAGAACTATGGCCTCAGAATTGGAAGTGCAGATTTTCATCCCGGCTGCTTCACATTCAGCTGTGAAAAACTGTGTTCAAGTGTTTGTCAGATTTCAGATGGTGCCAAAAGAACAACATCTACAAAACAGAGATGTTAGCTATACAGGACACCCTCCAACCTGGGTTGCATCTTGATAGCCTGTCCATCAAAACCACAAACCAGAGTGCAGCCAAGACACACCTTTGACAGAGTCTGGCACCTACCGTAAACAGATTCAATTTGACACAAATAATGCAGATGCAACTCTGACTGTGCTCAGACCAGATCACATTAAGTAGCAAACCAGATACCCCGTACTCCTGTAGTACTTCCCATAACAAATACTGAGAAACACAATCTTATGCCTTCTCCAAAGCCAAAAAACACATGTAGACTAGATTAGCATACTCTCATGACCCATTATAAAGCCATGCAAGAGTAATGTGCTGGCCCACAGCCTGGGCAGAACCTGGAGTGTTCCTCCTGAACCCTAGGTTCATCTTTTGGACATCTCTTCTCAGAACCCTGGCATATAGACTTTACTGGGAGTCTGAGGAGTATGATTCCACTATATTTGCAATGCACCCTCTAGGGGTCATTATCCCAGTTTGCCAGTCCAAATCTACTAACCCCAATCTCAATCCAACATTGAAGAGGTATGAGGCATTGCACCTGGTCCCTAACCTTCATCTTGCTGGTTGTGAACTCACTCCATGCTGCTGCTTTGGCTGAACAGGTTACATGGGGGGCCTGGTTATCAGATAGACACAACCCGCAGGCCGCAGGCTCTAGGTGTGGGTCCTGGTTACCCTTTTCCAGGCAGGGTACAACACATTGTCTTTTTTTGTATCTTTCATGAATTCTTTAGGATTAATCTTTGTCTGAATTCACCCCTCAGATCTGAACATTAAGCTACTGGTGACATAGGCCCGATGTACACCAAAGTATGCAGTACTTTCACCACATCAAGTCTTGAACCACAGTGAATCAATGGACAAATACATCTAATGCGTCTATCCAACTGTCCATCCAGATTGGTCTCCTACTAGATATCTATCTCTTGGCTTATCTGTCCACAGATTAGACCACAGAGTAGGTTAATGTGTAGATTTGTTTTTAGATTGGTGGTTTTTGGACGGAAAACTCAATGCTGACATCATCACAGAGTATTGCATATTGATTAGAGAAACAAAACCCTCCAAATGTGTTCATTATCTGTTAAAAAAAGATCAATATTACTGCAGTTTATCTGCCCAGGTCTCATTTCATCCTTCACAGTTTTTAATAATCGTATATATTTCTTAAATATTCTTTCTAACTCATGTAGTTCTTCTGATTTTGTGAATCTTTGGAGTTGGTTTAATCTAGAAGAAGCAAAGAAAGCTTTTGCAATCCAGGACAAAAAAGTCAGACCTTCCTGAATGGACAAATCTGAGAATGACAGGTGAGATTATTTCTCAGAGGAAGACACCAAAGACAGGCTGCCAAACTGTCATAGATTTGGATGGGTTTCTGTTTTTTTTTTTTTTTTCTGAACCTGTAACCTCCATTTTGAGATGAAAATATCACATGTAACAGCAACATCACCAAGGGAGTTAGAAGAGATGGAAAATGGGGATAATAACTATATATATATATATATATATAATATTTGTATATTTAAAGTATATTTAGTGATACTGAAATATAATTTTAAATGTAAATCACTAAAGTATATGTGACGCAGTATGTGTATCAGTACACCCAGTACATAATGGAATAATGACTGTGTCTACAAATTACATTCTTAAATCTACTTAAGTGCAACTACATTGTTTGAAAAAACCTCTAAAAACACAACCAAATGCATTTACGATATATTTAAGCATAGTTTAGTTTCATTTTAAATACATTAAGAATGTATTGATGAATTACATATGACCAGTTTAATTTTCATTTTAAGTATACTTAAATACATTTTTCTTTGACAAGTTTAGCCATGCCACTGCACTGTTTATTCTTTTGTGAAGAAAAGTGAGCAATTTTAGCCACCTTTTACCTCTAGTTAGGGTCTCATTGTCCTGTGAAGCCAGAAATTTGGTCCCAAATGGCGACCGCAATAGAAAAATCTAAAAAATGACTGAAATGCTAGAATAAGTTGGCTGTGCTGTCTGAAGGAGGGAACACATTCTCCTTCTATCCCTGCAAAACCTTTTATTATTGATCTAGGGCTGGGAGTCACACGTTGTCCTTCCACCTGCTCATGAGGAAAAATGTGGGGCAGCCTAAGAAAATCCTTCAAATGGTGAAATTTTCATACATATGAACTTCTGAAATTGTGAAATTTCAACCCTGACAACACATTATGTCATTCTGAAGACAACTTACCCTAGAAAAGAAAAAGCATGGAATGAAAATAGATTTAAATATTATGAGCATTTAAACATTTTATTACACTTCCACTGAAATTCTCTTGACAAGTTGACAGCTATCAGCAGTAGGCAACTGTTATTCAGACAGAAATTACTAGGAATAAAACAAAAGCTATGGGAAGAAAAAATGGCATATATGATAATTATCCCGTTAAACTTCACACTAAAGTGAACATTATGGTGACAGTCAGCAGACAGGCTGTGTCTATATAAGTAAGAGAAGTTATTTCATTGCAGTATAAAGTTGTTAGTCTAATAAACTTGGCATTCTTGGCAGGCACTGTTGGAGGAAAGTTTACTTTGCTAGAAGGTTTAGCTGATTTTACTACCATGATTATCAAAATTGCCTGCTGAATGACTCTAGATAAGCTAGATAAGGAAGGAAAAGAAAAGAATTAATCATGTTTAAAAAAAAAATCAAATCTGAAAATAAATAAATTGCGTAAAAAGTCACGTGAAAATAAACGAGTTATGTAAAAATCATGTTCAAACAAATGATTCATTAGTTAAAATAATTGCATACAAAAACAAATTAATCATTTGAAAAAAATCACATGTGAAAATGAATTAATCATTTGTAATAAATAAATAAATAAATAAATAAATAAATAAATAAATAAATAAATAAATGGTGAAAAATCGTAAAAATATAAAAGAACCACATGGAAAAACTAGGAAAAATTTAGAAAAACACACCCACATGTGGTTCTTCCCCAAACTGTTGCCACAAAGTTGGAAGCACACAATTGTATAGGATGTCTTTGTGTGCTGTAGCATTACAATTCCCCTTCACTAAATAGTGTCGGACATCACTGACACTCTTGTGGCTGAATGAATCTAAATCTGGAATGGGATGTTCAACAAGCACATATGGGTGTGATGGTCAGGTGTGTACAAACTTTTGTCCATATAGTGTGAGACATGGTACATGTCAAAAAAACCACATGTGTAAATTTAACATGTGACTCATGTGATTATTCACATGTGAAGTTTGTGTGTGCTTTCCCTAAGGGTCCCACCTTGCACTCAAAGTTCTCGGGATAAAGCGATTATTGAAGATGAATGAATAAACTTGCTCCTTTCTACAGCACACTCTTTTATTGATCAGGTGATAATTACCATGGAGTAGAATCATAAACTAGCTGGTGCAGATTGCTGTTAATGGTTATTGATTGCTCCTGGCTTCCATTAATGCTACACTGTATGGATGCTACGCTGTGTGTGTGTGTGTGTGCGCGCGCACTTTTCCTCTGGGTTTTTGTACAAGGCTTGTTCTTTCAAGCTCTCTTAATCCCCTTGTTCTCCTTGATAAAAGATCATCATTTGTGTTACATACTCAGCTCAAACTCAACTTTCAAATACAAAATTATTTAATAGAACTAAGTAAAATAATAGATGAAGTGTGTAAAGTGAAGAAATACACAAAAAAGCAGATTTTGAGTAGTGAGAATGAAAAGAGAAATATAAATAAATAAAAAAAAAGAATAAATTGACAACACATTTCTGTAAAAGTTATACAGTTTTTCAAATTTGTGCTCCTTTTTTCGACCAGTCTGGCAACCCATTGATGAAAAAAGAAACACAAAGTATGGGGGAAAACATTTATAAAAGAAATTTGCAAAGGTGTTGTGAATGGATTTGGTCTAAAAGGGTTAAAGATATATGAAGTGGATGGATAATAGTGGCTTAGTGGCTTGGTCTTAATATTGTTCTGAACCTATTTTACTCTCTCTCACTCTCTCTCTGTCTGATCTTCTCTGACTGGTCTAATGTCTAACTCGAGGCCAGCTTTACCAGATCTGTGAGATGCTTCATTACCCTGCTGACTTCAGTTCTGGAAAGTTTTGACCCTCTGCCCTGTCCTACACAAACACACACACAAAAAAAAAATTCTACCTACCCAGGCACAAAAATACAATCCCTGCACCCACAGATCAACACATCCACAGCTAACCTCCAACTGTGGTATTAAAGAAAGGTGCAGTCTGTATTATATAAAGGCATTTACTATCAGAAAGACAGGTATGGAGAGAGAGAGAGAGATAGAGAGACTGAGATGGAATGAAATCAGACAGAGAGACTAACAGTAAGAGAGACTGAATTTGAAAGGCATCATCATGACCTGCCATTACATATAAATAATCATAACATCAATATATGAAGACACCACCCTGTCTATCTGTCCACCTCTCCACCCACCACCCTGTCTATCTGTCCACCTCTCCACCCACCACCCTGTCTATCTGTCTCCCCACCTCTCCACCCACCACCCTGTCTATCTGTCTCCCCACCTCTCAACCCACCACCCTGTCTATCTGTCTCCCCACCTCTCAACCCACCACCCTGTCTATCTGTCTCCCCAACTCTCTGTCTTTTCGTCACATTGTCACTTTGAATAACAGTTGTTGCATTGTGATCACCATTAGGACAGAAGGGAGCTTTTTGGAGGCGGCCTTTCATTTAATTTCAATTTGCGCAATTAAAGGAAAGGTCAGGTGCAGAAAGCAGACGCTGGAACAGAGACTCGCGGAACCCATAAGACAGCTGACATTTACCCATAGTCTCAGACCCTATTAAGAGTGTGAGGTGTAAATGAGGAAGGAGACGCCGGATGAAAACCACTGTATACAAACACACTATACATATCAGAAAAAAATTATGTTCATTCTGAGATGTTGTTAAGGGTTACGATTTTAAAAACTGTAGAACAGAAGCAAATAGTCAGTTTTTATGTGCATTAAATTAAACTCAGAACAGACTAGCGGACTCCATCGGTAATGATGATGTCATCAGGACATCAGGAGCTGTGAGGAATCGGAGAGAATATGGAAAACAGGAATGTTATTCAAGATTACATAACATGTCTCTGTAACAAGTTTCTCTGTGGTAAGTCACCAGCTTCTCTTTTTTTCTCTCTCTTGAAATTAATTACCTAGAAACTGGAAAGCGTAAAATCCTGTTACAGCTTTACCTATGACTGTTACAAAGCACTGACACTGGAGACTCCTTCCATAAATGTCTCCTTATTGAAAATTTCACCATATCAACAAATATGCATGTTTGTAAATCAGTTTATATAAGTCCCTGTGAATGAGCTGTTACAATAGAAAGAATAACGATAAACAATCAGCCCCAACATTCCCTCTTTCTTATTTACTACTTAGCTTAAACCTGTTTCTCTATCTACCTGTTTTCCTGTTTCACCTTGCTCCACCTCCTCTCTCTCTCTCTCTCTCTCCCTTGGGATGTGCCTTTAGTTAGCCCCGGCTTGATGAGCTCATTTAGCTCAGAGGAGAGTCACAGTAATTTTCCTCTAGAGATGGCGACTCCTTTTTGCAGTTCTGAATATTCATGTGCAGCTATGCCTCCTGTGCTCTCCATAGAAACGTGGCCTGCCAGCACGGCTGCATGCCAGGGGAACGAGGAGGATCGTCCATCTTTCGGTGGGCAAGAATGCCTTGATCTGCTCATTAGGAGGAAAAACTGAAACCATATGTTATATACACCAATAAGTGACAGGTGGATTCATGAATGTCTATGCTGGAAATCACATTTAAATTCTGAAACTCCTTGACCGTTCTTGATTTTCTGCAAATGAAGTGAATGAAGGACAGGAAACTGGGCACCATCACTGAATTCTTGCTATGCGTGGGCTGTGAAAATCAAAGCAACATAACTTTCTTTTTTCTACATCACCAGAGCTGCTCTATCTCTGTTTAAGTGTTGCCTAGGAGATGGAAAGCCAGCTGGCTCATAAGAAAGAAAGAGAGACTATGAGTTTTGTTCCTGGTCTCATCAGACCAGAAGAGAGACGAGTGAACAAAATATGATGTAAAATTTATAAAGTAGAATACAGCTTGGAAATATGTTGCACAAGGACATTTGGAAGGAAACCTTATTGGCTTTTTGCCCTCATATGTCCTCAAGCAATAGGACCAGCTGTGCTCCATGATTCGGCTCACATCTTCTGGACTCCCACACATCGACTGTTCATGTGCCCTCAAGCTAAATATTCCCTGTTCAGATCATATGCATTATAAATGAGAAAGATATTTAGCCAGGCAGCTAGAGGATAGAGGTAAAGGACAGGGTTTGAACAGAACTACCCGTGACTGCCATACAGGAGGGTCCAAAAGTATACAGAGAACTGTTGAATTCTCAATTCTGATTTGTCAAAAAGTGTTGATTTATTTATAATATATTGGTTTATGATCTTGTCAATCACACAGTCAAATTATTACCAGTGCAAGTATATTTAAATTTTCTCTGACCTGTTTTATGCAGAAATGTATGATGTTTGTGACAAATTAAATTTGACAAGAAATCAGTTGAATATAGTGTGACTTACCATTAATTTTATAATTTTCATAAAATATCTGATAAAAATTGGATCCCCATATGCAGAAATAAATTTTGGGTGATTAAAAAACTTCTTAAATCACTGCACCTGTTGATGTTTTTAGGTGCCATGTCGTCCTCCATCGTCACTTCCGATTTTTTTTGAAGCATGTAAAAAAAAATCCATTAGCAGTACATCAGGCCCAAACTGATCTTTGCTTCTACCCAGTACTTGCTGACACACGTCTGGGTCATTCAAGATCATTCATTAATTTTAGCCTCAGTATGAATCTGAAATTATGAAAAAAAACAGAATGGTGCAAAAAAAAAAAAAAGAACATCCATTGAGTGGCAGTTCTGTCAGCAGAAAGTCCTTCTTGATGAGAGAGATCAAGTGGAAAAAGACTGGTTTGAGCTGACAAGAAAGCGATGGTAACTCAAATAATCACTCTTTACCATCGTCGTGAGCAGAACAGCATCTCAGAAAGCACAATACATGAAACCTTGAGGAGGATGGGTTTTTGTTTCTAAATATTCTTTTAAAAATGAAAATAGAATGAATGCAACATACATGTTAAGTAAAAACTACATTTTCAGAAATATCCCTATACATTTGGATGTGGTCTCAGGTAGCAAGGACTAAAATTTTAACAAGAACTAAATCAGAATGGGGTTAAGACAGGAGTCTAACATGAACATCTGGCCAATGCACCACTAATTAAACTTCAGCTGACTGAAAACTACTTCACAGTTTTGACCGACCTTTTGCCATCCAAACTCGCTGCTTTCTTTGTAAAGATTTTGCCCCATATCTGCCAAAATGATGGATTACACACAGCCTTAGTTTCTATGATAATACAAAAAGAATACAAAAACTCCTGACTGGATGTACAATAGGAAATGGGTAGTGCTATTACTTGCAATGAATTATCGACAAATCACAGTGGTGTCTTGAACATGCATTTACGTAATCTCCGTTTGGAATCATCGGCATAACAAATTAGCCTCTAATATAGTGTATCAGCCTAGAAAAAGATATTCAGTATTCAGTATTGTATTTTAGTAGGCATGTTTTTAACATGAAGATTCTGGGTACTATTGTTAGCTATGAGGACAGGGGCTTAGAAATCTGGGCTATTTTGCCAAGACATCTGATGTAGTGACCAGTATACAGTAGGGTCCAAAAGCCTCTGTCTTCTACCAAGTGGACTTTTTTCTTTTTTTTTTTTTTGATAGCACAGCACTGTTGAATTCTCTAATCTCTTTGTTTTGTTTTGTCTCTAAGTGTTGAGTAATTTTTATAACTTACTGCTGCAAATGACAGGTTTATATTAATGCACTTGTTTTAATGTTATCATTTGGATATTCTTAGTGTAGGCAATGGTATGAGGAATAAAACACTTCGGAGTGTGCTGTTATAGGAAAATAATCAGAGTGGTAACAGTAACTCTCATTCACTTCAATTAACCATCATGAATTATTTTCCTATTATTAACAGCATTCTATTATTTTCAGATTATTAACAGCATGCCCCCAAATGGTTTATTGTTTATTGAATAATTGTTTAATGCTGTATGTATACTCAATTCTAAAGCAAAAAAATGTAAGTATAAGCATAACAAGGAGTAATTTCACCTAATGGGATGTTTTAGAAGGTAGGAGGTATTCATAAATGTTACATTTTTCACTGTTAACAGGTATACTGTATATATATATACTGTATACAGTCAGGTCCGGAAGTATTTGGACAATAACAGAGTTTTTGTGATTTTGCCTTTATACACCACCACAATGGAT
>CM075011.1:3402574-3417455 GCA_037576675.1 Pangasius sanitwongsei
GGTGTATAAAGGCAAAATCACAAAAACTCTGTCATTGTCCAAATACTTCTGGACCTGACTGTATATATATAAATATAGTGAATAGAGAGAAAAGTGAATACCTTTAGGCTTTTTATTTTTCCACTTTCAGAATGATGCAGTTTGTCCATCATGAAAAGAACACAGGGTTTACAAGGAGTCATTTTATGACGGTCCAGTCTGACGTTTCTTTCTCATGGAATCAGACTCTGCTGCTGGGAACAAAATTACAGCAGGTTATATTTTCCACCTGTAAATAAATCTCATTGTAATCGGTCTACAAATGGTCTAACGTTCTCTTCCCTTCTCTTGTCACATCTCAGCATTTTCATTAAGGTTCGTCCACAGAGTCAGAATGAAGCTGATTTAATCGAATTACTCAATGGAAAGATCCCAGCAGCACATTTTCATACACAGTAGGGTTCCTATATTAAAAAATAAAAGCCTTCGCACTATTTTCTCAGTATTTCAAACCAATGTCTCCTGCAGAAAAAAATAGTGCTGGGAAATTTTTGAAGACACAGAATCATGCATTACAGAGAAGCTTTCATTACAAGCTTTAATCACAAGGCATAATAAACAGGTAATAAAGGCACATTGCAGACTGAAAATAAATAAATAAATAAATAAACACTAGGGCTTATCTTTTGAAAGTCAAAAATATTTTAAAGAAATCTTGCCTTAAGCCAGGATTGTGGATAATAATAATAATAATAATAATAATAATTTATTATTAATCAGTGTTGAACCCACCTGCTTGTTGTTATTGTAGCACAGATTGTGAAAATAAGTCTCTGTCATTTAGTCCATGTGTCTCCCTGTTTCTGGCTACAGACAAAAATTAATAACCCAGCTGTGATGGCATTCACTTAGCTGATGAATTAATAAAAACCCCACTCACAGGCTTTGCAAGGCCATATGTTTTGGCACCCAATCTTATTGACAGTCTACGAAAACTCATAAAACTCAATATACTAGGCAGAATTGTGACCAACAATGAAATATGACTAAATACTTGGCAAACCTCAATTCAATTCAATTAATTTTTACTTGTATAGCAGTTTTCACAATACAGCCTCTGACAAAGCAGCTTTAGACAGATCAGGGTGTAGATTTACACCTGTAATGAGCAAGCCAGAGGCGACACAGGATTCCTGAGAAGATTTTTAAGTCATATTAATAAGTGTTTATGATTTTCAGCACTAAAGCTAGTCAGCTAGCTATAATGAGTTAAACTGACAGGATTTCTGAGATGATTTTTAAATTAGAATGAATGTTGGTTATCTCCACTGCTAATGTTACTAGCTAGCTAACCTTAAAATGAGTTGTTTAAAGGCATATTTATAAATGTTTATAATTTTCTCTGGTAATTAACACTACCAGCTAGGTAACCTAAATAAAGTCATATTTATGACACTAATGCTAGTTAGCTACTGTAGCTATTATTAGGTAAACTGATTAGAATGAATGTTGGCTATAACCTAAAATTAATTTCCTTAAAGGATGTTTTTTTAAGCCATATTTTTAAATGATAATAATTTTCTATGGTAGCACTAGCCTGATATAGCTAACCTGGCAAGATTTCTAAGATGATGTTCAAGTCACCTTTATTTATTTCTATAATGTTTACCACTAATGTTAATCAGTTTGATTATCCTGGTCAGGGGTGTAGTGGATCCAGACCATATATCAGAAACATTGGGTGCAAGGCAGGAATACAACCTAGCGCACGTCACACACTTTCGCACTGTATGTTAGGGCAGTTTAGCATAGACAGTCCACCAAATGGCTTGTTTTTGGAGGGTGGGAGGAACACAGGGAGAATATGCAACACAACACGCAGACAGAAAGCCGAGATTGAATCAAGGATAGAGGAGCTGTGAGGCGATAATGTGTAAAAATATGTAAAATTACATACGGTAAATACATGAATAGTGTAAAAAAAATTGAAAACTAATAAACATATGCACTATATATGAAAACTGTGTGAAACATAAGACATGAAGTGTCAAAAAGTCTTTTCTTTTAGTGTATCTACTAGCTGTCTGTCTAATCTTCCCTTCTTATTTCTCTGTGGTGAGATATTTTAACTGCCATGTTTTACATCCTTGTGACGACATACAGTATTAATTATCCCATCATCACTCTCTCCAGCGCTGCCAGATTGCAATGAGGTCCAAAGAAAAGTCCACCGAAAGCCCAGATGGTTCTGCGAAACTCCCTCGTAACTTGATGAAGGGCTTCTTTGATTAATCATCATCGCATGAAGAGGCGATTTTGTGCTGACTGCAGTTCGTCCCACAGCTGTCCACTCCTCAATGCCTTCACACACACTCTCAAGCAATTTACTGAAGTCTTAATTATTATTCTTCACATAGATCCATTTGTACAGCCACATACACTTTAAAACGTGACTAAAAGCTATGAAAGGAAAGAGACCATGCTTTACTGAAAATAATGCATCTTGATTAAGTCCGGAACATTTAAAGGATGCAGAAATGTATTTGCGGAGGCCTGGGAAAACCCTTCACATGCTGAAATTATTTCTGTACTACACTAAAGTTCTGAAAACTGAAATATGTTTTGATTTTATGAATATCTCAACCATAAGAAAAGTTCTAGTGTGATTCTTGTATGATTAACAATTAAATAATTTTAACATGTGATTTCTTGCATGTGATTCATCTTTTTTTCACTTGGACGGCATGTGATTTTATTTTTCTTGTGGTCTTTTGAAAATGTGATTCATTTATTTTCACATTTGATTTTTACACTGATTCATTGAATTTTTACAGGTGATTATTTACATTTATTAATTTTTCATGTGTGATTTTTTAACAAAGATTTTTTTTATTATTATTATATTTTAAAATTTTTGTTTATTTTCACATGATTTTTTTCACACGATTCATTTTTCAAATGTGATTTGGTACAAATGCACTTTCACATGTTTGTCCCATATTATTCACAGAATCACATGGGAGCTGTGTGCTATTTTTCCATAACTTTTTTTGGGTGCACAATTATAAAGAAGGAGTAATTCCCATATGAGGTAGGAGTGGATTACCATCCAGTAAAAATATTCTTGACTATTCATGCCTAGCCTTTATTTCCTCTTCTATTCATTTTTATTTTTCCAGCACGGTATGAAGCACAGGAAATGTGGCCATCAGTAATTATGTGCCTGTGTACAGTGCATACACTATACATTTATTTATTATTCACAATAATAAGCAGGCACACAGGCAGGTTGGCTTCCGGACAAATGGGCAAAATGGTCCGTTGAGACGGTAAGAGGCGATGAAGAGGAAATGATGAAAGGAGTGGAAAAAAACAGGGAGAGGTGCAGAAAATTGTCACATCATGCCTCTGACTCTTTTATTTTCTGTTATAGACTAAGATCTTTATGAGTCCCTGGTCACCTTCGCTACTCCTTCTGTCCCTTTCACCAAAGAAACTAAAATAATCATAATAATTATTCCTTGGTATCAGTCAGTCTGTCATAACTAAGGGTGAAATAGTGAGTGAGAGATGAAAGAAGTAATGACTCTAGCTATTCCTATCTGAATGTGAACTGCTGTAATGTAAACCATTACATCTGGTAAGATAACAGTGTGCTTCTGGAACATTCCTGTAATTTTTAGCACTTTTAAAAAAGCAGCATCATAATTTCTGTCTCTATAAAATTGCAGTAAACTGTGCATGGTTTTAAAGTTACACTTCATGGCTGTAGGAGCAAGTGGAAAATAGGTGTCTCCAGTTAAGTGTCTGTTTTCTCTCATTTTCCTCTTATTTCTGAAAATGTGTTTATATATGATTATATATACTGACATGTAGCAACCACACTTGTGAGTAAATTTACCTCCGATACCAAATTAACCGACCTCGATTTACACTTGCATGTTTAAGCCTTAATCATATTTATTACAGGGTTTCTATTGGATGAATGTGAAATATGAATTATGCTTATCACATCCAAGTCAAACACAAAGCAGATTGAATTCATAAGGGTCATTATTTTATTATTACACCACAGTTCTGTTGAATTCTCTAATCTGATTGGTCAGAAGGTGTTGATTCATTTTTTTATAACAGCAGCTTTGACAGTAGTGCAGCTGCAATTCATAGGTTAATATTAATGTGCTCGTTCTAATACATTATCGTTTCTATAGTAACAACATACACAGAGATTTGTGTGGAAGACGCTCCACATAATCTAAGGCTAATAAACCTTTAAAATCATTCTGTTATTTCACAAAGAAAAATGTATGATCATAAGCATGACGTTTTCTGTAAGAAGACATCTATTTAGCATTTATGGAAGGAGTCTCCAATGTCAGTGTTTTGTAACAGTCAGTAAGTTTTCTGCCAGGGTAAAGTCTTCAGGACAGAGGATGGGTTCTCAGTAACATGCTGAAGAAAAACTATTTCAGACATCTGACCTTGCTGTGACCTTGATCCTGTTTGGATCAATTCCAAAATCTGATCAGTTCATCTGCGGGTTTCAATGATAATTCAGCATAAATCCTACATACATTCAGCCACTAGTTCTTGACGTGATATTGCGCCAACGAGAATCTCATATGGAATGGCAGATGGACGGACGGATAAAAAAGAAAACATAATGCCTTAAATTGTTGGTACATTGTTGTGGTAAAAAAGGAATAAAACACTTCAAGATTCAAGATTCAAAGAACTTTATTAATCCCAGGGGGAAATTCAGGACATGATATTATAGGAAAATAATCAACTTGGGGTGCTGTCCCTAATTGTGAATTAAATCCAGTAAAATGTCAACTGGTGTCTCAGGATGCTCCTGGACAAACTTAAAAAAAGTGATATTATAGACTGTTGTAAGACTGTTATGTAATAATTGTGAGATAAAATTTAATGTGGCTTCAGTATTATAAAGTTTCATGTGGGTGAAGAGCTGTTTTGAGATATAAAGCATCAAAGTTTTGACATTCCAGCTAGCAGAATCAAAGGTTCTGTAATCTACCTGTACAGCCTCCACTTAACAAAGCCTACACATCAAGGCTACTTCACATTTACATAATCACAATTCTGGTAGTGAATGTTTGAACAGAGGCCAAACGGATAGAGGTTTGAGTTACATTTTTTTGTTGGATAAGCACAGATTATCCTGGGAGCTTTGATCTGAATGTTTCTCAATAAATTAATAATAACAATCTTATGATATAACTCATTAAAAAAAGATGCCTATTTATAGCATAATATATTTACAGTATATGGTTTCCACTATGTTTTCTCTTAGATCCAAAATATTTCACCTAATCAACATTGAAAGTACATCCTATACATGATATTTTTACCTTAAAATACATTTTAAAATATATAACAAACGAATGTTTACAATCACCATACCAGTCTGTGGTGGGGAAGCAGGAGCTCCGATTTTGGACAAGGTTTAGATTTTGTATGCTGTTTACCAGTCAATCTACATTACTATCCACACCTATGGTCACAAGCTGTGGGTAGTGTCCAAAAGAATAAGACATCTCCATGATAGGGTGAGGAACTCAGTGATCCTGGAGAGCCTTAGAGTAAAGCTGCTTCTGCTTTGAATTAAGAGGAGCCTCCTTAAAGGTTGCTTCCAGTCAGATCCCACTAGAGCTGTATCAGACATTATCCTGTGCAGACCCAGGACCCGCTGGAGAGATTATAGCTCACAGTCTGTCTGGGAACATCTGGGAACCCCCCCAGGAGGAGCTGAAATCTGTGGCCAGGGATACAGAAGTCTGGACAATGAATGGACATTTAACAATAAAGTTATATTCATTCATTAATGTTCAATAAACACTTTATTGTGGTCAGGGTTGAAGTGGATCTGGAGCCAATCCAGGGAACACTGGTGTGAGAATACACCCTTTATGGAATGCCTGTCCATCATAGAACATTCACATTCACACCTGGGAGCACCTAGCATGATCAATCCACCTACCTGCATCTTTTTGAGAGGGCTTCTAAACATATAGCATGTATGGCATATTAAATTTTACATTATTGCCTTCATTAAGCATAGGAAAAATATCAACAGTTAGACGTTTCTATCTCAGTATCTGCTCTATTCTGTCAAGCTCTAGTCTATAGGAAGTCTATGTTACCTATTCATCCTGCATGTTGCCAGGTAGAACCTTACTGAGGTTACAACAGGCCAATGTTTCATCAGCACCTTCTCAGGGAGTTTTCCCACACTACTGTCACCTCTGGATTGTTCATTAGGAATCTAAATCTGATGGGAAGGTCATGAGTTCAATCCCCGGCACCGCCAAGCTGCCACTGCTGGGCCCTTGAGCAAGGCCCTTAACCCTCAACTGCTCAGTTGTATAAATGAGGTAATTGTAAGCTGCTCTGGATAAGGGCATCTGCCAAATGCCATAAATGTAAATGTACATCTACATCTGGATTTCTGTAAAGCTGCTTTGTGGCAATGTCTGTCTTTAAAAGCACTATACAAATAAAATTTAACTCGCCATTGGGATACTGCTTCTGCTGATGCACAGGGTAACAGCAAAACATGTTTCACCTAAAGTGTACATAGAAATACACAGATGCAAAGTGTGTATAGTGCTCTTTAAAGATGTTTATCGTGGAATTTTGAATGTAGGGGTTGATAACAACTGTGGGTCGGATCCTCGCTACTTCTCCTGCTCCTTTAAAAAAAAAAGCGCCTTTGTTTTAGTTTTTCAGCCACTGTCCAAACCTTTAAAGTCAAGATAAAGAAACGTCAACATTGACTTCAATGTAACAATGACATTCCTGGTGGAAGGGAAAGCTGTATGTGTGTGCTATTATAGTATGTCTGTGCTGCTTTTTTATGACAGTCCACCATGCATGTTTTATCACAGAGTGAGACACGAGCTTCAGAAGTCTCTCTGATGTGCTGTAGTAGAATAATGAAGCCAAACTTGATGAGGAAACTGTACGGGGCCAGATAATTGTCTCACACTAATACACTGATTTGCTAATGACAGTATTGCTGTGTTATTTGAGGATGGGTATCTTTTCATCTGGCTGGTTCATGGCTCTCTTTGGTTTTTAAGAAAACCATGACCATAAATTACAGTACCAGTATTGTTAAAATGGGATGATCATCATTTTTTCTTTTAAATAACTGTTTTTCCTGGAATGGGCAAGACTGAGACTGGAACCCATGCTCAATGGATCAATAATTGGCTAATGCACATGGTACGAAAGCCTGGAGAGGGCAATAAAAGTTTTTTTTTTTTGTTTTTTTTTTTACTTGTTTAGTTTAGTTTATGTTTAGTTTAACGTGGCTATGGGATACTAAATCAGAGTCAGGAAATCTTAATGCTTGTGCAAGATATTAATAATTTATTTGTGCTAATGACATTGTGGCCCAGGTACTGGTTTATTTTTGCTCAGCTAAAGAAACCATGTGCACAATTTAAAATAAGTAGGTGCAGTTCATCTGGTTTGAAAAGACCAATACATTAAAGAAAAAAGTCTACCTACACCTGGGTGTGAGTTAGTGTCTCAATGCTGTGTGCATTGTGCCCTGTAATGGACTGCAGTAGAGTTCCATCAAAGGTGTATTCCTGCCTCATGCCCAGTGTTCCCGGGATAGGCCCCAGATCCACCTCAACTCTGATGAAGCAGTTATTGAAGTGGTTAATGAGTCCATCTGCAATGCAATATACTTATCCCACATCCCCATGCCATCAGTTTAATTCAGAATGCCTATATATAAGTAGTGCCTGGTTATCGCTTCTTCAAATTGTAGATACTTGCTTTAGCTAAGAGTCATTTTAAATATTTTTTCCCCCATTTTCTTTCAGTTTACCAATTCCCACCCACTAGCTAGCTCTCCCCTGTCACATGAAAGCTACAAACTAGGAAGGATGAAGACTAACATGTGCCTCCTCCATGAAGCTCAGCTTCCACAACAACACTATCTGCCCTCTTCCACATACATGAGCTCACAGATGACTGGTTAGTGATTGACAAGGGTAAGAGTAACACCATTGCTCCCACCTAGAGATCATGGCCAATTTTACTCTCTAGGACTCCACAGACAGTAAGTTGAATGCTTTTCTGTTGGAAAATGTGCAGTCTTGTTTACATTAAATAAGCTGTTCCTGAGGAAGTCTGAGTTTATGAATTTTTTTGTTGGTACCAAATCTGACACCAGCTTTGAAGGTCAGACAAATCCATGATCATGTCAAATCTTCAACAATCCAATCCTGTTATCTCAGTAATCCATGTATGCAGAACAAATCCTGTTCTGTTTCTTATTTGCTTTATTTTACTGAGAAGTAAAATGACTTTTGCTTTTGAACTTAGTTCTCACTGACTGTTTAAGGTTTAGATTCGTGATGTCCAGTTGAATCCCCCAATAAATTCCCACCTCCACCTTTCCAATGCAGGTCAGCTGGAAACCATTTGAATATGCAGCTAATTAACAAAACAAATGTAGATGGAAGAAAGTGCACACATGCAGTAAAAAGCACTCTATATGATAATAAGTTACATTTGTTGTCAGCACATTACACACTGAAGCGATCCTGGAGGCGTGCTGTTGTTTCAGTGAGATAAACTCACAGGTGGAATAAGGACTTCTTTATAAGCTGATTTCTGTGTGAAACTGGTGAACTTCTGGAAGCAGCATCATGCGATCTGTTACATCTCAGAGCCTAAATTAGTAACCAGAGTTGGTAAAAGCACCCAAATTCTTTACTCAAGTAAAAGTGATTACTTTTATTAAAGTTATTATTTAGATAAAGTCGAACAGCTTTACATTCTTAACTCAAGTTAAAGTAGAAAACTCTAAAGTTTACTGAAGTATGAAAGGAAGACTACAAGAAATATTCACAAAAGAATACATTCAAACACTGACTGTAGTTCCTGATTGTAAATTAGTGCTGCTTTCACGAAGAAAAATAGTTAAACATTAGCTAAGGCTAATGACAACAGATTATCCCTATTATCCCTCATCTCCCAAATGTTAGCTACAATGATAATGCCTGAATGCTAATAGCTAGCTGTCACAATCAGGATTAATTAGCATTAATACCATTTTTTCAGACCAAGTATGAGTATATGTATTTCTGGTCCTCGTCAATAGTGATACTATAATGAGTACTTAGTATTAATCAATCAGGGACATCACTGAATGTGTTATTTAGCTCTGTTTATTTTTCTCTGATTTAAATAGTGGACATGTAAAGTGTGCATGTGAGCGTTCATGGACTAGACTTGTGCTTTTTAACATTAGCGAGTTGCATTTAAATGAAGTCTATTAGGTATCTGCATTATTTATGTTGGCTCAAGCAGGGTTGCATTGGAGAAGAATGCGTTTTGTTTCACTTCGAAAAAGTATTTAACATTTTGTTTTCATCGTGTTGGAATCCATCCTTGGCAATAATTGTTAAGTGGGTGAACATCAAGAAAAACATACTGGCTAATTTTCACTCAACTAGTGATGTCTAGAGACATTTTTTTAATTTGTCTAGCCAGCATTTGCTCCTAGCGATGAACACCTTGTGCTGATTTGTATGTTTAAGATGTTTCATCAGGTTCCATGTATTGTATTAAGATGCTTGTATGAAGATTGAAGCAATTTTATGAGTATGAGTGAATGAGCATGGTATCGGGTCAGTGCCTGATACCAGCATTAGTATCAATACAGAATTATAAATACAAAGTGTATGTAGCAGCAGATAGGTTACAGTGATGGGTATTAGATCGCTGTCTCATCTGTTAAAGTTCTCATTGTTAGGAATTTAGATTGACTCCTTGAAGCCGTCTGATGTTAAAAAGTCATCTGATGTTAAATAGAGATTTTCCCCCACTGTTGGCAGTTGAGTTGTATTACTGCAAGGTTTTTATAAAGCACATACAATTAGATAATAATATTTAAGTGAAGTGAAGTGACGTGTAGCCAGGTACGGTGACCCATACTCGGAATTTGTGCTCTGCATTTAACCCATCCAAGTGCACACACACACAGTAGTGAACACACACACACCGTGAACCCACACCCGGAGCAGTGGGCAGCCTTTTTTGCTGCGGCACCGGGGAGCAGTTGGGGGTTCGGTGCCTTGCTCAAGGGTCTCACCTCAGTCGTGGGATTGAGGGTGGAAGAGAGCGCTGGTCATTCACTCCCCCCACCTACAATCCCTGCATGACCTGAAACTAGAACCCACGACCTTCAGGTTCACCTTCTGGTTACAAGTCCGACTCTCTAACTATTAGGCCACATCTGCCCCCTATTAATAATAATAATAATAATAATAATAATAATAATAATACACATTTCTTTTTTCTTGTTCTCTGAGATTGTGGAAAAACACAGGCAGGATCATGCTGACTTTAAGAGAATTCTTTAATCGGCCCACTGAATTGCCTTGTCTCTGCTGTAATTCACAAGGCGCTGGCGTTTGTTTAGGGAGGTGAATAAGTGCAGGAAATGGTCTCAGGGGATTCCTGTTCAATAGGAAAGGCTGATGCACTGCAGATTGTACACAAGTCTGTTCTTGGCACAGGAAATCAAAGCAGTCTATAAGGCCCGTGTGTTGGACGACATACATTGTATTGGATTCTATTGTGCTTGAGAACATGGGTGCATGTCTGCAAGTAGCAATGTACCCAGCGGTGTTATTGATTTTTGTGTAGTTATGCTAATACAGTGAGTGAGTGGACTCAGATGAAGTTCCAGTGTAATGGACTTTCGATGGAGGCCAGAAGTACAATATGCTTACTATATGACTAGCGTGCTAGTCATTCTGTGTTATCACAGAATTAGAATCTGAAACTTCATGATCATTATTATTATGTATCACTTTAGTCTTGCTAAACTTGCTACTTCTTATGACTACAGCCAAGATGAGGATAAATTAGGCATATTTTATGATATTTCTAAGTCTAATTATAAAGTATGTCATGTAAAGCATTAAATTACACATGAAGTGGGCTACGCTCTCTGGGTTATATTCAGATATTCAGAAATTTTGACTTAAGTCCAAAAGTTACTTCAGTGTTTACACAGAGAAAGTTCCTCGTATTCAGAGTCTGGTTACGCACTTGCTGAAGTTGATTTTTTTGGGTTCCTCGTTCAGATAATTTAAATCACTTGTTCACAGCTCTGATGCTGCCAGATGTTTCCTGAGAGGAAACAAAGAGACAGGGCTTTTCAATAGCGTCTAGACCACCACCTTTAAACACAAGTAGTTGCGTTTAAGACTGAAAAAAAAAAATCAGGGAATAGAAAATGTGGACTGAAGAAGGATATAGCATTTTCCCTTTGCTGTCACATGTAATACAAATAATAAAAATAAATGCAAGAGACAATCAATAAAAGGAAAAATAAAAAAAGATTAATATGATGATATAGTAATTTGAAATTGACATAGCTATATAATAGGAGTCTAGTATCTAGCCAATTTGTGTGTGTGTGTATTTACAGCCTAAAACATGAATTTCAGCATGAAATATTGTGGTTAGATCAAACTTTTAGACAGTTTGTATGCCGATTTGAGCATTTTCGGTATTAACTCCTCACTATGAGCACATGTCTAAACTCTGAATATGGTCATGTGTATTTAAAAATGCGTTAAATGTATAGTGTATATGACATATTGATCTTGTTCAAATAATGTAGTGGAGATGTGGGTGTGGTCAAATGATGTTGGTGTAGAGCACAACCTACAGAGTGGAAGTTTGATAGATGTATATACATTGTGTGCTTGTGATAGAATATTAATATTTATTGTGTAGAAGGTGCTGCAAATAAGTTGTATGTGATTTCTTTTTCTATGAGACTGGGCTGCAGACAGTATAATTCAGTCTATTGTTACTGAAGGTGTAACTCAGGGTTCAGGGCTTGTGGCGTAAAGTGGTGTTACTGTAACCACCCTGAAGTTTATTATTTTCTAACAACAGCATGTCCTGAAGTGTTTTATTCCTCTTCTATCACTTTGCAATCAATAATTTGCCAACATCATATGTTTTATCCATGTGTTCCTTTTAATATTGTGTAACTTCAGTGAGACAGATTAATTCCTTTTATTACTTATGTTATACCTTAGCAGCTTCACTTTTTTCACTCCCTTGCATTTAATAAGACAAAAAAAAAATGTGACACAAAACGTAATGACACTGCTACAAAGCACTGACACTGGAGACTCCTTCCAAAAATGTCAATGTTACAGAAAACTTCATATCAATTATTATCTTTCTTTATTAACAGACATTTTTTTTTTATTTAATTAAGTAGTGTCCATCATACAAGTCCCTGCAAATCCACTGTTACTATAGAAATGATAACATATTAGAATGAGCTGTGATTTTCACCTGCACTACTATCAGGGCTGCTGTTATAGAAAAGTTTTATCAAGCTCTCTTGGAATCTAAAAGAAATGGTAGTGGCAGTGGAGGAAGCTGGCAATGTCTCATGTGTTGGATCACAAATGATGACTACAGCCAGGTTCCTTAGCGAACTCAGTGGTCACCCAAGTTACAAGAGTAGCATTCTTAGTTTTTCTTTCAACTGAGCCTTCTAAGCTCTCTCTTTCTCTCTCTCTCTCTCCCTCTCTCTCTTTCTCTCTCTAAAGCAATCTCTGAGTCTAATTCATCTTCTTGTCAGCTCAATCCTGCACTAACCCCAGTACTCATAAAGTGCCTTTCTGACATCTCTGCCCTATCTGTCATTTCATTAATGTGTCACTTGTCCCTGGAAATGTTCCTTCTGCTTTTGAAGTTGAAACTGTCACCCCATTGTTAAGAAATCGTCCACGGTCCCTGCTTCATTGGACATTTATCAATATTTCAATTCTCTGCTTTAGCTGAAGTGTAAGAAAGTTGTAGCCTCATAGCATATCATCTGTGATCTCCTTTTGTCTGAGGACTCCTCTCATTCATTCATTAATCTTTAGTGAGTACTTTATCCTGTCCAGGGTCGTAGTGAATCCAGAGTCTATCCCCAGAACACTGGGCCCAAGGCAACAGAAATCACCCTGGATGGGATTCCAGTCCATCACAGGGCTTCCATTTTTTCCTAAATCTTAATCCTGCTATGTGATATTCATCTTCCCTGCACTTTATCAGCACTACCAGGTCTTTATTCTTTAGTGCTTTTTTTAAGCATTATCATTGACATTGCTTCATGGGTATATCATTCCTAACACTGTCTCAATTTCCACTCTGCCAATTATAAGCAGACTTATGCTAGCATTGAGCAAAATCTGCCACTTTCTTGTTGCCAGCTACAAAAATGTGTATGGGTAACATACACAATATTACACCTGGACTCAGATTTTCTTTAACAAAACACATGACATCAAAATTACAAAAAAAAGCTGGTCAATTCCCTCTTCATTACATTCCAGATAAAACTCCACATAGTTGTTAACTCTATAATGTCAAGTATATCATATTTGATACATTATATTTTGAGACCTCAATGTCAATAGCATCATCAAAACTTTCTTGAAAAACCTATTGTAAACGATCTGTGACATATTTTTTGCTGCCTGATGGTTAATCTGTGCTGTTCAGGAAGTAGAAGGCATTAGGATATTAAATTCAATATGGCCACCTTCATGTTGTAATGCACATGTGGTTTCATATAGAAATCTTTGCTTAATAGTAGGAATAACATTTTTATTGTCACTCATTTTTCAAAATGAATATTTACTGCATTGAAGGAAATAAGTATTATTAATATTTTGTTATTTATTTTGTAGCAAAATTGTTTTGAAAATGTATGCATTAAATGTGATACAGTGATACTGTTTTGTTTACTAATTATTTTTAAAATTAATATTCTATAGTCTTATTTAACTTTGTAGAAAACAAATGTCTTCCTGTTTGCTGGATTGCTGCTTGCCATAACTGTATTCATTGTATTTTTTACATGCAACAAATTTATTTTTTAACATGGTGGACTGAAGGTATATGTCTTCAGAGATTCGAAGATTTTGAAGAAAGTCTTCAGATACAGCTCTCTCTGTATACTAACATCTCTCCGAGCTCCTGAGTGTGAATTTTTTTAAAGGTACCATGCCAGTGTGCTTTTATGTGGTGTGCAGCAGTGTGTAGTTGTTGTGAAAGTGAAGTTTGTTTGGTCTGCAGTGTGTAAGTTGACACCAGCTGAAGGAAGCCGTCACTGTGAGAAAATAAGGTTCAGAAATACTGGCGTAAAGGTAAACACCACTGTGTGTTTGGACAGCAGGAAGATGTGCTTTGGAGAAAACTTTGCTTTTTGCAGACCACTTCAGCAAAGGACACACACAGACATGCCATCAGAAAAATGTTTGAAGGCTATAAAATGACTCTAATAGGCTGGAAACTAGTCCTTAGAAATAAATGTAGCTAGTTTAGTGTTGTGATGTTGCAGTCTGTTGGAGTACTGATGTATGTTGCATTGTGCAGCATTTCAATTAAATTCAATTCAATTTTATTTGTATAGTGCTTTTAACAATAGACATTGTCACAAAGCACCTTTACAGAAATTAATGGATTCAAAAAATATATCGTAAATATGTGAATTTATCCTACTGAGCAAGCCAGAGGCAACGGTGGCAAGGAAAAACTCCCTGAGACAATATGAGGAAGAAACCTTGATAGGAACCAGGCTCAAAAGGGAACCCATCCTCATCTGGGTGCAACAGATAGTGCAATTATAAATAAATTCCTATTATTGTGTAATATATGGACAAATAGTGCAAATGTGCAACCAGTAAATTCATCACAGTTTTCGCAAGACGTCCGGTTGGTTAAAATCTATCCACTGTCCATTGATGGAGTCCTGAGTACGAAGGTGCTTGTGGCAACCGCAGCCCCAAAGCCACTACAGCAATCACAGTCCCAAGCCATTACAGTA
>CM075011.1:3419164-3435096 GCA_037576675.1 Pangasius sanitwongsei
TCCATTTATTTCTGTAAAGCTGCTTTGTGACAATGTCCATTGTTAAAAGCACTATACAAATAAAATTGAATTGAATTCACACTTATGTAGTTAGTTTCATGTAACAATGTGGCTTGTCATATATGTGGAGCTAAACAAACACACACCCAGGCTATTTGCTACAGCTGTATTAGGGGTCTAACACAATGACAGATGTGTATTGAATGAATTTGTATGAGTTTAGAACAAGTATTTCTGTTCATACTGAATAATGCATTCTTATTCAGTTACATCCCTAATGCCTATGCTATACATATACACAGAATGATCAGGATGACTGAAACCCTCTGCTCTATGGCACAGCAGCATGAAGAAATGCTATTTTATTCTCCATTTTGAAGAAAAAAATGAGGGAAGGAGCTCAAAAAGGTATGGCAGCTCGTATATAAATCCCCCATGCTTTGTAAGCCTCAAGTGTCTCTGAAAAAGGGGGGTGAAAAGTGATGCCATGTTTTTTTTTTTTTTTTTTTTTTTTTTTTTTTAAATTGATTCCAGAAGAGAATGAACATTAGGGAGCAGAATTCTGCCCTCTTGCTTCCTCCAGGGTTTGCAATTTTGCATAGCACAGCTCTTAATAACATATTGAGGCAATTTGTCATGCAGTGTGAGAGTAGATCACCTCCTGCCTCTACACACACACAATGAGAGACCCCAAAACACCTCTTGGAAAGTTTCAAGTGCCTTATTTCCAACAAATACTTCTGTCAGAATGTGGCCAGTCTGTGCTGTTGCTTATCAGTCTGATTAAAACTCGCCTTCCAAAGCAAAGCAGTGCAACACACCTCCTGCTGTGCTCCTCATACTGCTTAGAGAGGGACAGAGAGAGAGGCGTGGGTGAGGAGGACTAATCCACTTAGCAATTCACATCAATAACAGCAGGGAAGCTTGTTTCAGGTGAGGCGGATACTTTTTAAAGGAGAAAATGGATGCTAAAGAGGAAGTGTCGCTCAAGCAAGGAATCAAACATGACTGGGATGAGCTTTTATAGGAAAATAATCAAGGACAGGGTTGCGTCCTGAAGCAACAGGAAATATATAGCAGCATGTACCAAAGTGTTTTACTGCTTCTTACCACAGCAATATGTTAACACTAACAATTGTTTTTAATTAACTAAAGAGCAAAACCTCATACATTGTATCTATTTATAATTACATTCCACAATGTTGTGGAATGGCTGCGAAACAAGTTCCTTTTATCATTTGCATAATAGCTATAAACAGTTGTTCCCTCACCAGCCTCTTTGTTTTCTCTATTTTGAAGTAGCTTTTCATGTTACAGGAAGACTCCTCTGTCCTGAAGATGTCAGAAAACTTAAAGTTACAGCTTTACCTCAGGCTGTTACAAAGCACTGACACTGGAGACTCCTTCCTTAAATGTTAAACATCTCCTTACAGAAAACATTGCCACATCAACAATCACACGTGTTCAATCACATGTCCTCCATACAAGTCCCTGTTGTTAGTATAGAAGCGATAACGTATTCAAGTGAGCACATCAATATACATACAGTAAACCTGTTTGCAGCTGTATGACTGTCAGAGCTGCTATTAGAGAAAGTTAATCAACAGCTTTTGAGCAATCGGACCCCATAATTCAACAGCGCTATAATGATATAAGCCAGTATAAATCCTGGCTAAGTCAGTATGAACACAAATATGAGCAGAAAGAGGTGTAAGCTAGATGTGAGTGTCTGATTTAATGTTTCTGAACAGTGAAACAGTGAAAAAAACTATGTGGTTTGCCCAAGATGGCACTAATGGTAAAGTAAAGTCAGGACATATGGCTGTAGAAGCAAGAGGAAGCTGTCATACACATACACAGAAACAGAACATTGAGCTTTCCAGCTTGAATAATTAGAGGACCCATATTGTGATACAGCTTTGGCAAAGCTAATGGGGTGGAAAATAAAGCAACTGACATCCCACTGTTAATAAGAAAAAGGAAGGCGATTCATTCCAATTTGCTAGCAAAACTGGGATAATCGCTGGGAGCAGTTAGACAAGGACCTGGATCCAGCAAACACAACACAGAGACTGCTTCATCTGATCACCAATCCTTTTAGCACCAGCAGTCAAATCATCACAGATGAAGCCTGGCTACAGGACAAAACCAATATCTGCCTGCAGGGTTAATTACTGCACATTTGTGGTGATGTGCTGAATGACATTTGTTAAAGTAAAATACATAACTTGAAGCCAAACACACACAACTCCACTCAGGAAAAGGCTTGATGATCCGAGTCAGGCGCGTTATGGAGGGAATGCACAAAGCAGTGTGCTGTGTTTAGCCACTGGAAATCATAAGCTGAGCCTGTAATGAGCTTTAGGGACATTTATGACAAACATCTCTTGGTTCAGTCACTATAGGCTGTGAAGTGAAGGAAGAGACAGATTCTGACAGATGGAAAGAAAAAAAAGAAAAGCTGAGGAAACTTCTCTCAGGGTCTACAATGGGCTTATATCCAGTATGTTTTTTTTTTTTGTTTTTTTTTTGTGTGTGTGTGTGTGAGGGGTTTAAACAGAGTATGTCAGCTTGCTTTTGCTCTACTTCAGATTAATTGTACAATTTTACATGCATAAATACACCAGACACCAGACGATCCCTTCATATTCATATGCATTAGCTATTACGTATTGCACAATACATTTAGACACCTTGGATTGGTTAACAATATCTATAGGAGTAGTCCACATATGTTCTGATGTGTCCAGATTGATAGGGTGACCATAATATGGGTTGACAATCAATCCATGCCTTCAAATTAATAAATTACTAAAAGAAGTTGGAATGAACAATTAGTTCACTTATACATAGTCAATATTGCATATGTACAAAGTTAAAGAAGCTAAAAAAGAATGTATGGCATTTTTATATGATGACATATGGCATAAATTGTAAATAAATTAATATTGATAATAACGGCATAATGGCACATGTACAGTAGGCTTGAGGTGATTGATGATAGTATCAGGAACTGTTATTGTGATGGCTATCAGGTTGGACACTTTTTATCTGTTGAAAAACATCTCCAGCTTTAAGATCAACAAAGGTACATTGTGTTGTGTCTTGTAAACTGACTGGCTCTTGGTAACCAAAATACTGCCAAATCAGCAAAGTTCTTTTTATTAACTAAAACACTTTACATCTTCTCTTTTTACTGAGTGCTGCCACTAGCTAATACGACAGCAGATTTGCTTTTTTGAATGTAATTGGGCTATGTGTCATTGATTGCATATGCAGCACTTTATTAACTGGAGGTGCCTTTGGCTTAGCTCAAAGCCCAATTTATGGATGCCTATGTCTGGCTAGAATAGTGAAATCCATTCTATATGTTTATGGTGTAGGGTAGAAAACATTACAGAATGTTAATGGACTTGAAACATTTTATTATAAAGAAGTAATCATTTTTAAATAAGCAGGCTCAACACATGCTGGATAGCCAACATCCTTCCAAAGCCATGAGCGATACTATCATCAGACTTCCTTAGAGATGCATCTGTAGAAGTGTGGTTTATTTTTTCAGTGCCATTCAGGCCACCAGATGGGCCATGCAAGATGTAATGTCCTGCATCCTGTAGGAAAACTCAGACAGACTGAGTGTTGAGAGTGAGAGCTGAGACGGGAAGAAATGTTCATTTTGGTAGGAGTGCTACATTCTGTTTTCTCCAAATGGTGTTGTTTCAATTAGTTTGATTCATAACTTCATTCATTCGGCTTATTTCAAATTTCTTTTCTTCATTCTTTTGCTTTCTTCCTTTTTTTGCTCATTCTTTGAGAGTGGTTGTAATAGTCCAAAGAAAATGTAGCTTTATATCGCTAACAAAGTCCTTATTGTTCATTGAAGGAGAGGTGGAAGTGATAAAATAGCTACCATGTCACCTCAGCAGCTGCGTAACTGATGCTGGAAAAAAGACATCATGCTTGCATATGAGATCCTGTTTATTCATATAATCATTATAAAGCTTCTACATTAGTGAGTCTACGCTAAATTATCTATGTCAACTCATTATGATCTATTCTTCATATCTCACTCTGGATGTCCTTCCCTTTTTTTCTCTGTCTACAAAGCATTGAGATACTAATCTGGAAGCCTTTGCTGCCTTAACTGCATCATTTCATCAGCTCATCAATCCATCTTGCTTCTCACACAGTCTTGATCTTATTCTCACACATCCTTGGTTACTAAACTTAGCATCTTTCAACGTGAATGTCATCCTCTCATGTTGGCATTCACTTGCTGGAAGTGCAATTTCAGTCTCTATGACGTTGAACTTTGAACAAGTTCTTGCTTCTTGGTGTCATCTGTGAGGATTTTTATTTATAGATGTCTTTCAGTCTTTCAATGACAAAATAACATCAATAACAACATTTATTTTTGCCATCCACGTCAGATTATTTGTTGTTAACAAATATCTTAAAGTGGATTAATTCTGACTTTTGTGGACGCGACAAGGCTGGTTTGACAGGAAGGATATAGTAACTCTTTAAAATAACAACTTGTTACCACAGTGGTGAGCAGAAAAGCATCTCAGAATGCACGACATGTCGACCCTTAAGGCTGATATGGCTTTATGGCCACAATTTGCCTTCGTATAATGGCTACTTCCAGCAAGATAATGCACCATGATAATATACATAGTCACTTCAAACTGGTTCCATGAACATGACAGTGTACTTCAATGGCTTAATCCAACAAAGCACCTTTGGGATATGGTAGAATGGGAGATTCAGAGCAGGAATGTGTAACAAATCTGTAGCCACGTCAATATGGACCAGCATCTCTGTGGAATGTTTCCAATATGAAAAATTGAGGCTGTTCTGAGAGCAAAGTGGATCCTGCCCAGTATTAATAGCCGGTGAGTGTACTGTATATCAGCCTGTTACCTGTCAGTCACACCATTATTATTCCATAATCTATCTCAACTGTACAGTGAACAGCATTTCACATTTCCTTACTCACTTTAATTTCCTTCCTAGCAGGTTTGCACCATAGGCTATCAATTTACATATTGAACTCAGGTATATCTTATAACTTATAAAATCCTGTATAAACCCTACTGTGAGCACACATGATGTTTGCCTTTCAATAGCTGAGAAAAAAACACCACACCATATATCCTTCCAGTTTCCCCTCTGGGCCATTTGGCAAAAGGGTTGTTTTTTCTCTCTATTATCATAGACTTAAGAAATGTCTGCCTTTAAAATAATTGGCTTGTATTCACCCTTTTGAATGACCGGATTGTGTTTTTATCCCTGCATGAAATCATGACCTTAGGAACAGTCTGCCTGTAGAAGCGAGTCATGATTCTGCATGAACAAGCAAAGTTATGTTATGTC
This sequence comes from Pangasius sanitwongsei, assembly GCA_037576675.1. Classification (NCBI taxonomy): domain Eukaryota; kingdom Metazoa; phylum Chordata; class Actinopteri; order Siluriformes; family Pangasiidae; genus Pangasius; species Pangasius sanitwongsei. Next base: position 3,424,541 of record CM075011.1, read on the forward strand.
TTAATCTGAGATTATATCTTATGTTATATCTTAATCTGGCTTTTCTGATTTAGCACATAATAGAAGATTTGCTTGCCAAAAGCTTATATCTTTGTATTTATAATATGTAAAACCCAGTGCTAACCCTATGTGCAAACTTGCAAATCTGTTTAACCACCCTACATTTTTTTATTCCAGATTTAGAATTTAGGACTATTGTGACATTTAACATTTAACATCGCAAGTGGGGTGTGGGGTGGAAGAGAAAGAAGATTTTTGGAGTGAGTTGTTTGAAGTGGTAGAGAGAATACCCAAGGGAGAAAGAGTGGTGATTGGAGCAGACTTCAATGGGCATGTAGGTGAAGGGAACAGAGGTGATGAGGAAGTGATGGGTAGGTGCAGTGTAAAGGAAAGGAATGTGGAAGGGCAGATGGTGGTAGATGTTTGCAAAAAGGATGGAAATGGCAGTTGTGAATACATATTTTATGAAGAAGGAGGAGCACAGGGTGACATATAAGAGTGGAGGAAGGTGCCCGCAGGTGGACAATGTCCTATGTAGGAGATGCAACCTGAAAGAGATCAGAGACTGTGAGGTGGTGGCAGGGGATGGTGTAGCTAGACAGCATTGGAAGATGGTTTGTAGGATGACTTTGGAGGTGAGGAAGAGGTGAAGTGAGGACTAAACCAAGGATCAGATAGTGGAAACTGAAGGAGGAAGACTGTTGTGTGAAATTCAGAGAGGAGGTGAGACAGGTGCTGGGGTGGTGGTGAAGAGGTGCTGGACGACTGGGCAACTACTGCAGAAGTGGTGAGGGAGACAGTGAGGAAGGTACTTGGTGTGACATCTGGACAGAGGAAGGAAGACAAAGAGACTTGGTGGTGGAATGAGGAAGTACAGGAAAGCATACGGAGGAAGAGGTTGGCAAAAAAGAAATAGGGATAGTCAGAGAGATGAAGAACATAGACATGAGTACAAGGAGATGAGGCGCAAAGTGAAGAGAGAAGTGGCAAAGGCTAAGGAAAAAGTGTATGGTGAGCTGTATGAAAAGTTGGACGCTAAGGAAGGAGAAAAGGACTTGTACCGATTGGCCAGACAGAGGGACCATGCTGGGAAGGATGTCCTGCAGGTTAGGGTGATAAAGGATGCAGTTGGAAATGTGCCGACCAGTGAGCAGAGTGTGTTGAGAAGGTAGATGGAGTATTTTGAGGAGGTGATGAATCTAGTGGGAAGGGTGAGCTTACAGTTCTTGACACAGCTTTTAAGAGTCATGCATTTGAAATGTATTTGAAAAGGCACATTTTCCAAATTTCCAAACAATACTTGGATTGAATCCAGCTTCACACATATAGTGAATTGTCAGGGAAAAGTGAATTTTCAGTACACACAAATAAATATCTGGATACTTTGTTTTTGTAATGTACCAAAATCTTGCTGCACATGAGGTGTTTTTTGGTTTCTAAAATGAAAAAATTCTCTAAATATTTTCATGTTCATTTTCTGGACTACCATTGTTCCCTCGAATCAAGGTCACTCAGTGGATGGAGAAATGTGTTCATTTTTATTGCTGAACTCCTACGCTAATGCAGTGTTTCATGGTAATGAAAAAGACTAAAATAGCCTGTACAATGTTGATTTAAATGTGACTTGTTTGAACATGTTTCAAAATAGCAGCACCCAAAACCCATGTTCATAGTTAGAGCAATATTTGTAATATAAATTTGTAAAATAAATGAATAAAACAAATGGAATGAATGAATGAATAAAACAGTGTCCCCTCTATCTTGAAGACCTTCTTTGTAACTTAAAGTTACAAAGTTAAAGTTACCTCTTACCTGTTACAAAGTGCTGACACTGGAGACTCCTTCCCTAAATGTTAAACAAACATCTCCTTTCCATATCAACAATTTCACATGTTTTTAAAATCCGTTTCTGTGGCGTGTCTGCTATACAAGTCCCTGTGAGTTTCTCTTATGGCCCCATTACATCAAACGAGTCCACATGGGGTCACCCCTAGCTTGAGAATGCCTGCATGTGGGACCATCCACAACAGCAGAACGTGAGTCACAAGTGAAGAAGATCCAATCCATTTGCATAAGGCTGAAGAATGTGATTAGCTTTCTTTATGTAAATTGCAATAATGCTGAAATCTTCACATGTGATTGAGTTGAAAAAAAAAAAAAGTTTGTTGACAGTTTCCACTCTGATTGAGTCAATGTGACCGGATGTCATCTTCAACACACACACATGCGAAAAAAAGAGATGAAATAATGTAAAGTGGAAATGATGGTAATTTCACTGAACTGAAATTGCACTTGTGATCTGTGCTAAAGAAAATCTGCCGTGATTTCAAGTGCCACAGACACTGAAAAATATCCTTCAAGAAAATATTCATAAGGATACTTTTTTTTAATTCTCAAAGTGACCTATAAGTACACTTTTATTTCATGTGAGGTAAATGTCAGTCTTTTTTAAGCTCTAAAAGAACCAGGATTTAAAAAATGCTGCTTAAACAGAAAGCTGCTTCTCAGATTGTATTTCATAAAGACCTTTTAAAACACACACAATGGAGAAAATTTAGCAAGGACTGTTTACCTTCTCCTGCCAGTGAACAGTACAGCTAAATGGATTTTTAAGTTTTTGTATTCACACTGCTTTCATTATTTGCCATTTAGAAACTTTCTATTAACTCTAAAAATATTAACACTTACTGTGAAGGTCATATCTATAATGAACTATGAACATAACATGTTATAATGCATCTTCAAAGAAAACACTTTGTTAGACTTACTGTATTTATGAACATGCACTAAACATATAACTATAGCAATTTGTATTATATATTCTGTAAGGAACATGGAAGTTGATTATTTTTCTATAGCAGCACATCCTAAAGTGTTGTATTCGTCTTACATTGTTTTTATTTCTTTAAGAACAAAGTGTTGTTGTTTTTTTTATCTATTTATAGTTACAGTTAATGTTGTGGAACCTCAAAACAAGTTAGTTTATTCGAGTATCGAACTGCTGCATGTTCAACTGTATTGTTTTTGTATTGTATCTTTAAAGTGTTACTCTTAAACATAAATAAAGGTGCAAGAGCAGTTGTTAATATTATTTTAAATATTTTAAAGATATTACACTCACATGTAACAGATGCACAATACATGTACAAATGATGTACTCTTAAGAGTGATTGTAGGTACATTTGTGGACCTTAATGACCTCTGTTTTTTGTACAGGGTGTCCCAAAAATACTTTTAAGCAAAATGTAACTTTACTTACAAAACATCCTCTACATGATTGCCATTTCTTTGTAAACACACATGGAGTCGTCTCTCCCACTCACGATGAGCTCAGGTTAACACATTTGGTGTTATGCATGTAATTGCGTGTCCATCGCAACCTTGTGACAGCTTCCCAATCCAGCCATGAGAATGATTTCAATACGTTCTTCTTTTGTCAGATTATATAAACCAAAATATAAACTAAAAAATTTGGAAGACATTTAGCTAAAAGGTGTTAATTCCCCCTATGTATGGAGACTTTTGGGACACCCTGTATTTTGAATGAATTTTTGTCATAAAGCTTTAAAAGTTTAGTAAAGGGAAATACCACCACAGCCACTGCAACAAGGGAATGTAGAGTTTAGTACCTTTTTTTCTGAGTGCAATTCTTCTTTGCAAAAAAGGTATATTCTTATGAAAGAGAGAGAGAGAGCAGAATGGCATTTCCTCACGCTGTCCTCCAGTGGAAATGCTGTAGCTATTTTTTTGTTATTCTACATCTTGTATATTTTGCAAGGATTGTGTGGGCAAAAACATTAAATATTCACGAGATCAGTTGCTGTGACACTGCACGGGGCGAGACCTCGGGCTGTCTATTAACAAAACACAACTCAGTGAATGACAGAGGCAATTAACCAGGTTAGGATCACACTCGCTAAAATATATAATTCAGAGTAGGTTTGGAGTGGAAGCATGGTTGCAATTCGACATGAACATATTATTATGCATGAGATTCAGACTTTCACTCAGTTTTTTTTGGAAAGTAGGTCAGTAGTTTGAATCAGGAGTTACACTAGGTGCAGGAAATGCTTTAGTTTCTTCTGTATGCTAATTTACAGGGAAAACTTTGGTTTGCATAGAATTTACAGCAGCAGAAGGTGAGTTACAATTGCAGAAAGCCACATGTATCATCGTAGGAGAACTTGAGAATGTTTTGACATGTATTATTGAGGCTTTAACAGGGAACTTCCCTGACTTTTAGACGCTGTGTGTGATTCATAAAGGAACAAAGAACATTAGGACAATATAGCACCATGCGTACCACAGATGTATCTGGTGTATTTTAGATGCGGCAGCACGTTCAGACAAAAACTTCTTCACCCAAAGAGAACAGATGGCACGCAACAAGCAGACCAATGTAAGATAAATCTGTACAATGCTGAGACACTTTATAAGCATATGTCCCAATACCAGATGCTTCTCAGGTCAAGTCTCTGTGATCCACTTAAGTCCCTTGAGTTCTAAGTTCTAAGCTCTGTTCTAAGGACTACAATATACAAATGCTGAACAATGAAGGCAACTGACTTGAAAAAGACAATGTTGTAAACAAGGCCATCTTTGGGTGTGTTCACACCTATTAGTCTGTTCACTGAGTCCAAATCAGAGGGAAATTTATACTCTTGGTTCATTTGCTATTTGGTTTGGTTTAGTTTCACACTGCACATCATTAAATGAACCAAAAGAAATGTTGTTTGAAGGGTGTGTAGGGCTGAAAACATCCTCGTAAAACTCTTTTCTTCATTGGTCAGTTAACAAACCCTTGCCAAGTGCACAAACATCACCCAAGCAAAGAGAACATGAAGCTGGAGCTCGGTGAATTGCTAAAAATATTATATAAATAACTACTTTAAAACATTTTGTTTGTCACATCCAATGTTTTTTTTCTCTCTTTTTTATGTCAGTCCAAATCTCCAGAAGACATGGCATTTCTGCAGCACTACAGCTCTGTCATTTGGTTTAGTTTAGCAGAAAATGGTTCACACAACCCAAAACACACAGCATGCTTGGCCACTTCCTGCAGACTGCAATGGAATCATGCTAGAGTTCGCTTGGAAGCTTGAGATGCTCTTGGTTTTGTTGATCTGGACCCAAGTGTGATCACTGTGTTCTCACCTGCCTAAAGAACCGCATCAATGAGGAGAACCCCCTACAGTTCCATTCAAATGGAATAAACAAACAGTGTCACCCAGGAACAACCATCTCTCCAAAAGACAAACACACCATTTCAAGTAAATTTATAACAGTAACATTAGTACATTCAGTAAGTACTTGAACACTGGGTGCAAGGTGGTAACACACCCTGCATGGGACACCAGTTCACATCTAGGAACAAGTAGATATTACAAGTAGAACATGTAGATATTTAGTTTATCCAATCAACCTACTGTCATACTTTTGAAATATGGGAGGATTTCTTTAAAAGGTTCTTCCATTAAGGTCTTAATATTATCTCACATTTTTATAAAACAATCTCAGATTTTTTGGAAAATGAAGCAGATTGTGTGAACAGGTTCTATCCCTTCCTTGCCACTAACTAACACAATATCACACACCAATCCAGTACTAGAGATAATGTTGAGTCAGAGCTCCATCTCCCAGCATGCATTGCTCTGCATGACGTCTGCTCTGAGCTCACAGGTTGTAGTCATTCGTGGAGTTTGGGAGGTGAGAAAATGGCTCTCCGATGCACCTTACATAACGATCAGATCAGTAGGGTGCAACTGTGTCTTTAGGGGGCACTGTAACACTTTCTGCCTTCTTGCTTTTGCTTTCTCTCTCTCTCTCTCTCTTCTCTTTTCTTATTTCATCTTTCTTTCTTGTCTCTATTTTCATTCCTCTGCTCCTTTATTTCTGCCTTCTCATCACCTTTTCATTCCATCATATCCAGATTGCCCTTATCACTCTCACTTTTTCCCCACCATCTGCCTGTTTCCGGTTTCTCATTGTCTTTCACCAGTGCGCGCACACACACACACACACACACCCTACAGGCCATGCCTGGTATATGACCTGTTTTTTGCTCTCTTTATTACTCATGCCTCTTTGAGCATTTAGGTCTCTAATGCTTCCTCTGCAGCCTGAGACTGTGTGCTTATTCAGCCAAAACACTACTCATGACAATTAGCTGTCTAAATCCTGACAGGTTCTATTATTCCAAGCATTTTAATATTGCCTGCATTCCCTACATTTTAATCTTTCCTTGCATTCATACAAAAAGTGACTTATTTATGACAGTTAATGTTACTCTATCCTTTTGTTTTGAGTATTTTGCTTAATCCTCATGAAGTACTCTTTTGTTCATTTATTCCTTCTCTGCACATGTTTTGTTTTCTTGTCAAGCTTTAATTCCTTGTACATCTTTAATTCCTGCCTAGAAATCACAGTCTATGTCAAGAACCCGAGATCAGATCAGAGGCAGCCAGGGTTAAGCAAAGAGACGTATCTCAAAACCAGGCAAACGACTCCCAAGTGGTACAACAGGAAAGTGTTTGCTCTATAGCCTGGATGTGCCTGTGGGGAGCATACTCTCTCTCCTCTGTCAATCACAGCAACACTAGCCAATAGTGGGCTTCTGTGAGCTCATGTATGTGGAAGAGAGTGGAAAGCTTTCCTCTGTGTGTGTTACCTTGCCCTGTGACACAGCTTGGGCAGCAGTTGTTGGCTTCACATATGTCAGAGGAAGCACGTGTTAGCCTTCACCTCCCTGGTTGGCAGCTGTGGTATGATAGGTGACAGCTGGCTGGTGGGTGGGAATTGGCAGGTGACCAAATTGGGAAGAAAATGAGAAAAAAAAATCTCTCACAACACAAATATGAACTGACTAAATAAATCAGGCTTGGAATAATAGCCAGAAATGTACAACAATCCTGAGAAATTATGTGAAGAATACTACAGTGTTTTCGACTTCTCTAAGTGGAAGGTGTTGATTAATTTTCTATAACAGCAGCTCGTTTATTGTTGATATGGTGAACTTTTCTGTGTGGAGATGTTTAGATGAATCTCCAGTGTCAGTGCTTTGTAACTGTCAGAGGCAAAGACGACCTTACGCCCACAATCACCGCTAAAATCCTTAAATGTGTGTATACAAACTTTAATTAAAGTCCTAATCTCTGGTCTTTTAAGTTTTGGTGTTTAGTCCTCATGGACTTTAGTTATATCATGATATAAATGTTAGCAGTCGCAAATTGCTATGGTTTAAGAGCAATAAAACACTTCAAGATGTGCTGGGATTGGAAAATAATCAACTCAGGTGTAGCAACAGTAACTCTGTTCATCACACCACTAGATGATTGATTGTTTTCCGATAATAGCACACCCCAAATATTTTTTTTCCCCATACTTGTTAAATCAGGTCTATATAGCTAGTTTGTTGCTGTGTGTTTTGTCTGGCTATAGTTTATCTAATTTTCATAGAATTGAGGAAATGCAGTGGACATTTCCACATTTTTCATTTTATTGTTCCTGTTCAGTGAATAGGTTTGTGGTGAAACCTAATCCTAGTTATAGAGCTTAATAAAGTAAAGACTTCAGTTATGTTGTAAGTGATATGAAAGCATTACTGTGTCCCACAGGATGGGACTTTAGACATCGATTAAGAGTAGGGACATTGAGAACCCATTTCCTTTCATCCAGCCCGGCATTATAGAAGAGCAGAAAGCCTCCAGGTGCTGGAGATGTTGTAGCTGTAGATATCATGTCATTGTGAGAGTGAAATCATGGGAAGAAATCAAGGTCAGTTTCTTGTTTTGTTTTTTTTTCTTTTTTTTTTTTTTCTTTTTTCTTTTTTCCAGTTTGGACTGGTCTAGGTATATGAGCTAGCCAGCATCTGTTAAAGCTTAATGTGTAAAATTCCTCCACACTGAATCAAGATGGAACCAGTGAGAGAAACCTTAAAGAAAACTCACATTTCACCTGCAAGTAGTTCAACAAAAACATGGGATTTTCATCTGTAAAGAAAGAGTATTTCAATGTTATATTGCACATGTGAACTCATACACAAGTGATCTTGTGAATAATTTTGGACAAATAAACACACATCCTACATGTGAAAAATTACATATGAAAATCAATAAATTATGTGAAAGAAGTCACATGTGAAAATAAATCTACAGTGTGAGGAAAAAAAAAACATGAATAAATTAGCCATGTGCAAAACAAAATCACAGGTTAAAATAAATGAATTGTGTGTAAGAAAAAAAAATCACATGAAAATAAATTATGTGTACATAAAAATTCACAAATGAACCATGTAAAAATCACCAGTTAAAATAAATGAAGTTTGTGTAAAGAATTTGTAAATAAATCAATCATGTAAAAAATAACAAATGAATTCTTTAAAAATCACAGGTGAAAATAAATGAATTGTGTATAAAAAACAAATCATGTAAGTAAATAATTGGTGTGTAAAAAAGTCACATATGAAAATAAGTAAACTATGTGTAAAAAAAAAAGGTGTTTAATTGATTAACACACATTTTTTACACACATGAAAATATGATTGAGTTTATTCTCTTGCTTAAGATTGTTAATTCATGACTGAATCCATTTTGGAAGACGTTCTCCAAACCCCAGTTAGGAAATCATTTCATCTACCTGAAAATTAGACTCACAGAGGGACACTTTCCCAGCCGAACATTTCCCAGACTCTCTCATTCACTCCATTTTTCACATTTTATCCTCCTCCTCCTCACCTCACCTGGCCCCGTAGCCCTCAGCAGAGCGGCCAGTTCTGCACGTATAATAATCACAGGAGCTGCAGAGTGTGTGCAGAGGCAGAGGTCAGTTCAAACTGCACGGCTTATTCTCAAGGTTATTACTACATGGAAGTGAGTGAATGTGTTTGCCTAAGGCACGGCTCCCTGACCATGCTCCTGAGGACAGGTTTGTAAAAATGCTTCTATGCTTTTATGGGATTTTTGCTTTGAATAGAAACAGGATTGCAAGATTTCAGGTTTTTAAATCCATGCCATGAGGCAGAACTTGCTTGGAGCATGTATGAGATGAACATGTCTTATATAACGACCTAAGAAATTATGAAAAATGTTACACTATAAATGACACTACATATTGGATTGGATCAGATTTGAGGTCATCTATACAGGTCTATGCAAAGTTGTCTAATTAATTATATAGTATTTGACAACAATTCTTTTTTTTTCAGTCTGAATTTTCTATCCTTGATTTTTTTTTTTCTCCAGATTTAAAGGCAGGTGCATAGAATAATCTGGAAACCATGATGGCATGAACAACATGCAGGTTATTTTACTAATATAAATGAGCCATGCAGACAAGCATCCTAATCATGTGCAGAACCAAATCTGAATATGCGTAACGTTCTCCATGTAAATCGTGTAATCTTTTGACTTATATTGCTAACCCTGAATATTTGGGCAATGGTTAAAGTAAACTGACTGAAGTTGTCATACTGTAAGTAATGCTGCATTTATGGCATATGAGAGGAAAGTAACACTTTTCAGGTCGGAAATTCGGGAGCTTTCTGAAACACCAAACATGGAGGTGAGAAAGTGACCAACAAGTAGGCATTTTTTGCCCAAGGAAATATTCTAGGAATTTTACTGTAGATTATATTTCAGTCTATAATGAACAGACATATTGCAAAACCCACTTCTTTTCTGCTAATGTGTAGAAAGAGTTATGGTAATATTCATCGTGAGTAGAGTTGCATGCTAATCACGGAATAAAACACATGGTAATAAGAGTAATTCAGATTCACGCCACCCCATTGTTGATTATTTTCTTATAACAGCACACCCAGAGTGTCTTATTTCTCTTACTCCACAGCAATTTGCAATGATTACAATTCACAATTTAATAATGAATGACACATCATACTTTTATACATTTATAGTTACGTTTAATGATGTGGAACCTCCGTGAAACAAGTTAGTTCCTGTTCTCCCTTACGTTATAGCGGCTATAAACAGCCATTCTCTCATCAGCCTCTTTTTTTCTCCCTCTTGAAGTAAATAATGACAAAAAACGAACAAAAAAAAGTAAACACAGCTTGTCATGTTACCGAGAAACAGCAAAGTATAAACTCCTCCCTTGCTGGAAAATTAATCAGCACCTTCTGGCCAATAAGAATCAAGAATTCTGTGGTGTATATAATGCTGTTGTATAATGCTACACATTTCCATTATGTAACATTGAGTGCAAGTTTTCGAGAAACAATAATGGGAAGTTTTTCAGAGCATTGGAAAACCAAGCCAGGAGTAATGGGGGACTGGGATGGGACTTATATGGTTACATTTACAGCGATCAGTGTTGCAATCAAAGACAAATTAGTATGTTTCCAAAAATCATAGTTCAGGTGTTGAACTGAATATTAGCATTACATGCATTAACGTATTGCACAAGGTTATAGGATTGTTGTTTTTTTGTTTGTTTCTCTGTGTGTGATGTCACATCTCAGTCTTCTTCTTCTTCTTCTTTCGGCTTTACCCTTCAGGGGTCGCCACAGCGAATCATCACTCTCCACCTATCCCTATCTTCTG
>CM075011.1:3435196-3456851 GCA_037576675.1 Pangasius sanitwongsei
TTTCTTGTTTTTCTGATCTGACTGTATGACCTGATTCATGCCATGGATTTCTTGTTTATTGTCTTTTGTTCTTTGTCGGCTGTCATGTTTCCATGTTGTAAAGTGACCTTGAGTGTGCAGAAAGGCGCTATATAAAATAAACGTATTATTATTATTATTATTATTATTATTATTATTATATGGTGATATCAGAGAATGATGTTGACCATGTTGACAGCATGAAACTTGTGTGTGTGTGTGTGTGTGTCACTGTCCCCATGGCAACAGACATCTCTTTCAATCTCTCTCTCTCTCTCTCTCTCTCTCTCTGTGTTTCATGGTTTCTGTTCTCCTTTCTATCTTTCCTGACTCTATCTCTATTTTTAATTTTTCTCTTTAACTCTCTCCAGCTTTCCTTTTTTTTTTTCTCAGGCTGAATTTTGGATGTTGCTGAACTGGAACTTTTTTAAACCTGTTGCCGGGGCAACCACATGTGGCTGTAGAACTGAATGATTCTTCTTCTTCTTCTTCTTCTTCTTCTTCTTCTTCTTCTTCTTCTTCTTCTTCTTCTTCTGTACTTGTTTTTACCCACAATCTCTCTCTCTATTAAAGTTAAAGTGTGCATGTAGGTTAAAGTGTGAGATCTGTCATCTGGTTTTATGCAAGAAAACCTAATTAATAAAAGTATTTTAATACATCATTTCTTCATTCTTCTTTTTATTTTCACTCTTTGTTGTTGTATTTCTATTGTCTTTTGTAGCTGTGGTGGTTTGTCTTGCTGTCCAAGCATTGGAGCCCAGGAAAGGAAAATCTAAAGAAACACTATACTTGTATTGTATTAAAATGAAAATTATCTTTGTGGGAATTTAATAAATTTAATAGAAGTTCAGATCCTGTAAATGCTACTTAATTATAGAGCAGCAGAGTACAATTTGCACCCCATATGGCAGAATGACATACATGTACATGTCACATGTGATGATCATACCTGTATGTTTTTCACATGATGTGATTACGTGAATGAATTAAACATGAATTAAACACGTGGAAGCTCATTTTATCATGCAGTTTGCCTTTAAATTGTTCATGTGACATTCATATGTCATTGTTCAAATAAACAGATGTTACATCATGTGAACAATATGTGATCACGTAAAAAAATCAAAACACATGCCCGACATGTGAAAAAATGTGTGAAACAGAACATGTGTAAACAAACAAGACTGAGGAGATGTGTGAGAATCCATGTATGGGAGGTTTATTACAAAATCCAAATTAGAATCCAATGTCAAGGTCTTAAAACAGGCAATGGTCAAACACAGAGATCCACACAACATCCAAAGAGTAGTCAAAATCAAGCCAATAGCAATTATGGGACAAAGGCTCAGAACTTACATGAAGAGGAAATATTGGCAAGACTTTGCACGTGGTGAAGAATAGTGCAAATGTACTGGGGAGGGGCCTTTGAAAAGTCTCTGATGGAAGTCAGTGTCTCTTGAGTTGAAATCAGTTGGACATTGCCTGTTTATTTCCTGGCTTTGAAAATCTCTGGAAAGTTCTGAGTCATGTTTTTTTTCTCCTGTTTTCCTTTCCTGTGATTTCACCAACTTGCTAACCTTTCTTTGACTACTTGTCGGATTTCTCTATTTTTTTAAAGATTGTTGGCCCTTTTTATGTTTGTCCTTTTCCTGTCAAACAACTTGAATTTTGGATTGTTTTAAATAAACTTTGCAAATGGATCCCCACTTCTGCTGAGTCCACTGGTGGCTCATAGATGTTGCGCAATCATGAAGTGTTCACTGTCCCATATAGTGCCATAGAGTTACAGTATTATTACACCTAGTGGTCAAAAATGGGAACTACTACAAGTGCTAATAGAGATTCATCAGGGCAGGAATCATGCTGCCCCATACTTGGGGATGGAGCAGCAGACAGGACCCTTAATAACAGGGTTGCCATGTTTCCCAGTTTGAAAATACTTGCGGCTGCCAAGATCTTGTTTTATCTTAAATAATTGGAATTAAATCTCATAAATTTCCACAAATAAAGAAAAACGTGTAAGTGCATGTCTAAGAGATACAGAACCATTTCTACTGTAAGATGTATTGGGAGAGTGGAAAGGGGGTTTATGTGGCAGATGATGTTCATACATCAGAAGTACGTGCAAAATACTTGTATTGAAAATAAGTAAATGATGAGTATAAAATACTCTATAAAGTGTCTAAACACCAGATGTGTAAAATTCACATGCATGGTTATTCACATGTGAAGTCCATGTGAAATTTCTGTAAGTACGTTCCAGCTCTGGGTAGGTATGTGTGTGTGTAGTTTCAGGCTAAAAATGAAGGGAAATCTAATCTTAGTATGCACTCTTAAGGTGTTTCTGTACTGTCACAGCGTTACAGAGACACAGTATCACAAAGTTAAATACACGGTTAATGATGTTTTCACACACTAGAACATTAAGCATGAGTAATAAAGATGTTGGCGATGATGATGATGATGATGATGATGATAATTAAGGTATTTTTTTAGAATGGGTATTTATAGCAACCTTGCACTTTACTCAGCGTTTTTGAGTTTTAATTATCCTTTAATTACACTGTTGTTTCCTTTAAGAGCACTTCGGTTAGGTGTATCAGCAGAGAATCGGTTCATTAGCAACATTGTAATGAAATGTCTTCACCAAAAGAAATATAAATAAATAAATAAATAATATTTTTATCAATATATTGAAATGATTTATTAATTTCAAGAAAAATAAAAATGTCTGTTATATTTTATTCATTATATATTTTATTATTTTTAACTTCCCTCTTCACCTTCCCTCACCTTTCTTTCATTCCCTCTGTCTCTTGACCATACAATCTTTTACAGACACAAGCCTTATTTTTTCTCTTCCCTATTCTCTCTCTCTCTCTCTCTCTCTCCTCAGAGATCTGCTGAGAGGTCAGAATCCTATCTTTGCTCTATCAATAGCTTGAGGCTTTCTGCTTTGCTGCTTACCTACATTTTACATGACAAATGCTTTTATACATGACGTTTCTGCTGTACATTTTCCTCCTGGGCAAAAAGATGTTTCCACAAACTTTTTGATTTGATTGAAAGGAACTTTAGAAAATACACACGCCCTTAGCAGCAGATTTTGTTTAGAAGCTCTTCTTAAAATAATCTGATTTATTTTAGAAATAACACACTTCACATTGCAAGCCTTAAAAAAATGATGAGTTTTATGATATGTTTACATTTTGACAATAGACAGAAGATGAGACACTGGATACCCCGTGTTTTTTTTTTTAAGTTTCTCCTCCAGCAACAACATTCTGTAGTTCTGCAGAGCTCAGCTAGAAACATTTCATCACAAGTTGAGTTTTTGCAACTTTTGCCATCATCCCATAGAGGTGGAATAAATTTTAACAAGGATGCCACAGAATGCTAAAAGCTATAAATAAATAAATAAATAAATAAATAAATAAATAAATAAATAAATAAATAAATAAATAAATGTTTAGTAAATTAATTGTGTAAATACTCGTTTAATTGTTGTGTGCTGTTTAATTCTTGAGACTGATTGGTCAGTAGGTGTTGATTAATTTGATTTAATTTTATCCAGCTGCAAATCACAGGTTTATATTAATGCGCTCATTATACTTTGTTATTTTGTAAATATGCATATATTTGTTGATATAGTGAAGTCTTCTGAGATAAGATGTTTATCTAGCGTTTTTGGAATGAGCCTCCAGTAGGAAGATCTCCTTCCTTAAAATATGAAAGTTCGTGTGACAATGTTCAGTATAACCACACTCTAACTTATGCAATGTTGCTTAAATTACATAGTGTTTTATTCCTTAAATGATACAAGTCAAGTCAAGTGGCTTTTATTTTCATTTCAACCATATACAGCTGATACAGTACACAGTGAAACAAAACAACATTCCTCCAGTATCATGGTGTTACATAAAACAACACAAAACTACATGAGACAACACAGAACAAACTAGAGACTACACAGACTTACACAGGACTACATAAAGTGCACGTGCGCAAACATCACAATCAGGTAAAAAAAATTTAAAACAGGACAAAAGGCACAGTAAAGAACAGTGCAGTGCTAATCAGCACATAGTTCTAGTGTGGATAAAGTGGACAGAGTGCCATGTATCATTTATGTGCAAAACGATATAACAATATAATAGTAAAATGCTGTAAACTTAAACCTAACATACTATGACACTATGCATTTACTATGATAAATACACTGTTAGCAGCAAGGAGTTCAATACAGTATTTTGTGTACTGTGTTTTAGCAGCAATTTAAGAAAGAAAATCGCAAAGGGACTAGAGTGGTGTTCAGTTCAGATCATGTGTGTGTGTGTGTGTGTAGGTGGGTGAGTGGGTTGATGTCAGTCCAGTCTCTGAGTATTGAGGAGTCTGATGGCTTGGGGAAGAAACTGTTACACAGTCTGGCCTTGAGGGCCCGAATGCTTCATTACCTCTTGCCAGATGGCAGGAGGGTGAAGAGTTTGTGTGGGGGGTACGTGGGGTCATCCACAATGCTGATGATCTTCTCAGCTGTCTTCACTGCAGGGTCTTGCGATCTGAGATGATGCAATTTCCAAATCGGGCAGTGATGCAGCTGCTCAGGATGCTCTCAGTATTCCCTCTGTAGAATATGGTAAGGATGGGGGTGGGAGATGGGCTTTTCTCAGCCTTCATAGAAAGTAGAGACACTGCTAGGCTTTCTTGGTTATGGAGCTGGTTTTGAGGGATCAGGTCAGGTTCTCCACCAAGTAAGCACCAAGAAATTTGGTGCTCTTGACAATCTCCATGGAGAAGCTGTCGATATTCAGCAGAGAGTGGTCACTCCATGCTCTCCTGAAGTCAACAAACATCTCTTTAGTTTTGTTCATATTCAGAGACAGGTTGTTGGTCCTGCACCAGTCAACCGTTCTGACTGAGGTCTCCCAGTCAGGAAGTCCAGGATCCAGTTGCAGAGGGAGGTGTTCAGGCCCATCCAGCTCAGCTTTCCAATCAGGTGCTGAGGAATGATTGTGTTGAATGCTGAGCTATAGTTTATGAACAGCATTTGAACATATGTGTCCTTTCTGTCTAGGTGGGTGAGGGCCAGTTGGATGGTGGTGGCCATCATTTGCTGAGCTGTTGAGACGATACGGAACTGCAGGGGGTTGATGTGCCTCATGACGAGCCTCTTGAAGCACTTCATGATGATAGGTGTGAGTGCAATGGGACGGTAACCATTGCTTCTTCTGCATGGGGACAATAACGTTGACCTTGAAGCACACTGGAATGACGGCGCTGCTCAGGGGTATGTTAAAGATGTTAGTGAGAACATTGGCCAGTTGGTCTGCACATCAAGTGAGCACTCTGCCAGGAATGTTTTCTGGTCCAGCAGCCTTCCGTGGGTTGACTCTGTGTAGAGTTTTTCTTACATCAGCCATGGTTAGATACAGCACCTGTTCGTTGGGAAGATGGGTGGTCGTCCTCTCCATGCCTCAAACTGAGAATTTGTTGTGGAATTTGTTCAGCGCATCTGGAAGGGAGACATCACTACAGGACAACATCGTCTGCCTGTGACATCACTGTCACAGGCAGGTGATGTCATCCTGTAGTTGGTGATGCCCTGGATGTCCTGCCACATGTGCCGCATATCGCATGTCACCGCAGTCCTTGAAATGGCTGTGGATTCTCTGGGCATGTGCATTGGCATGCGCATTTGCTTCTCTGATGGCCCAGGACAATTTGGCCCACACTGTACTTAGGGCCACCTTGACACCTGCTCTGAAAGTGGAGGCTCAGGTCCTCAGCAGTGCATGCATCTCTATGGTCATCCATGGCTTCTGGTTGGAGAGTGTAGTGATTGTCTTGGAGACAGTGATGTCATCGATGTAGCTGGTCGCTGATGCTGTGTATTCCTCCAAGTTGGTGAAGTTGCCATCGGTTGCATCGTCTCTGAACATGTGCCAGTCAGTGTGTTCAAAACAATCCTTAAGAGCAGAGATGGTTCCTGCTGGTCAGATTTTCACCTGCTTCAGAACCGGTTTGACTACTGGTACATGCCAGGGATGTTTGTGTAAACAAGAGCCAGCGTGTTCACCCCTCTCGTTGCAAAGTCCACATGCTGATGGAATTTAGGGAATACTGACTTCAGATTCGCATGGTTGAAATCTCCGGCGACAATAATCAGTCCATCAGGGTGTGCCTTCTGCAGTTCGCTAATAGCCCCATGCAGTTTACAGAGTGCTTCTTTAGCATTAGCGCTGGGGGGAAGGTACAGTCTGACTATAAGTACAGTGGTGACTTCCCATGGTAAATAAAACAGTCACAAATTCCACCAGCAACAAGCAGTAACTAGAAACTATCTCTGACTCCTTGCACCATTTTCTTTTGATGTATACACACAAACCACCACCGCGAGCCTTACCACACAGAGCTGTCTAGCTGAATGGCGGGGTCTGGAACTGAATGCTGAGCTGCGAATGGTGTCTACATGAAAACAAAGATGTAGCAGTCTCTAAACTCACGCCGTTTATTTTGCTGGAGTTGGATGTAGTCCAATAATAATTTATTATTACAGTATATACATGGTATTAAATCAGATTCAAGCTAGTTAGTATCATTTCTCATAGACTAACCTGTATGCCCAGAACTACGCAAACTTTCTCTGACTAGGTTAGGTAGCTTGCGAAACAGTATTACTATTAACATTATGTAATTCAAAATTCAAGTTGATTCGAGGTGATAAGATGTTTGATTTGTCACTAGTAGATTTTTGCCATAGTTATGTTAGCTATGTGTATCGTGTTGCTGTTTACATCAGTTTTGTAATAATGCATGGATCAATGCCTCTGATACAGAATTCCATAAAACTGCGAATTGGAAGTAAACAACATTGAAATTCAGATTAGAATCAAGCCAATTTTGCGATCATTCTTGCCAGGTGTTACGCCTATCTCGTGATTAGTTTTTTTGTTTGTTTTCATGAATCTTTTTTTATAGCATGTCATCATCAGATGAGTCTTGTCACACATCCTCCCTCATTCACCAGAAGAAAAAAAAACGACAGCAGCCTGAATCTATCATGCTGAGTTTTTACAGCACTAAGAGCAATTAGCATGCAAATGTATTTGTGTTATGGGTTGTGTCTGATGCCTCAGACAATTTAATAATGAAACTGAAGTGAATGCAAAATGCAACCTTCAGACACATCATTCAGCATTAAATGAGTCCACAGTGAGGTTTATTTTGGATAAAATGTATTTCACTTCAGTTTATGGCCAAGTGCATGTGGAAAACATTCAGTGCAAATTTTTAATCATTTAAATCTATTCAGTCTGATTTGTATGGGGTTAGAATTGTTTCACATTTTCAAATAAATAGATTATGATGCACAAATAAATTTAGAGAGATTCACAAAAATCACATATTTGTAAATATTTTATTTATTTGTGAATTTAATTCGTTTCTGTGAAATTCCTAACATATATTTGTGGATCTCATTCTATTTATTTGTGAATTTGTTTAGTTTTTGTGAATCTGTTAGTGAATGGTTAGTTTTGAGTACAACTGAAGATGAATAGTTAAAATAAAATAATAAAAAAAAGACTTTAGGGAGGGCAAACATGCACTTCATTCATCTTGGAATTAATTGGCTTGGGAATGACTCCTTTTGTAAGGACCAACTACAGGCTAAATCTCATAGCATGTTCATCCGTGTAGTTTGCTCAGCTGCAATGTGCATGACACAGCGAGCAAAACTTTGCACAGTGTCCATTTACACGGCAATTACATCCAAACCTCAATGTCAACCAAACATTGCCTCCACAGGAAGCATCCATGAATGTTGTAGGTACTAACTATTTAAGAATGGTCATTTAAGAATGGACATTTCTTTAAGTAATCAGTCAAAAAAAATATTTGGATATTAATATTCAAGGATTTATTTATTAGTAAAATAACTAACAATGATTAAATTCTTATTAATTAATTAATTTTACCAGTATCAATTGTTATAAATTAACTATTATAACTTAACTATTAATTATAATGACTTATGTGTTTGTGTGTTGGAATATGACTGCAAGTGACGTATTGGTATTTGACCACACGTGAACACGTGAACACATGCTTGGCAAAAGACAAGGGGAGCATTCTAATGCCCACTTCATCCGTGCACAAAGGAGGAGTTAATCAAAAATGGAAAACTGAAAATTAAAAAAACTAGAAAATTTGAAAAGTAAAGTTTCCACACCACATGGGTGTTAAGAATGGACCTTTAAATAACTGTTATGGATTTATAAGGAGTTCTAGCTTTAATTAATTAGCCCCGGCTTTCGAATAGGTGGATTAAAAAGTGGAATAAGAGCAGCGTGATGTGCTTACTCTGTTATCCACCAGATAACTACAGAATCACAATAACACTGTTCATGGATGAATGTTATTGGCTCTGAATGTAATAGACTAGGTTTAATACTGAGATCAAACAGAAAAAGGATGGTGGTACTAAGAGAACACATGCAAAAGGAGCTCATGGAGATGCGAGAAGAGAGACAGAGAGAGAGAGAGGGAGAGAGAGAGAGAAAGACAAAGATCAAAGCAGCACTTTGAAAGGGTGTAAAAGGTTATATATCATAAGAAACAGCATATAATCAGGTCAAATTCAGGCTGCAAAATAATAAATCACACTACTAGAAATAGAAAATAATATATATTTCCTATAGTTAACTAAGTCCAGATACTCAGTCTCACTGAGTTAATCTTGCTGGGAGCCATGCTGGCTGTTTCACGTGGTCTGAAGAGCGCTGGGGCTGAGGTTTTTATCACAGGGGTCTCAGGTGGAGTCATCATCTCCCTTCTTCCCATAAGATGCATGAAGTGATAGTGCCTATATATTGTGAAGCAAAAGCCTTTGTTTCCAAATGTGTGCTTTAAAATGATCATTAATGTGCACAAAAATGCTTACTCGATACTGTATAATGTATCTGTCTGACACCCTGCTTTTTTATCATACTTATACTGATAGAAAATGCTCCAATGCCTTCATCTGATACCATGTGATGACCATGATGTAAGTCTAGTACTAATGAACAGATGAGACAAAATGACAGTGATCTTGATGTATTTCACAAATAATGATTGCAATCGAAGCAAAGCAAACTGAGCTCAGCGAAAATATCAAGAGGAGGAACTGCAGCATCTACCTACAATACAAGTAACCTGATGAAAATTCTTTAAACTCAGTATGAGAAGTATATTTCTAGCATCACATGCTGGATAGCTTGAGGACAGACAGCCCTAGGTGAGTAAAATAACAGTTCTTACCCAGTATGTTGTCCTTGATGATGAGCCGCTATAAGATCAGAGATTCCAACTCAATGAAAACAAAAACATACTTTACTTACAGCTGTACAAAAGCATTTTTCCAAAGTGAAATAAAACCTACTCTTCTCCATTGCAACCCTACTCAATCTAAGGTAACTAATATAGCTAGCTAAAGCACTTTAAAATCAATTAGCCAACGTTATAAGAAACAAGCATATTAGCCAAAGTGCATGAACACACTATTTAAATGGTCAGCAATGTCAAAGTTTGAATAATACTAAATAGTTTAATTTGGTACTAAAATACTAAATCAGTATTGATAGAGATACTGATAATACTGATATTGCATTTTAGTTGGTGTGAAAAAAATCCATGCATTTCTTGTTTACAGCGACCAACATTTGTGTCATGGTCAGGATTTATATGCCTTGGATCACAGCTCAGTGTTCAGAACATTCCCACACACCTGAGTCAGTGCATGAAGGAGCTGATAATTAGTGATGACAGCAGGGACAGTCTCAACACTTTCCACCTTATTTCAAGTAAATATCAAAAAGTCATCACCTTTTGAGACTGGATTTGAGGCCCAGTATGTAAAGATTTTGTGCATTTTACTTCTTCCACTGGATGTGGATTATTTATCTCTAGTCCAATGATACTGTTGTATTATACATTTTCAGACCTAAATTGAAGATGAAGAAACCTTATTTATTACCAAATACTCACTATATTGCTGCTCATGCTATGTTACAGGGCAGCTGAACTCTCAAAGGAAAGCACTGTCTACCATCTTCCACATCCATGAGCTTATAAATGCAATCTCCTGACAATAGAGATCATAAACATTGTCCTGTTGCACCACTCAGCAGCACCAACCTGTTATTGTTAAATAAAATAAAACTATACATGCAATTCATTTTTGGATCATTTTCATGAAGGGTGCCAATAATTTTGGAGTTCATTATAAGCACACCAAAATGGCACAGGACAACAGGATGAGCCTCAGGAGATTTTTACTCTAGGTATTTCAGTATTAGTCCCTTTGAGCTCTGAATGGTTGCCATTTATATATTTCTATATATTACAGATAGCTGTATGTGCGATATCTATACGCGATTGCAGCAGTTTAATTTTGAGTTGTTGTGCAGAGCCCAAGGGATCAGGGGAGATTCCTTTCACAATGATTGGCAGCAAAAATTAGTGTGTACTCATCACTGATATTAGTGAATTTATCAACGCCTGGGCAATTCCCAAATAGATCTATTTCTGAATATCACTGATGTCTCCTGTTCCTGTCTCCTGTTTATCTCCTTTCTCAGAGCTTTCTTTCTGGATATTGCTGTACTTTTGGGGTCAGATGAGCTGTGTATGCCATTTTGACTCCACACACTCATCGCTAGGGTCGTATCAAAACCTACAGTTCATCAGCACCCAAATGTCAACCTCATAGACAGTATAAAAGTCACTGAACTACAGAATATGTCGGTATTCTACAAATTAAGGAAATATGAATAGGGCTCTAATAGGGTCAAAGGTAAATCGCTAGATATATTCGTTGCATATTCTAGTCTTCAGAAAATATATCTCATATTTCTCATTTTCATTTCTTGTTTGTTCCAATTTAAGAAGCTTCTGTACCCTGTTTCCTCTCTCTGTAATGGAAGTTAGTTAATAGGATGAATGCTAATGATGGAGAGGTCAGACTTATGGGAAATTAGCTGTATCACTGTAATGTAGACTGGGACTTACAATTTGATTTAAAACATATGATCATATTAGGAAATTTCCTACTTTATTAGTTGTCAGCACAATTAAATTCACAAGACTAATCATCCGAATCTAAAGAAGCAGGTAAAATGCAACCTGCACATACAGCAATATGAAATAGACCAGTAGCAGGATGTGCTCTTAGAAAAATTTACTTCCTAAAACTGATCGCATTGATGCAGGGTCTGAAACCATGGACAATTTGTAATAAAAGGTAATAAGTTAAAGAACTTATGGTATCACTAAAACTGAGGGTTTTGTCATCTCCATTAAAAATATCCTGATGTGAGTGAAAAAGGTCAGGGTGTAAGAATACCATTAAGCTACCATAAGCTAAAACCCTGTTACAGAAGAGTTAGTACAGAAAATTCAGGGCTTTTTCCCTGGATTTAGGTCTTGGTTATGTGCTTAATGAACAGATGGGGCAAACCTCCAACCAGCCCACCTGCAGCTGCCCACCCACTCACCCATCCCCCGGTTGCTAATACAGAGAAGAGTCTTGATGCATGTATAACGTGTCTCTTGACGGAAGGTGGTGGTGCAGCGTCAGCATTTTAAATCTAATGTGGGCAGCTACAGGAAGCCAGTGGGGGAAATGTTGCAATAGGGTGAGGTGGGAGAACTTGTGGGGAAAAAGCTGAAAAATGCTAAGCTGCATTCTGCATTTGTTCCAGAGGTCGTGTTGGCATGCAGGGGAGGACAAGGGACTGAATAAGCACCTGAGAGAAACCTATATGACAGAGTCAGGTTAGCAATATGGGGAGAGAAGGCTAGCTGGTTGTCCAGAATAACACCAAGTTTGCATGTGTTGTTAGATGGTGTGAGTTAAGAATTCCCCAGGAAGAACTGATCTTGATGTCAGGATGCATTTACTGGGATACACAGCTGTTCAGTTTTGCTGTGATTTAGTTTTAGCTGATAAGCTGCCATCTATGATGGGATCTCTGCCAGACATGCTGAGATATGTGCAGAAACATGAATGCCTTAGTAAGAAAAGTAGAGGATGGGTTGAGTGTCATCAGCATAGCAGCAGTATGAAAAAGGATGCAATGATATGGCCTCACAAAGAAAGCAGATATAGAGGAAGAATAGAAGAGGACCCAGATCTGAGCCTTGTGGGACACCAGTGGAGAGTCTGCATGGAGCACATGTGGATGCCTTCCATGTCACCTGATATGACTATCCATGTTGTCCCACTAAATCCAATCCCACTAAATCCAATGCTTGAGAGGATGGAAAGTCTTGTGATTGTGTTGAAAGCTACTCAGAGGTTAAAAAGAATCAGAACTAATGATAGTTCGGCATGACACTTCTCTTTCCTCTTTCTCTCAGCTGCCTTTAATTCCCTCGGACTGCTATGTAGCATGTTAGACAGCTAAGAAGTGGAGCAAGAAAATTTTCTTGGTCTGGAAGATAGAGGGCAGAGAAGGCCTAAGAATGAAGAAAGTTAATAGAAGATGGATGGATAATTCAGATGGTTGAGAGGGTACAGTCTAGTGGAAGTTCCATTGAGTGGAGGAAGAATTGTTGTTGTTCAGCAGGGTGGGGAGGGAAAGATTACAAGATTGTAAGTAATGATCTGAAAGGGGTAGTTGGGTTACACTGATGTCTTGGACTGTGGAAGTCCTTGTGTGGACTGAGGAAGATCAAAAGAATTTGTGAAGGAGAAGGAGGAGCAGATCTGCTATGAAATTTCCTAGGGGGCCAGATGGACGATAGCTAATGACAATTTGATTGATAAAGAGTAAAGATTAATAGAAACAGCATGGAATTCATATGAGTAGGTATTAACATATGAAAGTGCAAGTGGTATGAAGTATTATGCCAGTTTCTCATGAAATGTGGGAGACAGCATAGGCAGTGGACAAGGCAGCCAGTGTCATTGAATTCTCTGGAGTAATGTAGGCTTCAGTCAGCACCAGAGGTGGAGAGATTGAAGAGAAGTTAGTCAAGAGTGGTTCATTAAGATGCACAGAGAACTCCAGTGTATGAACCTGGGGATCAAATATGACTCTCCACCAGAGACCTTCATCTGTGTCAAGGTGATTGGAAGTCAATGCATTGATATAACTGCCCTTTTAGAATCATCTACCACATTACAGCAGAAAATGCTTGTCAGCTAGTTTTCATATATCCCTCTTGATACCTCTAGTTGCTGGTCCACTAGATGAGTTATCACTAGCCGACACATCTGTGCCATCTCTGGACTTTGAAGGTCCAACTGTTTGGGAGTGCAATGGAATAATGTGATATCACCAGCCCTGCGCACTTCTGCTAAAGCAACAGAGCTGTTGTATCTTTGCTACAATCCACAGTCAACTGACAAACTCCAAACTCTTTAACATGAAGCCTCTCAGTCCAACTATCCTAAAATTATAATATTATCTCTCTTAACTCATTGGAATTGAAATGAAGCAGCAACTAAATGGTTAAAATATAAGCTTCGATTTGAGATTATTTTAGATTTGAGAATATATCTACACTGAGTGAACCTTGTAGGAATCAGAAAAGGTTTTATACATAGTCCCTTTATTTAGCATCATTAATTCATGCACAGCAGAACTAACAGAAAGTATACAGCTGATTGTAGATCAGGCGTTCAGGTTAGGAGTTTCTGTTGACATGTCAGACTAAATAAATCAGAGAAGTAGCCAAAACATGAGGTAGAGGACAAACTGCACAAACTGTTCTTGACTGTCCTTCGTCCAATAAATGGCATCTAAGTCAGTGAAGACAAAACATTAGACAAAATTCCCAGAAAGAAACAGGAAGCCAGCAAAGGATTTGCAATGGAGCGTTAAACATGGCTATTATTTTTGTCTTATTCAAATTATGTATAAAAATTGTTGATATTCCTATATGATTCAGCCAGATGATGATTTAAATATTGTATGATCATATTAAAAATCAAAATCTGTGCTTTAGCTACATAGTCATTGTTTCATTTTACATGTGTTGAAGTTCATACTTATGTCAATGTCACAGTAAAAAAAAAATGTGTCAATACTTTCTTTTTAATGAAGGACAGCAGTAACTTTTAAAGTGATTTAGTGAGTCATTCTATGAGTAGCAATAATGAATAATTACTGTACGTGAATTTCAATATGCTCATTACTAAAACTTTTTTTATATTAAGAGTTCATGTTTTGCAGTAGAAACCTAATTTCAAACAAGCTGACAATGGAAAGAAAAAACATTTAAACTGTCAAATAGATTAAGCAGGGTACAAATGGTTAAATGGGTTCTTTAATGAGAAAATAAATAAATAAATATATAAATAAATAAATACCCAAATCATGATTTATCATTACATCCAAATCATACCACCTTTGATAAATTGCCTTTGCGTTTGGCACTGAATCAAGTTTCCCTCCCTCTAAATGACAGTTAGAGAGCTATTGAACGATAGAAAGAGGTGAGATAAACATCTTCTGTTTAATTGAAATAAATGTAAATAACAGTCAAGCACAAATGTTTTTTTTTTGTCCATTTTCTATGCTTCATTTATTTTGAAGGATAATGATGAATATAAAATGCGTTTGCTTTCCTGAACGCTAGGACCCCTGCTGCAATGATGTTTCCCAGACGGTGCTGCTTTATTAATTCTGCACACAAAAGCAATCCATCACTGTTCCTCCAATCTGGAGAGAACAAAATGTCAGACTATCAGAGGAAAGATGTGTGACAGAGGAAAGGGTGTCGCTGGTTTGGTTACTTTACCCCCATTCCCAGGATCAATGAGGAGATTATAGACTTATTAAACAGTTCTTAATAACTTTAAGCACATTTAGACAGATCATGTTAAATTTTATGTGCCACTGCTTTCTTACAGTTTTCAGCCTGTGTTGTGACTGTAAGGCAGTGCTTTTATGGAAAAAATCACATACTTTTAAAATATGATCAAATGTTTTTCACATATGATTACATGAGTAATATGTGATCACATGAAAAAATATGAAAGTGCAGTTTGGCATTATGCTTTGAAATTCCAAACAAACATGTGACATCATGTAAATAATGTGATCAATAAAACCACATGTTAAAAACACACATACATGAACCATGTGTAAAAACACTAAAGATAAATAAATAAATAAATAATGTAAAAATTACATGTGAAAAGGAATTAATTTATGTGTAAAAAAAACCCCCACATCTAACCATACATGAATCATGGTTTAAAATTTACATGTAAAAAAAAATGTCAGAACAATCACAAATGAACATGAATTAACTGTGTGGAAAACAATCACATGTGCAAACAAATGAATCGTGTATCATATATAAAAATGAATAAATGATGTTTCATTAACAAGTATTAACATTAATTATCATGTAAAACATATTGTGTAAAAATCACGTCATAAACAAATGACATGCAAAAATTGCATAAAAATCACATTTAGAAAAAGAAATCACATTTGAAAATAAAAACATGCATTACAAGTGAAAAATGTGAAAAGTGAAGTTAAAAAAATACATTATATATATATATATATATATATATATAATATATATATATATTGCATTTAAATACTTCATTTTAATTTAATAATAATTTATAAACTAATCTACTAAAAATTCAAATTGTAAAGAATTCTAAGTTTACTCTCCGAAATGTCCTTCTCTAAGCTTTAATATTGTTTTTTTAAATTTTTTTTTTATTTTGTGTTTTGTTTCCATTTTGACTCGTCCTGTTTCTTGACGTTTGATCATGAATTATCCTTGTTTGTTGCCTGCAAGTCTTTTGACTTCACCTTAATAAAGCTAACACAGAGTTTACGCACTTGCATGCTGCTGCATATTACAATTACTACAGGAAATGAGTTCTCACTTTCATTATCAGCATCATACGCATCAGTCTCTGTCTCATCAACTGAAGTGAAAGTCACTCACGGCATTTAAACACGAGCCTCATTGTTGATTCTTCACTCCACTGATCTCTGCTCACAATAGCATCAGTGGGGAAATAATTAGTGAATAATCATTTATTCACTCACTTCCATCCATTAAGAGCCTGAAGCCTATCCCAGGGGACTCGGGGCGCAAGTCAGGGGACACCCTGGATGGGGTGCCAACCCATCACAGGGCACAATTGCAGACACACACACACACACTATGGACAATTTAGAGATGCCAATTAGCCTATAATGATGTCTTTGGACTGGGGGAAAAAAACTGGAGTACCCGGAAGAGGAGAACGTACAAACACAGGGCGGCGGCAGGAATTGAACCCCCAGCCATGGAGATGTGAGACAAACATGCTAACCATTTATTGGGTCATTTAAACATTTTAAAGCTTTGTCTGCTGTCGTCTGTGTAAGTGCTCTTTTATATTTTGATGATGATGTGATGGAGTAAGAGCACCACAGATATTTTGACAGCCGGAATATGACTACAAACCGGCACATAACTATCCAACAAATCATGAGGAAATAACACTTAGCTAGGAAGATTTTAGACATCTTTAGGCAGAGTAATTGTTTTTACCACTGTGTTTGTTAAACTGGCTCCTTACACAACTCTGATCTTTGCAGTCAGATGCCAATGCAAGGTTAGAAAGTAGGCTAAATAAAAACATTTACATGTTGTTGACTTTTTTTGAGAGAGAGAGAGAGAGACAGAGAGAGAGAGATGTCAAAGTATTGTCTTGACAGAAAAATGTAGTTTTGATCAGAGATCTGCCGTTTTTCATTATTTCTTTCCAGAATTTAGCTACAGTTACATCCAAGGGGTTTTCCCCAACCACCACACATACAGTATGCATGCTAGCTATTTCATACACACTAGATCGATACAACCACAAGTGCAATCATGTTGCTTTAGCACCACCACCACCACCATTATGACTCCTGTAAGGCTGAACGTTATTTATTTGTTAATGAGCAGATTTGACCTGTCTGGGATCATAATGGACCTTATTTAGTGAGATCACTGGGTTAATGGCCGATGTCTGCATCAATACATCACGCTGCAGTTTGAGCGCAACAGCAGACATTACACCTGTTTATACACAACATTTACACTTTAATTACACGTGCACTGACGTATTAGCATTTAATGAGCTTCCAGTAAAAAAGCACATGTAGACAAAGTGAAAAGACATTTTCAAACATTTTCATATGTAGACATTTCAAGTGTGTTTTTATTTTTCACATACGATTTTGACATGATTTATTTTTACACATTTATTTTCATTTTTTCACATTTATTTTCAGGTAATTTTTTAGAGGTTCAGATTTTATATGATTCATTTAATTTTATATGCGATTGTTTTTCATGTGGTTCATTTGTTTTCACCAGCGATTTTCACATGTGAATAATATACTTTCAAATGTGATTTTTTTCATGCGATTCGTTTATTCTCATGAATAACATACATTATTTCATGTAATTCACTTGTTTTTTTCGTGACCTTTACACAATTCTTTTATTTTCACAGGTGATTTTTACATGTTTATATTATTTTTATGTGTTTTTGTTTATTTATTTATTTATTTGTTTGTTTTCACAGATATATTCACATGCAAATTCAGAGCATAACATGTTGAAATGCACTGTCCGGTGTTTGTCACATGCGATCATATATTACTCACATAATCAGTCATATAATATTTTTAGAGATACTATTTCCATTCCATTATTGTATGATTGCTGGAAATATTTTCTCTTGAACCAGAAGCAAAAAAGACTAATTATAGCAAATAGCAGCGATCAAAAAGCTTTTTGTCCAAGGCAGCAGGCGACTTGTATCTGGACAGGACTAAAATGATCATACGGTAGGCAAATTGAACTGCAATTTTCTCAAGGAAAGGAGGAGAGAAAAAAGCAAAAACTAGCCAGAAATAAAATCAAAGCTGTATTTGCCAGAGATCTAAGTTTGCTGCAATGTCATTTGCTATTGTGACTGAAACTTCTCTTTCTCTCTCTCTCTCTCCCTCTCTCTCTCTCTCTCTCTCTCTCTCTCTCTCTTCCCAATACCTGCACTAGAGAAATGAACAGACACATAACTATGCAGTTGGAGTCCTGCTCCTGTCACATTTCATGTGCCAGTCTGTAAAACTGCTGTGGCTAGTGGTTTGCTTCACATTATTCAAAAGAAAGCACATTCTGCAGGTATTTTGTGATAGGACAAAAAAAACATGAAGATCTGCTGAAGCTAGTTCAAGTTGATGCATTGATTGACATTCATTCCAATGTGACAGATGTGTTGTTAAGGAATTACAAACCCTCAGCGTCACACAGATGATGGATAGGTGAGACCCCTTTGGTTTATTATAATGTGCCATGTGACAATAATCATTTAAGCGGACGATAAATGTTCCAGAGTGCTTCAAACTGTCCGTGCTTCAGACTGTAAGCTGAGACTTCATATTTTACAGAATTACTTGAGATTGCTAGCTACTCTGGTCTGTTGCCTAAATTCAACTGCTACTGTTAGGTTGTTGAGTTAAGTGTTAAACTGTTACATGCATGTTTGTTATTGAGCATTTTATCTCTCTATTGTGTAAACTACATTGTAACTTTTATCTGATAGGTTACCAATAAGATGCAGCTCATATTGTACAGCACCAGTGCTTCTAAGATGATAGTATTGTCTTGCTAATTAGCCCTCGGTTAGCATGCTGATGGCAAGGTTTAGTTTCATATACCATGTCAAAGGCCATGGTTCTCAAAATGGGCTCCATGAAGCATAGCCAAAGGGTTTTTTTTTGTTGTTGTTGTTGTTTTTTGTTACAGTTGTGGAAAACTCACGTCCCATCCTTATTAAAGTTATATTTACTATTCCGTTCTCAGTTCTATATAAAAGAAAGTGGGGAAGAAAAACATTCTGTGCATTCTGTGAGTGGAAAGTTCAGGATTAAAACCTCTGGGGCCCAAATATTATTGTGCACATTTAAATAATGAGCCTAATATTTGAATATCTGAATTATGTTCATAAAATAAATCTGTATTTTCGGTGTCAGTGGATTTTATTTTTTTTTAGTTAAAGTTGCCTGCAAAAAGTTTGAGCACTCTGAGTAACCTTTAAGACCAGTTTTTTTGTTTTCAGATTATGTATTACTGTAACTAATGCCAGTTGTTCTTGTTTAATTGTAGATCCACACATCTCTATATTTTATTGTCTGGCAACTTACTGTTCAGGAAATAAAGGGACACATGATTCAATACTGTTTCTGGATGATTCCTATAACACCTACACGTTTGAAGAACTGGATTCAGACACTCTCTTTTACAACTTCCAAAATAGAATTTAAACAACTGAACTAACATTGCTTCATAACTGGACATATAACTGTACATTCACCCTTTTCCACTGTCCAATTAAAGGACAATGAACAACTATTTTAATTAAAAAGCAACACATAGCTGGGCGATATGCATTTTCAATCAGTTGTTGTAACGCTACACATGCTTTACATAAGCTAATAATATAGTTGCATGCTTTGTGAAACTTGTTTCAGACAGAGGCAGCTGGTCTAAAATGTCTTTTCAGGATTTCGTTTTTGGCATCGACATCAGATTTCTTGCTGTTAATAAATGCCTTACAGTGGATCATTTTGGATTTTTGTTAAATCAAAAGCTACAGCACCACCAAAGGTCATAAGAAAAATACACAGAATGGTAAGAAGAACTGAGAAGCGAGGCTGTGACAGTCAGTGACATTCGTGTCTGATGATTACAGAGACACGTCCCCTAGATTTCTTCCATTGGGAGGATATTTTCTGGTTCATTCATTATGGATCTAAATCTACATCCGGATCTCTACGAAGCTACTTTGCCACAATATCAGTTGTTTAAAGTGCTATAGAAATAAAATTTAATTAAATTATCCATTAAAACATACACCTGGAGCTGATTTTCCTGCTATTATGACAAAACTACAGAATAGGTCCTGATGGAACAGCTAAACTGTCGATGTCCAAGATCTCTGAGTAAGCTAACAATGTGGTGTTTGAAATGTCTAACATTATGTTTCACTTGTAGGAGCTCTTTGTGCAGTACTGATGCACTATTGATGCAGTATTGATTCAGCAGGAAGACATAATGGCCCTAAAGTCAGGTTTTCACTTTCCATGAAAATGAATAAATTTCCACTGTCTTAGTCCCACATCGGCTGTGAAGGGCAATTATTAACGGTACTTTTAATGGAGGTCACAAAGACAAGTTCAGGACATTAAAAGCTGCCATTTCCATCCCATAAATCACCCTTCACATGTTTACCTTAGACATCTATCTCGGCTAACAGCCTGGCAACACCGTTTCCTGGATGAAGTAATAACCATTATATGAATATTAATGTCATGTCTCTCTGGGCAGCTCATCTAAAATGGATGAAGTGAGGCCTAAGACTTGGCCTGGTCAGTCCAAACACAGCGAGCTCATTAAAACTAAATTGTCTTGTAATGTGCACTTGTTTATCATAAGTGAAAGAGTGCAGGGAAGAGCATGGGTGACATCCAACACTGTCCCTTTAATGTTATTTACATTGCTTTAATCTGCACCCTGTTTGATTTGGCAGGAAACCAGGATTATATTAATTTCTGCTGGGAAACAGATCTATAAGAAAGGCATTAGTGGATATAGGGAGTGATAAACAACCTACAGGTAGAGTTATGCATTATAATATCTAGCTAAGAGACAGTACACATGGGTTTTGTTAGAAAATTAGGATTGTGTTTGTGCATATTCTAGATGAATGCTTATTCTAGATCAGGGGTGTCAGACTCACTTTAGATAATGGGACACATTATAGTTTGTCCAATGTCAACAGGGTCGGACCACAAAAATCTGTTTGCCAATAACACAACAACTCCTCTTGACCCTTTCATTCCTAAATTATTTTTAAATGATTTTTTAAAATTAATTTTATTACTAAGTTCTACATGAAAAGACATGAATTTTCATTTTATCCTCAAAATTAGTTTTATTAAAAAGACATTCAACTGTCCATGTATGTAGAAGCCAGAGCATGTGAGCGAAGCAGAGCGGGGTGACACTCCACTCAGTATTCCGCGCTATGCGTGTGCACTGTGCTCAAGCACTCATGGCCCAAGTGAACGCTCCACTCATGTACCACTCACACTCACCGGCAAAACAAAGTTCACTCAAAACCCACTCCGACATGAAATTTCTCTGTAGTATATTTGCTTCTGTTTGTAATACATTGCTTGAATAAATGCCCCAATTACAGTAATGGAGATAATAATTATGATATTTGTGGGTGACATTCTGTTACAGGCTGTGCCTTTTATTAATTTATTTATGTTTATTTACATTTAATTTACGCTTGTGTAGCACATCCTCGTGCTTTCTGGCAATGTGCCGCTTAAGTTTCCAAAAGGAGTCTTTGCTAATTCTCACAGTCTCTCCACACTCCCTTTCAATTTCTTCTCCTTCCTTATTCTTAACTTTGATTTTTACTGTACATTTATATATAAGGTTTGCAACTTCATTAAAACAATGTTCGAACTACATAAACTTAGACCTATTGGTCGCTCAACACCAGTTCCATAACAAAGAAAGCCCAGCAGCGCCTGTACTTTCTGCGAAGGCTGAGGAAAGCACA
>CM075011.1:3467931-3478793 GCA_037576675.1 Pangasius sanitwongsei
GGTCACTAACTAAAGAGGATTTATGCTGATATTGCCCAAAAACCCTATTTTGTTCAGGCGTTTCCAAACTTTTGGAGTGCTCGGCTGGCAAGTTTGAACCTTTGCTCAGTGTCATATCTTATGTTTAGACCATTGAGTCTAAACAGATCACAAATGCTCAAGCCTTGTGATGACCAACAAAGACATAAAAAGCCCAGAAAACAATCTGAGTTACTCTCTTAGACAACTTGGCAGCAGATATGGCTCAGCTGAAATCAGTGATCCAGGATCTGAGACTATGCAACATGGAGAGCAGTACTTCTCAACAGAGCTTAATCTTAATCTTGGTGACTAGTCATCCTCCTTGCCTTGTATTTAATGAGTGCTAGAATGGTATGTCTACAGCCACATCTGAGAGGTACTGGCAGTCTGAAAATGACTTATCAGTTGAGATGTCATTTCCAACCCCAGCCTTGGCAGCATCTGGGGAGGAGTCAGGCACCCAAGACAGGCTCTATATTAGTAGTGCTAGCAATTCTAAAGTTGGCTGTAGCCCAAGTAGGGTCAGATGGAGCAATACATCCCACAACATTGAATGCTCTGCTTCACATCACACCTGTTATGTTATGATTTGTTATGCCACAGTGAAAGGACTTGATTAACACCTTTCAAGGGGGATTTGGGCAGCCTCCAACTCAGCCACACTCATGTTCTGTGACATGTGGTCTGGCTAATATGATGAATAAGGTACAGATTGGTTTGATTATATGCCTGCCTTTGATGGTTGTGTCAAGTCACTGGTAGTCTCACTAGATGAACACTATGCTATTAGGGCAGGGTAGGTGCACTGCACTAATGCTGTGTTAACACACATATGACTCCATGGTGAGAACTTACGATATTGCATCACATGTAACAAGAACTGGTAATATTTTAGCTATTTTGCTGCTAGCATTGAACCAGTCAGATGTTGATTGTTCTGTAAAGGAGGTGATTGAAACCACACTCCTGGCAGGGTAGGTGCAGGAGGGAGGGTGCAGGTTTTGGAATCATGAAGCCAGCATAAGCAAGTAGACTGTTCACATGTCATCGTCAGGATACCACATCACAGTTCTCTGTTCCAACTCCTATAGGTGGCCCACCTTCCTCACACCACCTTTAAGCAGGAGAGTGCTCTCCCTCAGACCCCTGGTAGGTATCTGAGTACTCATCATCATTTCTATGGTGTGGGTCCAGAAAAGTGCCTCCATATCCCAATAGAACCACTGTGGAAGGGCACAGGGTGGTAATGGGGCATTTTACAGCCAAAAACATGCGGTAGCTCAGTGGATGGTGACTACATCAGATTAGTGGGTCCAGATGACAATGTCCCAGGCGAAACAATTCTGCCACCACCCTCCACCCTATTCAGGGTTCAAGACAGAACCCAGTAATGGAGAGAGGTTGATTGAAAAGGTAGAACCCACAGTTTAAAACAAGTTGGTTTTCATCCAATTGACTCAATATGGTTGAAATTGTTTCTGACCCCACCTTTTGTATGGTAAGAATGACAGATATGCCATAGTTTGAGCCATGCAGCCACATGACCTTCATAGTCCCATTGTTGTTTATTGTTCAGAAGCCAGACTGAAAATGTTCAAAAGGTTTGCTATTATTTTGGAAGGATTGTAACTGTGAGGTTACAGCCTGCAGCCAGAAAAGGTAATCACTGTCATTGAGGAACCTCTACAACATAGAATCAAGGATTTAAGACTACTTATTCTGTTTTTCTGTAACTGCCGATGCTAAAGCAATTTCAATAGCACCAAATCATCTGGCCAGAACAATAAAATGATTACAATCAAGAAATTGGCAACAATGTCAGAGAAATACAGTACGTACTCAAGCTGCTCTTCTTTTTATTTTCACCTGATTGTGAATTCAGCACGATCTTGTGAGAGTCCATTGAAGGCTTCCCTCAGAGTCCACTCAGCATCATGAAGCAAAGGTTCTCTCCACAAAGACAAAGGTCCTACCAGGATCCTGTGCTGGGAAAAGTTAGACATGTATTTAATGCAGACAAGGAATCCAAACGGTTTCTAAAAAGGTTTGTCTGAGGCTTGCATGTGTGGATTAATTAGATGCATGCATAAGGAAGTGTGCCTCCCACTGCATTTCTGAGATATCCACATGCCAAAACCTAGTGACCAGAACATCACTGTAATGAATTTAGCATTAGCCTGAGAACCATCATAGGAAGCTACGAAGTATGCACCCCCATCTCCAAGGAATTGGATGGGGGTTTCTAAAAAAGTTTGTCTGAGGCTTGCATGTGTGGATTAATTAGAAGTATGCATGAAGTAGTGTACCTCCCACTGTATTTCTGAGATCTCCACATGCTAAAACCTAGCGACCAGAACATCACTGTAATGAATTTAGCATTACCCTGTGAACCATCACAGGAAGCTAAGAAGTATGTCCCTCCATCTCGAAGGAATAGGATGCCATGTAAAACATATGTCAGGGATGGCTGCATTACTCAGCCTCCATGACAATTTGGCAAGTCCAGAATTAAATTCAGAGTGGACATTGAGATAGTTTGTTACATCTAACCACAGTATATCTTCTAAACACTTAAACTATCATTTCAATGTACTGGTAAGACAGTAAGGTCACATCGACCTCACTTGTTCAAATTTAAGTGAATTTCTCATGAGATTAGATTGTAATTGATGTAGAGATAATAATGTATAATTGTGTGTTATCAATCCAAGAATAACCATTTGAGGTCATGTCAGAGACTAATCTATATATTCTACATCACTCTGAATATTTTTTTTTCTGATGAAGAGGGCTAGGACTCAAATTATGATATGTAAAAACCATCTATCCAACCACTTATCCTACACAAGGTTGAAGGGTAGCCTGGAGCCTATCCCAGGGGACTTGGGTCACAAGGCAGGGGACACCCTGGACGGGGTGCCAACCCCTCACAGGGCACAATCGCGCACACACACACACACACACTTTTGGAAATACCAATCAACATGAAATGCATGTCTTTGGCCTGGGGGAGGAAACCGGAGTTCCCAGAGGAAACCCCTAAAGCACAGGGAGAATATACAAACTCCACACACACAGGGCGGGAGGGCATTTGAACCCCCAAACCTGGAGGTGCGAGGCAACAGTGCTACCCACTAAGCCATCATACCACCATGTTAAATTAAAAAATAAATAAATAAAAAACTTTTCTTAGCAATTTTAAAACCTGAGTTACAATATCAGTTGTCATGACATGCTAACATTATTCAGACCAGAAAGTGTCACAAGCATGTTTTTGTCTTTGTTGTTGTTTTTAATGGAGACAGATTCAGAGTTAGGCCTTAAAGTAATGAACCCAATTTATTCATAATTTTAATCTTTATTCAATCCCCATGCTACGTATTTGTATTCAGTGATATTAATTTGAACAATCATTCTGTTTCAATACTATTGCAAGCCACTTTATATAGCATTAGTAGATATATAAGTTTACTCTGATGGATACCATTACATGTAAAACTTTAGCAGAATGTTGTAATAACTTTACGCTACTGTTACTATCCAGTCTAGGGTCAGGCCATTACAATATATGTTAACAGACAAGGGGCAGCTGTAAGATGCATGTGAAATAAGAATTGTATTTTGGACCTTGTTTCACAGGACAGATAAGCAACGAGACACACATGAGACATTAGTATACAAGAAAAATGGACCACCAAGACAAGCTTCAGTGTGGACCAAGGGCAGAAAAATAAATGATTTTATTTCAAACTAGATTCTCATAAATGAAACAAAACAAAAGACAGTTAACTTACCTGTCTCCAAACAAATACAAAACACACCCAACAAAATGCCAGTCACATCCCTACATCGGGTGAATACTAGGTGAAAATATTTACTGAATAATATATATAACACACACACACAGGGCATTCAACAACATACATATTTTTAAGACTATATCATTTTTATGACACCTGCTGTAATAAGCATTTATAAATATTTCTGTAAGTTTATCATCATTGTGACAAAGGGCTTATGTAGGTGTTATGTAATCTAATGAACACTATTATATACTTATACAGTATACATGACACAAGTGCACAAAGCTTCAAAATCATTTGTCAGAATGTTCTAATGAATTATGCATGTAAAATATCATAACATATTACTTCATATGATTCTGCTTTTATGTTACCTTGATGTCAATGTTGATGAATAAGCATTTACAAATATTTATATTGGAGTATGACCTTTGTTATAAAGGGCTTATGTTGGTAGGTGTTGCGTAGTCCTATGAACACTACCCTTGAATAAAGTGTTGGGATTATTTCTATAATATATTTATTTATATGTATTTTTCCTTTGTCACATTTTAATAATTTACATTGTACAGAGTGTGCTTCCTCAGATTTTGATCAGAGCTGCAAAAAAATGTATGTGAAGGCACATTTTATAGCTGCAATTTCAGATAGTGGACCTTTTTTTTTGTCCTTCATGGCTGCTGGAATATGGCAGACTGTCCTGCTGTATAATAGCCTCCCGAGAGAAGCTCCCAGGGTCGAGTTTGCTGTTAAAGGTTACAGAACTGCCATGTGTTTGCTTTTTTAACCAGCAGCCTCAAGGTTAGTGCCTGTTTTTTTCACCAGAGGATCTACAGTAAGAAACATGGCCATGTCTGACCTGTAGCCTTCAGCTGAGAGCGGCTGCCTCTCATTCATATACTGACTGAATATATCTAATACTCATCTAGTGGTTACAGGACTGACGCCAGCGTGTGTTAAGTCTATGCGCATGTGTCTGTTTAAGACGTTTTAAGATAGAACTGACTTTGTTTTGGTTTAAAATGATTTATTCCATGCCTCTGCTGAAGTCTGGATTGGGATCGGTCAGACGGTGTTGATTAATTTTCTATAACAGCAGCTCTGACAATAGTGCAGCTGCAAATCACAGGTTTATATTAATGCACTCACTATTATATGTTATCATTTCTATAGTAACAGTTCATTCACAGGGACTTGAGGAGCATACACATTAATGTAGTGAAGTTTTCTGTACAGAACGATGTTTATGTAACATTTAGTCTCGAGTGTCAACATGACAAGAGCGGATGGTGAGGGAATGACTGTTTATAGCTGCTATAACATAAGTGATAACAGGAACTGACTTGTTTCTCAGACATTCCACAACGTTAAATGTAACTGTAAATGGATAAAAAATGAAGCCATATCATTCTTTAATAAACAGAAATGTAATCATTGGCAAATTGCTGAGGTATAAGAGGAAGAAACCACTTCAGATCGTATATGATCATATAAAATAAATAAAACTTAAGGGTGGTAATTGTAACTCTGCTATATGTCAGGCAGCATCACACCACCCTGTCTTTCATCATTATCCTATAACAGCATGCCCCTAAGTGTTTTATTCCTTATATAGTGTGTCATCAATGAGACTTTGATGCTACATTCATGACTATTGGAATCTTTCTGACCTCCAAATAGTAAAAAAGAAAAAAAGAAAAAAAAAATCCATTTGAACAGCTCTTCAACTCTTATTTCCTGCTTGGATAGTTGGATTTCCGCAGCACAAAATTGCACAACAAATTAAGAACAAGAAATAACAGCATTTACAGGTAAAAAAAAAAAAAAACTTTCAGGCAGAGTTTGCATTTGTGTAAGATATGTTTTAAGATTGTTACATAGTAGTATATTTAAAGAGTTTTATGGTGGACGCTCCACATAGACGGATTTAAAAATTTGCATATAATAGTTATGGTGAAGTTTTCTGTAAGAAGACTTTTAATTAGCATTTATGGAAGGAGTCTCCAATGTCAGTGCTTTGTAACAGTCGGAGGTAAATTCTTCCACCATGGGAAATTCTTTTACACCACGGGAAAGGACAAGCTGCTTTTTGTTGTCTTATTAAATTAAAGAGAGAAAAAGAAAGGCAGGTAAGGGAATGGCTGTTTATAGCTACTGTAACTTGTTTCACAAATGTCCACAACATTAAATGTAACTATTAATGGATTATATACTATAAAGAGTATGACATGTCTAAATAAAAACTGCAATCATTGGCAAATTGCTGTGTATACACTTCAGGCTGTGCTGTTTTAGGAAAATTTGAAAAAATGTCAGAATAATAACAGTAGCTCCATCTTATTACACAGCACTGTCGATAGGGATAGGTGGAGAGTGATGATTCGCTGTGGCGACCCCTGAAGGGAAAAGCCGAAAGAAGAAGAAGAATGACACTCTATAACTCTATGTGAGTGTTTTAATTCCTTGCGTAAATGCTGACATGCTACGATCACCTTCAGTAGTATCTTACTTGTGCGTTTTGAAAAATTCAGCCTGATGGATAGCTGTAATATTAGTGTATTATTATTATCATTAGGAAACTGCTCAGCAGTGCACCTTTAGTCTTAACAGTCCTTTTAAGAAATGTGTCCCTAGGTGAGTTTATATTACATATTTCATAAATGAAGAAATGAAGGGCTGAACAGGCTCTGTTTGTTCCTTTTTTTCTTCTCCCTCTGTGGTACTGTAATGAACAATCATCTTTCTGTACAGCAGGAGTAATTAAAACAGCAGGAACAACACTGAAGCAGGCTTGTATATTTGTGTTTGTGTGTGTGAGACAGCGAGTGTGTGTGTGTGTGTGTGTGTGTGTGTGTGTGTGTGAACTACACAACATAATGAGAATGCACACGCTTCTGGCAAATATAGTGCTACTAATTAACATTGTTATCACTGGGCTGGAGAGTGGGGGAAAACCAGGGATATCCCTTAAAGGACAGTTAACAAAGTAAAAAAAAAAGTACTGGTGGTAAAACAGAGACCTAGCGTGTCGCTGATAATTCTTTGACATATTACAAGATAATTAAAGCCCAGCTGTTTTGTAATTAATTATGAACTCTTGTCTTATTGAAAGACTCCTCATTCATCTAATTCAGGTTTCTTCAACATCCACATCAGCTGAGGGAAGTCATCTGTGGGTTTGAAATACCTACACACAGATCTTCGCTTCACATTCATAAGGGTAA
Organism: Pangasius sanitwongsei; assembly: GCA_037576675.1. Taxonomy (NCBI): domain Eukaryota; kingdom Metazoa; phylum Chordata; class Actinopteri; order Siluriformes; family Pangasiidae; genus Pangasius; species Pangasius sanitwongsei. The sequence continues at coordinate 3,474,980 of CM075011.1, forward strand.
AATCAGGTCATAGGTCTGCTTTTCCATGGCCCTGTGTGATCTTTCACATTTTATATTAAAGATGTGACAAAAATGACTCAGTGATAGTGCTATGTCTTAAATATTAAATACACTAAGATTCTGATTTCTAGCAAAACAGTACTGCTTAAAGCTTTAACTTCACCCATAATGCAGCAATAACATCAACAATCTGCTCAAAATATGTTACTATGGGAGGATTATATAGTAAAAATATGTATTTTGGGGTTTATTCCTTACAGAAATGAATCACATACATTTCACATGTGATTATGTGAGTTAAGTGTATTTAAACATTATAACATTTAATCGTCATACTCTGAAGTAAATACATGGGATACCATTTGAATACTGTATGGTAAATAAACCCACATGTCCTACATGTGAAAAATTAACATGTGGAACTAAAAAAATCATAAGTAATAATCACAAGAAAAGAAAAATTAATCATGTGAAAAAAAAGTTACACATGAAAACATGAATTGTGTAAAAATCACTTTTTTAGAAAGAAATTATTATATTTTAATGTGTTAAAGTATATGTGCAAAATGAATTGTATGTAAAAAAAAAAATCACATATGAAAATAAATGAATCATGTGAAAATATCATTTGAACCTAAATAAACAATGCAATAAATGCAAGAAATGCAAGAAATAAATGAATCAGTGTAAAAATCACTGGAAAAATGAGTCAGGGTAAAAATTACATAAAAAACAAATCATGTTTAAAATATCACATGAAATTAAATGAATTATGTGTAAATATCACATGTGAAAATAAATGAGCCATGTTTATGAATCAAATATGAAAATAAATGAATTGTATCTAAAAAGTACATTTGATAATAAATTAAATATTTGTTAAAAAAAAAAAAAAGTAAATAAATAAATAAAAACACATGTATAACTATTGAAACATAATCATGTGAAAATTGATTAATTTATAAAAAAAAAAATCACACTGGAAATTAAATGAATCTTGTGTAAAATATCATATGTGATATTAAATGAATAATGTAAAAAAAAAAATCACATGAACAATAGAAAGATCACATGTCAGTATCACATGTGAAGTTTGTGTTTATTTTCTGTAAGTGCTGTACAAGAGATTTAAAGAGAAGGTCTGAGGTCACTGTGAGAATAAAAAAATCTGAATAACTCTGAGTGTATCAGGGTCAGAACCAGAACAAGCGATATGAATGAACTGTAGAGACAAAAATGCCTTACTGAGCTTGGAAAAAAAAAGCAACTTGTCAGCCTATAACAAAGCAGTGAACATCTATATAACTCTTTCACCCTGTAAAAATCTCTCAGACAGGTCATGAACACTGCAGGATTCGACAATGATGTGTTAAAGATTACGGATAAAAAGAAGAGTACATTGCATGTACTGTAAACCTTTAGAAATCAAAAACATTATGTCAGGAAAAGTTCAAAAACAGAAGTAAATGTTGAGAATCTTTAAAATTTATATGCTTAGGCTAGACAATGCAGTCAAGTTCAAAAGTTTCTGAGCAAAAAAAATAATTCCTCACTTATCACAAGCCTCTAGTCTGTTTACTGGTGCTTAGTAACAGTGACAGCAACCTGACTTTTTATATAATATATATAAACAGCTGGGAAACTGTGATAGGAATGTCAATAAAAGAATGTTGGAAAAAAAAATCTGAATCTATTGATCCAACACGACAGCATCAAAAACGTATAATACATACAGCTATTCACTCATATTGCTGACAACGTAAAGTAGGTCTGGGCCACTTCATTGCGTAAACACCAAAGTTACTGTGTATTTTTTATATGTATACATTTTTGCATTTTTGTCACATTAAATGGTTTCTGATCCTCACACAAAATGTAATATAAGACAAGGAGAACAAGAGGAAACACAAAACACAGTTTCTAAATGATGAGGAAAACACGTTATACAACACCTACATAGATCACCCATGTGAAAAAGTAATTCCCCTCCAAAAAAATTTGTCTAACTGGTTGTGCCACCTTTAGCAGCAACAGCTGTAACCAAACTCTTCTCGTAACTGGAGATCAGACTTCCACATCACTTTAGAGGAATTTTGTCCCACTCTTCTTTGCAGCATTGCTTTAACTCAGCCATAAGGGAAGGCTTTTGAGCATGAACTGCCTGTTCAGGGTCCTACCACAGCAGCTCATTGGGGGTCAGATCAGGACTTTGACTAGGCCCTGGCCAAAATGCAGTTTCTTTTGAGACATTTAGCGGTGGACTCACACTTGTACTTCAGATTGTTGTTTTGCTGCATGACACAATTGTGCTTGAGCTTCAGATCATAGACTGATGACTAGACAGTCTCCTTCATGATTTTCTGGAACAGAGGAAAATTCATGGTTTTGCCAATTATGGCAAGAGAAGCATCCCCACAACACCACACTACCACCACTATGTGGTATGATGTTCTTACTGTGGAATGCTGTGTTAGATTTGCACAAGATGTAACGGGACCCAGGTTTTTCTAAGAATTTCCACTTATGACTCATCAGTCCACAGAATATTATCCCAAAAGGCTTGGGGGTTGTTTATGTTCCCCTTAGTTAGCAGTGGTTTTTGCCTTGCGACTCTCATGGATGATTGCCCATGGATACCATTTTTTGCCCAGACACTTTCTAATGGTGGAATTGTGAATGCTGACCTTATCTAAGGCAGGAGAGGCCTGCAGTTCCTTAGATGTTTATCTGGGTTCTTATGTGACTTACTGGATGAGTTATCAACGTGCTCATGGAGGAATTTTGGAAGGTCAACCGCTTCTGGGAAGATTCACCACTGCTCCAATTATTCTCCAATTAAACATAATGGCTCTCACTGTGAGTCTCAGGGCCTTAGAAATGGATTTGTAACTCTTTCCAGATTGATATACTGTCTCATGTCTTGAGTATCAGATGAAGTTATGATCAAAAGAAACTAGAGAAATGTAATAGACTTGGACATGCGTGGTAAAACTTAATGGCCATGTTTCTTTACTGTGTACACTCATTCTTTAGATTGATTGCTTACGTACAGTCATGTTTTATGAGTGCTCCAAAAAAGAAACAACAATAATAATAATAATAATAATAATAATAATAATAATAATAATAATAATAATGTGTTACCTACTTAAGACAATGTGTATCTTATATGCCAGTTCCATATTTTATTGTCTTAGTTAAACCCTGCATTAAGCAATCTTTTTTTTTTTTTTTTAAGTTTATCTTAGTGTCTACGTAGCAGGCCAGTGTGCTTTACTCAACATTTTACATCAGCAATTCAGTTTTAATTATCCTTAATCGTGCTCTTGTTTTCCTCTCAGACCTGTTTTGCAGTTCCCATTAGAGAGAAGAATTATTTAGTTAACACTTTTGAGATAATAATGTCGCTGTGGCCAAAAAAAAAAAAATGTAAAAATTTTAAAAATTACAAAAAAGGAAGGAAAAAAGGGGTCTAAGTGTTTTGTGTAGCAGTTCATGTTATAGAGTGGCAATATGTGGGAAGTGACTAAACTCAGATGCTGTGCATGCTAATTTAATTGATGTTTAGTAAAATAATTGTGTAAATAATTGTTTAATTGTTGTGTGCTGTTTAATTCTCAAGACTGATTGGTCAGAAGGTGTTGATTAATTTTCTTTAACAGCAGCTCTGACAGTAGTGCAGCTGCAAATCACAGGTTCATCATTCCTGTCACCACCACTTCTCATCGCGCTGCCTAACATCCTCATCTATTCCATCTATCTGGTCTAACCGCTCGGATATACGCTACTCTATGCTGCCGGCTAACCACCGTGG
>CM075011.1:3481572-3514372 GCA_037576675.1 Pangasius sanitwongsei
TGTTCTGTGTTTGTCTTATGTAGCACCTTGGTCCTGGAGAAATGTTGTTTCATTTCACTATGTACTAACTGGCTGTAAATGGTTGAAATGACAGTAAACTCCACTTGACTTGACTTGACTTATTTTGCAGTTCCTCAAACCAGCACATCACAAAGTGTATTCTGGGTTGAGCGTGCAGCGCTAAGCAGTCTGAGCAAGCAGAGTGGAAAGGTGCTCTCCGCTCTGGTGGAATTATCAGAGCTTCGCTCCCTGCTTCGCTCAAATGTTCTGGTGGACACCATGCATAAACAAAGTCAAACAAGGGGAGAGCAATACTGTTTAAAAATCCATACAATGTTTTTTCTAAGAATGTTGGTATCATTCATTAACTTTTAGATGTGACATATTACATAGCAAATATTTAATGCAAAGAATTTTTAACTTCTTTTTCTTTCTTCCAAAAAAAAAAATGTTTGAATGGCATTCATCTGAAAGTTACATTGATCACAATGCATTACATGGCTGTTTCAAGCTCACAGGAAGGCTATAGTAACTCAAATAAGTACTTTTTACAATCGTCGTGAGCAGAAAAGTATCTCAGAATGCACAACACATCAAACCTTGAGGCAGAAGGGCTACAAACAGCAGAAGACCGCGTCACGTTCCATAACTGTCAGTGAAGAACAGGAAACTGAGGCTACAGCAGGCAAAGACTCACCAAAACGTGTCCACAGTGAAGGTAATGCAGGAACCATGCATCATAAGACTGACATAATCATGATATAAATATGCCATGGAAACAGTCATGATAGTTTATAGTTATATGATAGTTACTTTTTTTTGTCAGAATGTGGTCAGAAAACAGGAAGTCTACATATAAATGAATCAAGTGTAACACACCAAAGGTACTGTAACTAGCTAGCATAAGGCTTTACTTTAATACTGCATCCTAAGTAGTAATCCTGTCATAAGCCATAATCATGTCATAAACATATATTTAAAATATTTATGTTAGTTAATGTTTAGTAATGTCATGTTGCTATTACTGGTACCTGATAGCATCTAAATTGCACATGACGTCTTCCACATTTCTAACATGATTATATCAGTCTTATGACAACAAAATGAATCAGGTGTAACATAAAATGGATAGGAACAGAAAATATTCTTGATAGAGGCCACAAAGTGCCAAGTGAACAGCTTTTCTGCCATACATACACCTTTGGTTTCTAAAAAAGAAAGAAAAAAAAAACAAGTATTATTTTTTCATCTTGTCTCAAGCAAAACAAAGTAAAAAAGTAAAGTGCTCCCCTTTCTTTAAAAAACTAACTGTCATGTTCCAGCCTCAGAGTTATTGTTTTTTTTTTTTCCCTCCAGCTAAAATGCTTTCCATTTTTTGAGAGGAATTAACAGTGAGTTTGTGGGTTGCCATGGTAGCCTCTGCTTGGCCTGCAGGCAGCGTGTCGACATGTCAAACATGGCCACCCACATGGAACTGCATTCGAGACGATCATTGCTGCATTAGACGGAGAGGTGAGGACATATCTTTAGCAGTTCCCTGCAGATTATTCACATGCTTTCTCTTTCTCAGTGTGTCTGGTCAACTAATTAGCGAGTAAATTGTGAAGTCAATTTTTAATGGTCACCCCATTCATATACTTATATCCGGTGGGGTAACTCCAAAAAAGTGCAAATAGTGTAATAAATATGACACGAGCAAACTCTGTTGTAACAGTGTGCCACAAGAATAATGTACCAAAGATTTATAAAAAATATTGAGAAATAGTCAAAGTCATAGACAAACCTCAAAGCACACAGCAAGAAGCTGAAGCTTACATCCACAAGAATAAGCTTAAAAGAATAAATGTGGCTAGCTAGCTTTACTAGAACCCATAAAGCATCAGGGGTGGAAAAAGTACGGAGAAACTGGCCTTAAGTTAAAGTAAGTGTGTTCTGTGTCAAAATATTACTCAATTAAAAGCAGAAGTATCTACATTTAACCACACACTAAAAAAGTAAATATCATTAACTAAAACAAAAGAACTGACCACAAGTTCATCATGGTACACCTTGGATGACTAGCTAGCTCGCTAAGCATACAGTCATAACGAAAATATTCTGGTAACTCAGACTAATTTAGAATTTGACTTGCAGGGTTAACTAATGTTATTATGTAATTACTAAGCCACAATAGCAATGAAAACAAAACTTAACAAGCTAATCTAGAAGACTTAACTAGCTAGCTAATTGAACAAGCTAATCCACAAAACGCAACTAGCTAGCTTATTTAATTAGCTAAATTACAAACCTTAACTCATTTTCCAAACTTAAAGTTAACTTCACATAATTCTTTAGCTCTGATGGCGAAGTTTAAAGGACGATATTTCATTTTTACATCTTAGGCAAATGAGACACCTCATCCTGTATGAATCAGTAATTACGGCTAAAGACAACTTCTTACTAAAAAGAAAAAAAAAATAGAAGAAAATGAAAAAAAGAAAAACCTCATGGTGTTTGAGATTTGTAAGCACTTTGAAGGTCAAATGAAAAGGTAAGTAGTAAAAATTCTGTTTTTCTTTTGGAAAGTATTCAACTAATAGTTCATTTACACTTGAGTATAAATTACAGTAACAAAGTCCAGTTACACAAGTTATATTTTATGATCACGTCATAAATGTGTCAGTACAGTACTGGTCTATTAGTTTATGTCCAGCTGTATAGTAGTGTCATGTCGCTACTGGCCATTTTCTTGATAGCAGCCAATTTGTCAACACATATGATAATAAGTCAAAATAATGACATAATATCTAGAAAGATGTTAAGTCTAAATAATGATATATTCCTGGATGAAATTTTTTTTTTTTGTTTTAATTTTCTGAAGCCATCTGTAATAAAATATATGCATGTCTGCTCATTCAGCCAGCTATGAATCAACGCAGGACACTTTCACCCTGATATTTGCCTGACATATGATTATGACAAATTATTAATTATGAATGTATTTATATAAGGTGACATTATCGGCTGCATGTAGTCGTCATTAGGCTGTTTAATCAGCCTGCAGGATTGAGCTCTTTTGACTGACATTATAGACCCTGGAGTGTAAACAGTATTGGAGCTGATGTGATGTGACCCATAATTTGGTCATTGCCTGAAAGATGCAATTTAAATATCCTCTGGATAAGAGTTCCAAGCAGACTCAATACATCATGAGGGAATTACTTGCGACTGTTAAAAGGTGTGAAATGTTTTCTTTGTTACATTATAGTAATAATCTACAGTACATACATGTGAATCAGTATGAATATCCAAAAATAACTCATGAGATGTTAGGTCTGAATATCAGGCTGTACTTTAGCCGTCAGTTGAGTCTATCAACCCATCAACATTGACTTGTCGGTTCATGAGAATGACGGGTGAAATGTCAGGAAAACATTTACCTAAAACAACGTTATATACAGAATTCTTCTGCAGATACACAGCTAGGACACAAAACTACTTTTTAATTGGTTGTAGATATAAAAAGTGAGACCTTGTGAGTGCTGATGCCTTTGAATCGTGTATTAAAGGCTAAAAATTAACAGTAAGTTTAAATACTATAGCATCGTTCTGTTTCTATTTCTAAGGGTAAATATGCATCACAAACTTAAATTACAGAAAAATAAAAACAAATTAAGAACACTCACAACAACACATGCAATGTTTTATTTGTTACATCCAGTGTACAGTCTTATATATACACAACTTTTTGGTCTAAACCACAGGTGTGTCTCAGTTACACGCAAAGTCAAAACAGTAAGCAGTATCGTTAAATAGATAAATTTAATGTTAATGTTACTTTAAAGTCTGAGGGGACAGTGTTTTAATCAGAGACTTTGCTTATCTTGAGGACTGAACTTTTAAAAGATTAAGAAATTATGAATTAATTGAAATTATAAAGTTAGCTGTAAGCGGAGCAGATGAGATGCTCAGTCAGCTTATTCCTATAGGATGTGTTGGATCAAGTGCTATTTTTATAAGATTCCTAATAAGCAAGCATGGAAACCATATTGTTAACTGAATGGGGTGGCTAGAAAATCGATTAAAGTATCTGCGTAACCTGACTATGAAAACGAAATTCCCCACAGAAATATTAACTTTTAGACATTAGTTACCAAATTTTGTGACTTATTCTTGTGATTACATAAAAGGAAAACTTGACTACCACCAATTAAATTGAAACAAATTAAATTTGCTCCAGGAGTCTTAAATATGAGAGCTAGAACAGTTCCTGAACCAGATTTCTGTGTTTCATAAGCACTTCTCTTTATCATTCTTACTTTAATTCCAGATAGCAGGGTGCACTTAAGTGTTTCAGTGGATGTAAAATCTGCTATTGCTGTCTTTTCTTATAGCATAATCCTCCTTAACAGCTCATTAGATACAGGAGGAATAATAGAATTACAGAAATATATAATCGTGCTTCTCACTGCCAAATACATTTATTATAGACACTTTTTTGTGGTTTTCTTCCTATACACCTGACATAGCTCATCATTTAGAAACAATTTATTTGCTGAATGCACTGGTGACACTGGATTTTGCATGGATATCTAAAATATGACACTTATCTGATCAAAGTAAATATGCCTAATAAACATGAAAATATTAAATATGTAGTCTTCATGTGAACATTATTAAACTTAGAACAAATATTTACTTACAGGCAGCTTCATAAGGCTACACAAACCTGCGTAAGCTCTTCATGACATAAAATTTTAAAGGCGTATTGCAACAGCCATAAACTGTCATAAACTGACTTTTGACATTTATTTGGTCTTCATATACTTCCTGAGTCAACTGACATAATAAAGTTTTATATTTTTGATACTGACATAATCTTGTATCTTGACACCTGTCTTGATAACACCAGACTTGATAATTCAGTCCATTTCTGAATGTCACATAATGGTAATGACAGCACATCACTTGAAGTTAACCTGAAAAAAATGAGAATTTTTAGTTCAAAGTTCTCAAAAAAAAAAATTCTAGCTGAACGTGGAGTCATGTCCTAGGCAATGTCATGTCATATACATGTCATGAATGACATCATATGCTGTCATGAGTTGTCATATCAGTCACAGTCCTGTAATATAAGAGTGTAAGGTTATCATCAACAGTAACTGACATCACAGACATCATAATGTTTAATGTCATGACAGATTATGTCACATGCTAACTTTTGCTACTTGTTATTGACTGACAATTCTTCATTAGGTAGGTAAGTGTTATGCAGCAGATTTTGATGTCAGTGCCAATGCCTTTTGGAATTAGACGAAGGTTTCTGTAGATTTATGTCAGTTGTCATGAAGGGCTTATGTATTTGGCCCTACAAACAACACTGCTAAAATGCTACACAAGTATGTAAGGAGATATTATGTAGAGGTGTAAATGATTTCAGTCTTATTATAATTGTGTACTGAATATAGTAAATAATTCATTCACAAGCCTGTATGCTTATTAATTCCCTTCATGCATGTTCATTCATTCATCCATTAACTCATTGATTCATGCATCCATCCATGCATTCTTTCAGCCAATAATTCATTTATTGCTTCCTGACTGTTCATTCATTCATTCATTCATTCATTCATTCGTTCATGATTCTGTTTGCACATCCATCCATTCATTCATTCATTCATTCACTTATTCATTTATTGTCTTCCTTTCTGCTCGTTCATTAATTCATAATCCTGTTTGTGCATTCATTCATTCATTCATTTCCTATCTGCTCATTAGTTCATTCTTTCATTACTTTCATATCAATGTCATAATTCATTCATTCCCTACCTGCTTGCTCATTCATTCATTCACTCCTGGCTTTCCTACCACCCATCACTCATTCATTCATTCATTCATTTTCATTTTCATTTCATTTCATTTCATTTCATTTCATTCATATTTCTGTGTGGTCATTCATTCATTTATCCATCTACCCATCCGTCCACCAATTCATTCATTCATTTGTCTGTTAATTTATTGCTTGCCTGCTTAGTTTATATTTTTCAGGCAAGGGCTTAATCAAATTATTGAATTATAAGCATGACAAGCTGTGTGTGTGTGTCCTTATTAAACAGCCAACTCTAATAATTAATGGATAAAAATGTGACAAGCAAAAAAATAATATATAATATATAATACAACACCACACCACTAAATTTGACACAGAAGCAAATCTTTTCTTATTTCATTGTGTTCCTTTTTACAAATGTACTTTAATGAGCTAAAAATCCCTGATAAGGTTCAGCTGAATCTGAATGTGCTGTTTTCAGCTGTCAGAACATAGAGGGCCAAAAGACTCGTGCTGTTATTCTGATTTCTTCTTCTCCTGGCTGCAGTTAGGAGCGATTTCTGTGATAAGCACACAGACATGAAGGGATGAGCAGTGCTACCATCATTCAAACTGCTTTCTCAGGTAGAATATATCCATCACTGCTGTGTCCAATCCATCCGAGTCACGTCCAGCACTGCAGCCACATACATTCCAGCCACACACTCCGTTAGCATGGGCATGTTGTTACTCATTGTCTGTGACATCATAAAATATATATATATATATATATATATATATATATATATATATATATATATATATATATATATAATGTCCCTGTTTAGCCAAATAGCATGCAATATTTTACCCCATACATTGCTGTACACTATCATCACTAAATATAAATAAATAACACCAATGTATTTATATACTATCATGACTAAACATACTCACCATCCACTTTATTAGGAGCACCTGTACACCTGCATTTATGCAGTTATCCAAATCAGCCAATCATGTGGCAGCAGCACAATGCATAAAATCATGCAGATACAGTTCAAGAGCTTCAGTTAATGTTCACATGAATCATCAGAATGGGGATAAAGTGTGATCTCTGTGATTTTGACTGTGCTGATCTCCTGGGATTTTCACAAACAGTTTACACAGAACACTGAGTGAGCGACAGTTCTGTGGGTGGAACCGGCTTGTCGATTAAAGAGGTCAGAGGAAAATGGCCAGATTGGTTTGAGATGCCAGGACAGATATAGTAACTCATATATTCACTCTTTACAACCGTGATGAGCAGAAAAGCATCTCAGCATACACAAAACATTGACCGTGAGGTGGATGAGCTACAACAGCAGAAGACCACATTGGGGTCCACTCCTGTCAGCCAAGAACAGGAATCTGAGACTATCATGGGCACAGGATCACCCAAACTGAAAAGTTGAAGATTAGAAACAAAAATCACCTGGTCTTTTTTCAGTCTTCAACTGTTGTGTGTGAAATTTGCATGAGATCAACAGTTTCTGAAATATTCAATCTGGCACCAACAACCATGCAACAGTTAAAGTCACAGAAATCACAATTTTCCCCATTCTGTGTCATGACCTGCAGAACACATACCACCTGGCCCTGCAGCAGCTGCTGGAGAACTGCTCATTTGTCAAAGTGGAGAAGTGTGAGTTTCACGTCCGCCCAGTCACCTTCCTGGGGTACGTCATTGAGAGAGGACAAGTCAAGGCTAATCCTGAGAAGATATGGTCTGTCATCAAGTGGCCCAGACCCACTACCCTCATTCAGCTCCAACGTTTCCTGGATTCGCCAATTTCTATCGCCGCTTCATCAGAAACTACAGCCCGGTTGCGGCACCCCTCACTAGACTCACCTCCAACCCTCCACCCTGACACTGAGTCCACCTTCACCAAACTGAAGGAGATATTTACCTCCGCCCCTATGATGATTCAGCCTGACCCCTTTCTACAGTTCATCACTGACTACAACTGGTGCCTGGCTGAACATCGTTGGACTCCTGCACCCAGCTACCAGCTAGGCCAAAAGGTGTGGCTTTTATGCAAAGACATCCCACTCAAGGATAGTCCCAAGAAACTCTCCCCTCGTTATTGAGTGGTCAGACTCAAGCGCCCCAGATCCTGGCGCATCCACTCATCCTTCCGCATGTCCCAACTTAAGCCTGTTCACGACAGGCAAAAAAAATCTATACAATATCAGGCAAAAAATTCAGACATCTTAAACCAGACAGTTTTATAACTAACCCTTGTAGATAATAATATAACAATATAAGATCAACAATAAGAATGTTTTACTCGCCTTCAAGAGACGAAACTAATTTCACTAATTTCCTCATCAAAATCATCTATAAATCTACAATCATCTGTATACTAGATCCCTTACCTACATTTTTCTTCAAACAGACAATTCCAGAAGCCATTGAACCTCTTCTGAAAATAATAAATTTTTTCATTAGCAATGGCTATGTACCTAAATCATTTAAACTAACAGTTATCAAATCCCTGATTAAAAAGCCTGACCTTGACCCCTGTCAATTGTCCAACTATAGGCCAATATCCAACCTCTCCGCCTCTGGCTTGCTCATCAGGGATAAATTCATACACTTAAAATTTATATCCTTAATGTATTTATTTCTATAAAGCTGCTTTGTGACAAAGTCCATTGTTAAAAGTGCTATACAAATAAAATTGAATTGAATTATATTGAATTGAAATGTGCAGGTGTACAGGTGTTACTATTAAAGTGGACGGTGAGTGTAAATAAATAAATAAAGCAAATATATTTTTACACCATTGTGCATAAATATCAAATATTTTTAAAAATCTGATTTGTAGAACTTTCATTTATTTGTTTGTTCAATTAAACCTCCTGATATTCTTGATATTTCACTACAAAATTTTAAAGAAATATGTTTCTTATAAAATGTATCTTTTTATTTTATTTTATGTTTTAATAATTTGTTTGTTTGTTTGTTTGTCTGTTTGTTTGTTTAAACAGACAACATCCTAATATTGTATCGTGCTATTTTTTTTGCTGCAGTTTATACCACATAATTACTTTTTACTTTTTGGTTTCTTATAAAATGCATTTATTTATTTGATTTTTAACTGTTAATCAGTTCATTTATTCATTTGTTTGTTTGATTGTGTCATGTCAGAGCCTGATACGGTGAACCCAGTTTCCCAGAATGTATTGCAGTCTCACAAAATGGCTGCCGTGGACTCCATTTCCCAGCAGCCACCACCATTGTCTCGTTACTCCTTATTATGCCCATAGTTTCACTTTGATTAATTTTATTATTTAAGCACTGATGTTTCTGTTTTTCCTTGCTAAGTCTCTGTTATCTGTTGTGTTTTTTCAAGTTCTTGTTTTCCTTGTTTTGTAAATCTGTTTTGTTTTCCTCTGTTTTGACATTGCTTGGCTTGTTTGCCTGTTATTAACTAAATGGCATATACTTACATGCGTCTCTGCTGCTACCTGACAGATTGTTTACACAGCTTCCAGATACTGGAAGTTGCAGAGTAGAGAAATATCATTGTTTCTGTACTCTACAGCTTACACTACAACATTCATTTAGATTTTTTAAAGAAATAATTATATATATATGTAGGTGCAGTGTTTAGGCTGAGGATCGATGCTACATTTATGCCAGGCCCTGCTGCTGGGGTTTGCCTTCAGGTCGAGAGTATTCTCTTTATTTAGCCACTATGGAGAGGAGCTCTGTGTGTGCTCCATCTGTTCCTCCACACTTGGCAGGGAGGCGTCTGAGACGCAAGGTACACACAGGCTCAGGGCATTATCCCTCTAAATGTATCCTCATTACGGGTGCATGCTGCTCTCCCTGACAAACCCAGCCTCTGTTTCACCATAATAACACTTATCAAGTGACATGCTGAGCCTTTTCACACGGAAGATTAGATCTCATCTCTGCTCAGCGTCGCAAAACAAAAACAACCACTTGTGTGGACACTTCAAGTCCCAGGCCTGAGATGGAACATGCAGCGTGGGGGCTGTAGAGATGCTCAAAGCCATGTAGTGGCTGTAAGTGTGTGCTCCACATGATGTAGATCATACCTGCTGAAGTGTTTCACACAGCAAGGTCAAGAAAAGTTCATCTGGTGCTCTGGGCATAACATGATTCGTTGCAGAGGTGTTACTCTTACAGAAAAGATACATGAACTTCACATGGGAATAAGTATGTGAAGTTTACAGACACATTTCACACCTGATTTTTTTTATACACATGATTCATTTTTCACAGTTTTCCCTCACATGATTCATTTACTTTCAAATGTGATTTTTACGCTAGCAATTTACTTTTGCATGCGACTTTTTTACAGTTAATTTATTTTGATGTGATTTTTACATAATTAATTTTCCACAAGTGATTTTACTACATCATTTATTTTCATGTGTGATTTTGTTTTATACATGAAACATTTGTTTTCACGTGATTCTTTCACAAATGATTCATTCATTTTCACATGTCATTCTGATTCTTTTGAAAATGATTCAATTAAACTCACTAGCCACTTTAAAAGGAACACCTGTATATCTGCTCATTCATGCAATTATCTGGAATGAACCATTGAAAAAAGAAAAAAGGTAACATTATTCCAATCTTCATTTGTCCAGTTTCAGTGAGCTTGTACCCACTGTAGCTTCAGATTCCTGTTCTTGGCTGACAGGAGAGGAACCTGATGTGGTTCAAAGTATTGCTCATTCTGAGATGCTATTCTACTCACCACAGTTGTAAAGAGTAGCTATTTGAGTTGCCATGCCCTTCCTGTTAGCTTGAATCAGTCAGAACATTGTCTGACCTCTCTCATCATCAAGGCATTTCTGCTAGTAGAACTGTTCCTGACTGGAAATTTTTTTGGTCAAAGTCACTGAGATCACATTTTCTTTTTCACATTATTTGAAGCTCTCAAACTGTATCTGCATGATTTTATACACTGCCCTGCTGCCATGTTTGGCCGAATGGATGGCTGCATGAATGAACAGGCGTACAAGTGTTCCTATTAAAGTGGCAGGTCACATTTCATTTATTTATTTATTTATTTATTTAAATTGGCTTTAAGCTAACCTTGGTTTCCCCTGATGTGATTCCACATTATCATCCTCTTACTTTGTAGGAGAATCACTTTTTTTTGTTTTGTTTTTTACAACACTCCAAGTCATTTTATCTCTATCATATTAGACTTAGACCTTGCTTATCAAGACTGATTTTTTTTTTTTTAGTTGAATCACTTGAAATTCACTCCATTTCCACTCACTAAATGGTTACTGAGTCATCAGTCCTCATATCGACGTAACCACTGTAGCTTTAATGATTAGCCCATCACTTCATTCCAACACAGTCTCTCTTCCTTCCTAAGCTCTCACAGGGGCAAATAAGGAAAATGACACAATCATCTTAAAATTTAAACATATGGTAATTGTTTTATGTGAAATTGACACCTAAGTTCAGTCCATGGTTTACTGATATGCCTCTGCTATTTTGCACCTCACTGAGTACCTCAATAATGAGACTATCAGTCTTCTGAACCAAAGAGCGGCTCAAATACAACTGTGCCAGGAATAAATAATCAGACTCCTCTTTTCGACCATGAAGAATGAGTCTTCTAGCAGTAAGTGTCTGCTAAACTCATCTGTCATGCTTGAGAACTCAAAAATTGGGGGAAAAATAGGACTTTCCAAACCTAAGCATCATGACAGCTCAGTAGAGGAACGTTAGAGCAGCTGCCTGACATCTAAACTGGTCAGGCACAACTCGACCAGACAGAAGATAATATTTATGGAGGATATATAACTTTAGTTGTCCTGGAAAGTTTTCTAATATGATTATTTTTAGTTTTCTGGTAAATTTTAGTTTTCTCACATGGAAAAGGAGTTTATGCTTTACATTTTCTCAGTAAACATGAAATGCTGCCTTTTTTCTGCCTTATTAACTTCAAGAGAGATTAAAAAAAAAAAGAGAGGGTGGTGAGGGAATGACTGCTTACAACTGCTATAACATAAGTGAGAACGGGAACTAACTTGCTTCATGGATGTTGCACAACATCAAATGTAACAATAAATGGGTACCACATCATTATTTAAAAAAAAATAAAAGAAATGCAGTTGTTGCCAAATTGCTGTGGTGTAAGAGAGATATAAAACTATACAGTATAACATGTTGTTATAAGAAAATAATCAACTTTGGGTAGTAACAGTAACTCAGGTTCATCACACCAACCCATCAATGATTATTTTCTTATGGCAGCATGAGACAGAGTGTTTTATAGTTTATACTTTATTATGAAAATGAAGTAAATATTTTTCAATTAAATCTGATATACACAATTGAACAGTCTCTGATTTTCCTTTTTTTCCCATATAAATATGCTGTTCAATGTAATGGCAGGTGTCTCTTCAGCAGTTTCTGGGATGTGTAGGATATATTCACCTGCCACTGTGCACAAACCCGATTACATTTTTAGCATGAAACATCAAACTGAATTATTTGGATGTAATCTGTCATACCTACCAAGCTGTAACCGTCTATCTGTTTACTGATTTATTGTTGTCAGTGTTATTGATTTTAAACAGAGCTCAAGGCTGACATATTATTTTTGTCTGATTTTTCTCCTCTGTCCTAGAATAGCTCTGTCTCTCTTTTTTTTTTCTTTCTGGAACAAAAAAGGTGTGTAATATCTCCTAAACATCTCCTAAATATCTCCTGTTTTTTGTATAAAAAGCAATCATTTGGTTTTGGCCTGTTGTTGCAGTTATAATACATTTCAGTTTTATTAACAGCTATAGTATTTAGAAGAAAGTAAACAATGGTCACACACTATATGGCCAATAGTTTGTGGACATCTGACCATCACACCCATATGTGTTCCTTCCCCAAGCTGCAGCATGACGATGCCCCTGTGCACAAAGCGAGCTCCATGAAGACATAGTGTGTTAAGGTTGGAGCTGGAAGAACTCGAGTGTCCTGCACAGAGCCCTGACCTCAACCCCACTGAACACCTTTGGGATGAACTGCACCGCAGACCTCCTTGGACATAAATAGAAGGTTTTAGAATTTTGAAATATTTAAAGATACAAAGAAAGTAAATGTTTTTGAAAGTAAATGAATATTTAATATTCAAGATTCTGCACTATTTATAGGTCCCCATTTAAATGTAACAGATGTGTGATATTGACCATGTTACCTTGTTAAATGCTTTGTACAAAAAAAAACAGATTTTCCTTATGTCTAATCTCATCTTTTGAAGCAAGTGCTCAGACGAAACTCTGATAGATTTGATCTAAAACGGATCATAAGGTTTTGCGCAAACGTGTTGAGTTCATGCCAGCTCGAGTGCACACTGTCATTACAGCAAAAAGATAATGAACCAAGAACTCTGAAATTCATGTAAATATTTCAAAGATTCTACTTTTCACTGAAATTGTTGTCAATAATATAACTTTTAATGAAAATTGTTGTGTTAAATTAGACACAAAATAGAAGCGTTTTCACTAGTGTTCTCAGACTTTTGAACCACACTGTATGTGTCTATGTATTTATAAATTTTTCAGTGCATATCATCCTACAAATCTACACACAAACACTGGAATCATTTTAACTGGATGAATTTTAACTTCTTGAATGGAAACAAATGGAACCTGATAGATGTTTTTATTCTCAGAATGAAACACGGATAGGACATTTCGTTAGTAAGGAATAACACACTTTGAATTGTGCTGTTTTATGAAAATGATGTATGAAGCACTTTTGGTGTGTTCTTTAAAAAGCTGAAAACATCAGTCATTTTTTGTAGCCTTCACCTACCACAGTCACTTTTTCCTTCCTTGATGTAAAAAAAAACACCTGTTTGTATCAATAATTGATTACACAATTTATTTAGGAAGTATCTAAGCTTCTTTTTGTAGCACTAAGCACAAGATTTATGAGTATGGCACAAATTCCACACTCTGATGAAAGTGAAATGGAAAATTACATTCACTTCTGACACAAAATCAGCATTTAATCCTCCAGAAAGAAGAGATCAATCAAGCAATGCAAGACCAATGCAATGAAGGCATTGCTTTTCAGTGTGGTAGGTTTTCCTCATGCCGCTAATGAAATAATGTTTGTGTACTGTTGTGTACAATTAAAAAAGTTTTTTTTCACTTTTTCCTCTGGCAAAGAATCTTCTCCATATTTTAGATGCCAAAGGACATGGTCAGCTGATGCTCTACAGTAGTTATGCAGTAAGAGTGGAGGTGAGACCTGCCTCTGGGACTGAGGGTTCAAATTTTCACATTGGGTTTCTGGAGGCAGGTTCTCACAGAAGAGAGCAAAATTAAAGACACTATTTACCATTTCTAGTAAAAAATAAAAAGAATTTATACCTGCAGGCCACGAGGAATCACAAACCTATAATAATGATGATTGGATTGGCAATAACTTTGTATTAACCTGTGTTAGCTTCTTGTCAGCTTGTGTTAGCTTTGTGTTTGCTAGCTACACTTACCTCACGAGCAGCCAAAGGAACTATCCCTTGGCAAAGCCAGGCCTTTTGGGGTGTCACCGTGTCGTAATAGGCTGCAAAGCATGGTTGATTAGACCCCCTTGTAATATCCACATGTTAATCCATACTTCTAATGCAGACTGGTGATTTTAGTTGTCTCCACTAACTCACATGCTATGCTCAGAGTGGTGGTGCTTGTTAAAAAACAAATGCCCTTAAAAAAAACAAAAAAAAAAACACTCCCCTCTCTATCTCTCAGTGGAGCCTCATTGGGTCCCAACTATTTGAGTTGCCAGCTGTGGCTTGAATCACTTTTAGCTGCCTAACTGCATTCCCTTCAGGAAATTCTAAGTCGGAGCTGGAATGTTCCCGAGTTTATACTCAGGTTCACAAAAAAAGTGAATCATGCTTAGACTAGCATTCTTGGTACTGACTCCACTGCACAGCATGTACTGTAACTCTTTTTCTGAGCAACATTCCCAAGAGGACTGTCTTCAGAACCACACTCCTAATGGTGAAGTGAGGAATTGTAATCCCAATATTCACAGTTTAGCTCCAGAAAGGACAAGAGAAATATATGCCATATCAGATATGGCTCAGTTGAGGTTGAAATAGAAGCCAAACATGCAGGAAAGAACTCATGGCCATCTGCAAAGCCTCCAAACGAGGCCCGAATTTCCCCCATGATCCTCATCTGGGGAGGACGAGGCAGAAATATCTGTGCCTGCTTTGGAAAGGCTCTCGAGTCCAACAAGGAGCCATCAGCCAAGTCATGGGTGCCATTGGTATCTCCAGCAGCGTCCAGGAAACGAATCAGCTCATGCCTAGCAAGCCAAGTATAAAGGTTCTAGACTGGCAATAGTACCCAGCGTCAAAGTGGTGACAGCTTGCATGTCTGGCAGAGAATTGTTAATGGGGAGATGGATATCCAGATGCTCCAAATTAGTCTGTGTGGTGAATATTTGTAGGAAAAATAAAAATATAATGATTCATGTGGTGGAATCCATTTAATACCTCTCTGTGAGGTCCTAGACAGGATATTGGGAAGATGAGGTATTAATGTTGACAGAAGTTTTGTGGCAATTACTTAGGGCTGGGATAGCTGCATGCCTTGGTGATAAGCTTGTTGTGCATGACCGGATAGTTGTAGGAGGGCCATGTGTCAGAACTCAAGGTTCTTACCTAAGAGTAGGTGTCTCAAACCTTAGAACCTAGTGCTTGACTTTGCAATGTGCTAGAAGGATCAGACTGTAGAATGGTCCCTATGGTGTCTAGTACGCAGCTTATGGTGTAATGTGAGCTGATGGCTAATTGTTCATAGAACCAGCTGAGCAGAAGGTTGGGCTACAGGGTGATTGATCATCACCATGGCCTAGAAACACAGTCCTATTGAGATGGGCCATCCCATAGGGAGTGTTCATTCTCACACACTTTACTGAGAGACATGCCAATCCAGCTCTGTGCTGCAGCACTTTGGCATCACCATGCACCTTAGGAGAGGTAAAATAGAACATAAGGTTATGGATGTTCTATGAACACTGCAGAGGTTCCCTGTCACTCGGTAGCCTACTTAAGCTAAACTCAGCTTAGTTTTTTGTTGTAGTTTTAAATAACATCATAGAACATCACTACACCTAATAGTAGCCAGAGAGAACAGGGTTTTATTGTCTTCAGGCTTCAGCAAGAATATCAAGCCAAGACTCATCTGAGCTCTTCTCAACATCCACCATCAATCTCCACTCTAAAATGATTTCAATAAATCCTGCAAATGAACTTCTCTGAACCTGCAGGCTGTGCTTACTGATCATCATTTAGCACTTACAAATATGCTTATGTCTGCCATCTGACCAGGGTTGTGTGCATATTTCCAGAAAAAATGAATCTGAACAACCTGGAGGGGTGCACATGAGGATTTAAAAGCATCACTGTGCATAATATTGTACAATGATGTATAATATGATTGCATAATAAGATTTTTTTTTCTTTTTTCGGACAGTGGATTAACTTTTTGAGCTCATACAGTATTTGAGACAAATGAAAAAATGACTCATGAGGAAATTAAATATCTAGTAGAAAAGAACAGAGTGTTTTAGTTCCATAAAACTTTATTAACACAATAGTCACGGCACTTAGACTCTGAAATGCAGCAGGTGAGTTTTTTCAAACAACAGCAGCATTAATTTAACCATTGTGTAAGCCTGCTTCAAACTTGCAGACTGAGTTCTTCCTGTCCATTAGAAGACACACAGACTTATGGGGAAGATCTTCCATCGATAAAATATGTTAATTTTCTGAATGAGAATAAGAATAAGAAAGGTGTGAACTATTCGAGCCAACAGGTCCAAAAATGTATCTAAATCATTCTACTGTTCATCACAGCAATTAATTATACAGCAGAGCATATCTGTTTAATTTGCTACAAAATTATACAGTGCGCTCTCAGAAGAAAAATGTTCTTTATGTTCCCTTTGGAGGGTTAACAGCTATGGCTTGGAAACCTTTTGAGAAAAATAAGCCATCTGTAAAGGGTTCTGCAGAAACTGTTTCAGGGTTTCTATACAGGGAGAAACAGAAGAATCTGTTATGATGAGAAATGGAACTTTTAGTTTGATAACTAAGCTCACTACACTCTTAGAAAACAGGGTTTTTTTGTAGAGCTTTTTTTAGAAACACTCAAAGCAGAGAGAGAGAGAGAGAGAGAGAATGAGAGAGAGAGGAACTTTAGTTTAATCCCAACATCTTTAGTTTTATAGGAAATCTCTCTCCCTCAGAAAAAAAAAACCCTGAACCCTGGATGGTTCTATGTGCAATTATACAAGAGTGTTTCTCAGCGAGGGTTCCAAGAGAATCTCCTCAGAGAAAAGAAAAAGCCGTAACTATTCAGTGATGCTTCCTTGAGGAAGCTTGAGTGCATTGATGGAATGATTAAAGACAGCAAGTACGTGTTTGTAAAGCAAAACCAAACAATCTTCTGTTAAATGAAGGTCTGAGAAAGCAGAGAGAGAAATTTGCTCACAACGCTCATAGCGGCTGTGCTGAAATGGCACAGTTGTCAGGCAGGGCCTTTAACCTATATAACCTGCATCATTTAGAACCGTTTCAGAGGAACAGCGTGGGTTCTGAAAATATATTTAAAGCAAGAAAGAGAAGGTTGTGGAGAACAGCAGGAGATCCCTGCAGCAGTCTCTCCTGCACAGCGGTAACAGAGTGTATCTGCAGGAGAAATCTGTTAGAAAGATTACACACTGAATCTCTGTGTGCTTACACCATCAATCCCACATGAGCTCCAGGTAAGGCATGAATCACAGTAGTGTCACAAAACTGAGACACCCTTAAAGAACTTTATATCCTGAGATAAATGAATATGCAGGAAAAATCACATTTGAATAAAAAATGAATCATATTTTTAAAAAGAATAAAACATGAAAATAAATGACACATATTAAAAAAGTAAAAAAAAATAAAAATAAATTAAATGTTTTTAAAAATATGTGAGAAAATAAATTAATCATGTTTAAAACAATCATTTAAAAATGAAATGAATCACATATAAAAAATTATTTGTGTTTTAAAAAAATCATGTGAGAATAAATTATCATGAATCATTAGTAAAAAAAAAACAAAATATGGATCATGTGTACAAAAACCTTACATGTAAAAATAAAATAATCATTTGTAAAAACAAACAAACAAGCAAACAACAAACAAACAAATAAATAATCATCATTTGTAAGAAAAAATATATGAAAATAAATGAATTGTGTAAAAAACATAAAAATAATTAAATCATTTGTAAATATATATATATATATGAATCATTGAATCATTTGTAATAATAATAATAATAATAATAATAATAATAATAATCACATACAAATAAATGAATCCTGTGTAAAAAAAAAAATTGTATGTGAAAACTAAATCAAAATGTGAAAAATGGGTGAAACATAACATGTGAAATGTTTAAAAATCTCATGTAAATTTCACATCAGTCATGTGATTTTTTCACAGGAGGAGGAGGAGAAAGAGGAGGAGGAGAAAGAGGAGGAGGAGGTTAAAGGGTGGTGAGGAATCGATTTCTGAAGCACAGAGCCTCATTGAACTGGTCTGAACAGGTAAGGAAAGAAGACAAAAGAAAAATCCTTTTCAGCTATTCTTTAAACTGTCCCGTTGACTTAATGTGACTTTCTGAACGTCACTCAAGCTTCTTTTTAAAATATCATAATAAATATAACAAAAAAGAGTGTCCTTTTTGATGTAACTAGTCCTCTGCAGGGAGTGGAGATGAACAGAGCCTGATTTTTCAGAACATCAGCTGAATTAGTGGGTCAGACATTTCTTAGACACAGGCATTGCAGTATGTCTGTAGAAGTGTTCAGGTCATTTTAAAGGTCTTGTAGTAAGTCGAGGCCACTGGTAGAACTGAAGCGTGGTCTTTTTTTTAGGAGGCAAAATGGCATCTCAGACTTACTATGTATAGACATGCATTGAACTCTGTTGTATCCCTGTGTGGAGTCTACTCATCCTGTCTCAGTGAAGTGATTCATCCAGCTTGTGATTTGAAATCCAGGAGGCTCAAAGTCCACCACAGGTAACTTTCCCTTTTTAAAAGACATTCATTCAACTCTCGACCTTTTAATTATCTGGTTTATTTGGAGTGATTATTTAGCAAGGAAATAAGCAATCTGTGCTGGAGATGTGTACCTCTGGTCAAGAAAGTACCAGCATGCCACCAGATAATGTGTTATCAAAACAGATGTGTAAGTGTAATGTTTTACAGGACACCATCTTAATAATAGTCTCAGTCCTGGAAGGTTTAAGCACCTTTTCATACTCGCGCTTAGGAATGGATGTAGTGTGGGAATATGGTTTGAGAAACACTGAGCGTGAGATGGGAATTCATTCTGTATGGGACATACGTTCATCTTAGGACACTGTGTACACTCACACTCAATCACACCTAATCATTTCCAGCATTTTTTGGAAGAAAATCTATAGAGACAGTAACCAAAAGTCAGGATTTAACCTAGAACCTTCATTTTATGAAGCAGCAATGCTACCCACTGTACCAAGTGAGCGAGTAAAGAGGTAGAGTAAATGAAACATTTACTAAAATCACCTTTTTGTTTGATTTTTTTTTTAAAGCACATTTAAAAAATAATATAGACAAATGGGAAAAATATACTGTTTACTGTATAAAATGGGAACATTGGGTTGTTTCTTGCAATGTTGGCAACAGTACAGGGTGTCACATTTTAGACATAATAACTTAAGAATATGTCAGTGCCTATACTGGAGTGTTTTTACACTTGTCATATCTCTCAAATCAAAAAGCTGATATTAACCATATCTATGTATATAATGAAAGCCAAGAGTGTCCTGTACAGACCGAATAGAAGACATTTTTTTCAAGCTTGAAATTAGTATCATTGTGTAGAAATAGATTTAGTAATTGTACATTTGTTTATCATAAATTTAAAATGAGGAATTTTAGATAAATGTGACTATATCATAGACATGTGCTTTTACTGCAAAGTCTTAATATCTTTTGGTCAAATTCTGATTATTCATTGCTCCTAGTTATGTACTGACACATTTCTTTTCTGAATATGTTGACTGAAATCAGTGGGCACTTACTGTGCTGCAAATTGTCTGTATTTTCTTTGCTCTAACTCACCAAGTGCAGCTCACTAAGGGCCTGGTGATTGCCTGCCGAGTTTAATCAATGAGTGTAAAATAAAAATAGAAGACATTCGAGACATTAAATATTTTTTAAAAATATGGCAAATTCAGTATTGCAGCTATATTTGCCTTAATTTAAGTCTAGGATATGTCTATGATAATAACATAAATGAGCAGCTCTTCATGGAACAGAAAGAATACTGGAAACATATAAATATGGACATATATATAGATAAATATGGAAATACGGACTTGATTAAATGTTAAAGAAATAAATTTAATACCAGCGATGCTAGATATCCTGACACCTCATGACACATTTTTGGTTCTTTAAACAAGTTCATATAACTGCCAACACCTGTCTATTGCAACCTCAGTGGCAGCATAGTTCAGCTGTCTCCTAGGAGACAATGAAGCCCTAGGGTATGATGGGAAATTGGGTTTCCAGAGTGATGAGACTCCATGCTAGGTAGATTTATAAATAGATATACTGCCATCATTTATAAATAGATATACTGCCACCTTGTCGGTTCCTGGCTATTTCCTATTCACTTTTTCATGTCTTTTGTGTTGACACATGTAATAAATTCTGTATAAATATACTGCAGATATGATTCGAGTCGATAACTGACACCTTGGCGTATACAAATATGTATATATATAAAGTGCCAGTAACTAATAACTAACAAAATGGTAACCCACAGTATTATATTATTATATGGGCTTTTTTCAGAGCCCTCAGTTAACAAAATCACTGACTTTAGTCTTAAAGCTATGTCAGTGTTACACAGGGAAATTTGTGTGTATTCAGACATGGGTTACGCAGCTGCTCAATTTTCTGGCCTCTTTATTCAGATTATTAAAATCTCTTGTGTATGGTTCACGCCTCCAAAATTGCCTGGGCAAAAATCAGGCATAGAAAATGCTGACTGAAGAAGCAAACAATTTATTTTTTTTTTTTTACTGTCAGATGTAATGTGATATTAAAAGCAAATGAAAATGAGAAAATGAGATGATAGCAAGCATTGAAATACTGTAAATCTAATAGGGGTCTAGTGCATTCCCAATATATTGATGCATGAATACTCCTAGTTGTAATTATTACATTAACCACTGCAAATTTGGTTTAATTTGCAATCATTATTCAGCATATTATTATAAAATAGCACTTGATCCAGCACATTCTTACACATTATTATTTTACATTTTATTTTTGCATATTGCTAGCAATTATTTAATGGCATCATATTTGTGTATTTTATATTGGCCTCGAATTACATTCTATAGTTTTATGAGTGTACTTACAGCCCAAAACATGAATAGTGTGGTGGCCAGTTGTGCCAGAATTAATATTTCTCCTCGCTCGAGAAAAATAGGCTTTAGTTAAATGTCAGAAATGTGCATAACTGAGAAACGCCTCTCAGATAAACTCCACCCCACACACACAATTCCATTTGAATAGCACTTAGGCCTGAATACTGCTTTACACAATTTCAGTATTAAATCCTCAGGAGGAGGACAAGGTTATAGGAACTATACTGGAGTCATGGGCAGGTTTTTTTTTTTTTTTGCATTAGTAGGCTGAACATCCTTCCCAAAGATCAAATGCTGGAGTGTAGGAGTCATACACAACAAGGACATGCAAAGGTCAAGTGTGAGTGGAAAAACAGTACAGAGAATGGTAGTGCCAAGTAGAGTATATGACTTTAAGAAAATGTGAGTTTCTTGAACTTCATTTATATTAGGTAGCTTATATTGAGTATTCATTGCCTTTCACTGAGGAAAAACGACTGCTTAACCTTTGCAATGGAGTAATTTATCTCATGCTCTCTTTGCCCCAGTACTTATTGCATTTGAAATGTATTGCCTTTTTGAGTCTGATCTGAAAAAAGCCATGCATTTTCTGTTAAAGCCACTCACTCTGGGTTCACTCCTGGAGTGAAGGTATATGATTTATAAGGTGGCAGAATTACAGACACACTCATACTTCTTATAGCACTTCACTTTCTTCTATTTTCTAAGGTGTGTGTTTTGTGTTTGACATTATTTAGGTATAGTGCATGTATACAGAATGGTGTACCTGACCAGACAACCAGACATCTGAACCCAAATACCATCCATTTCATTGTGTGGTCCTGAAGAGTCTTAAGGGTTAGATAGCAAATGCAAAGATTTTTAGCTTTCATAGAAAACACACTAACTGAGATGTTAATTCTAGTTTAATATCTATACCTTATGCTACTGCCTCATCAGGCCTCAGATGTGGTTCTTCAAGCAATTACACCTAATTGTCAACACCTGGTTAGACCTTTGGGGCAGCAAATTCCAGCCCAATGATATAATGGGAAATTGCATTTTCTGAGTGAGAAATGACATTTTCAGAGGTCCATGCTACAGCATCCTAATAAAAAGACTTTAAATAAAAAGGTGTATAAATAATGAGACTGCTAAGATAAAGTATTAAGCTGGTTAGTTTTCTAATACAGCTTTCTAATATCTTGTACTCTTACAGGGTGTTTTGCTTGGGTGTCACATCAGGAAACAACTGGTATACCTCAAGGTAATGTACTCAGCCCTCTCCTCTCATTAGTTTGTACCAACTTCTTGAGAACAGCCATTGAGTTCTTATCATTTTCACACTGATGACATGCAGCACTATCTGACTCTACCTCCAGAGAACCTCTATGTCTCAAAGTTCAGCCAGTTTAAAGTTGGTTATGGTTATGGGTACAGTTAATCTAGCAAACCAGACTTCTATCTGTTACTAGAATACTACTTCCAGGTAACTTCCTAACCAAATGGAGTATATAAGGCCAACACATGCACTGTCTAGTCATGAAGTCTTGCCAATCTTCCCAAACTTAGGGCCAGTGTGACCAGAGTATTTGCCTGTAAACAGGGTGAAAAGATGAGTGATAGGGAGACGTGGCTTGTGCTGTACAGATGCCTGTCTAGTCTAAGAGGCAGCACCACTAGCTACAGTAGTTACCCTGAGCACAGTCCACTCTCACAGTCCATTCACTCTAACAGCAGGCTAGTAAAACTTAAAAGTTCTTCTTTGGCAGAAGTTTTAATGTAACATAAAAAATACTTAAATTAATAAAACATGTAATCACAAATGCGACTACACCTTGTGGGCATCATGTTATCATCTGTGTAAGTTCTGAGCTGTGTATGCACAGTTGTACAGTTGCACAGTTACTCCCCATGAGCTCTGGATGGAGAACCTGAGGCTGAGATCATGGTACCTCCTTCCATATAAAAACAAATTAAATCTAATCACATTGCCCTTTTTAGTTGTGTTTTTATAATTATGTTTCACATAATTATACACAACACATAAACAACTTATAGAAAACCCTGTGTTTTGATCCAACACAGTATCACCTCAATCTCCAACTTCTCCCCATCATTGTTTTCATTGCCAAGGTCCAATATGAGCTTTTACATAACAATAGATTTATCATAGACCACATTGCAACAAATAGGCTCTAACATTAGGTAGAAACTTGTAGTCCCACTAGACTACAAGTCTTCAATAACACAAAACAATTTGTTCCTCTGTTCATCTTACTTTACCAGATCCATATAGTAGCTTCAATTACAAGTCGTGTATGATTGTCTTCACAGCAGCCAGTGAAATTTAATCCACCTACATGGAGTGACTCATCCAGGCCTACGTTCCATCCCTATCACTGCTGGCTGTGACTGATTGGCACCTGCTCATACCATGACCACTGCCACCACCACCGCCACATGGTACTACATTCGCCTGTAGTAAATCTACAGAAGACATTAAGAGCGTTCTGATACAGGTAATGGATAATTGTTGGATTATTCATGGGTCATCTGCTTTGTGACTAATGTTTAGTTGTGCCTTCCTACAACTATCTTGCTCTTGTTTCTGTCAGTTGGTGGAAACATCTTGTTCCAAGTCTCTGCCTTGCTTGTAATTTGCTCTGTATAAATATTTAAGCCAAAACAATAAATGTGAATGTTAAATATATACCATAGTTCCTTCAAGTTTTCTGCCATGAAGAACGTGTTCAAGTAAGTAAGTAATAACAGGAATTAGCTTGCTTTGCAAATGTTACAAAACAACAAATGTAGCAATAAATGTATGAAAAGTACTGTTGTTCTTTAATAAATAAAAAAATGTAACTGGCAAATTGCTGTGGTATAAGAGGAACAAAACAAGACATGCTGTTTGTTACGATCACCAGCTGGAGTGCCCATGAACTCCACTAGAGGGCACTCCACCCTGGACTCTTGCTATTGTTCTCTGGACTCCATTTCCCATGTGCTCCTTGCCCCACCTGTGATCTTGTCATGTGCTACCATTGTTTGTGTGTTAGATTCTGATTGGTTCCTTGGGTCCATGTGTCTTGTTTTCATTGGTTGGTGCTCTGTATAAAGGTTACTCACACCTGCTCCTAGGTTGCTGATTATTGTTTGGTTGTGTTCGTGTTTCGTGTTCCTAGTTGCCTAGTTTACCTGTGTTTTTACCCTTGGACTGTTTTCCCTGTTTCTGATTGTTTGCTGCCTGCCCTGCCCTTTGCCTGTGTTTTTGGATTACTCTTTTGCCACTGCCTCGGATTATACTGTTTGCTGGTGCTCGACCCTGCCTGTTCTTGACCACGTTTGTAAATAAAGCCTTGCGTTTGGATCCCCAACTCCGTTGTCACGACTCCACACGTTACACTGTTTTAGTGATCAGCTTCAGGGTGCTAACAGTAACCGCGCTTCATCACACCAACCCATCGTTTTTCCATTTTTTTTTCTATTGTAGCACACCTTGTCATTTTTTATTCCTTATATAATACACATGCAGAAAGGTCTTTGTGTTTTATTTTTTAGTATTATTTAGTACTTAATATATTGCTGAATTGATATTTTAGCTTCACATGCATATCATTATCACTGTGTACTAAGTGCATCACGTTTGTCCGATATGATTTCATAAACAACGCATGTATAAAGCATGACCCCAGGGCTTTTCACTGGACTGGCCTTTCATTTAACCTCCAGTATAACACTAGGCATGGTTTATCCTCCAAGAATGGGTCATTACATTTTTCCATGAAACCACTTATTTTTCAAGACTTACTGTAAGTACACTTTGTCTAATAAAATAGGAGCTTGTGGTTAAATGTGATTTTTCTGAATTAGAGGGTCCAAGAGTTGTTTTTTTTTTTCCCCAACCATTGCCTGGTTGTGCTGAATAAAATGATACACCCATGTCAATAAAGTTTGTGTGATTGGCCAAAGTCCAGTATAGCCAGAGCAAATTGAATTAGTAATGTTACAAAGCAAGACCTCACCGTTTCATTTACAAAGTATTGATCCAGGAAAAGGCAATTAATTTCTTTATACACCAGCGTTTCAGGCAGTTATGAGAGACAAACACAGTGCTGTCATGTGATATCTGTCGAACAATATTTCATCCTCCTACAGTAATTTCAGTATAAAAACCTTTGTTCATATTGATGGAAAACAGTAGAGACAATATCAAAGAATATAAAGCTCTATACTAATTGAGGCAAATGAGTGTCTGTAGATCTTCCATTAGAATGAAATAAGAGGATCACAACAATTTCAGAGATTATTATTTTAAGAAATAATCACAAATGGTAAGTTAACATAATATTACATATTAGGAATACATTGTTGTTGTTGTTTTTTTAGACCAGGCATCTTTGCTTTTTTTTTTCAGACTGAGTACAAAATGTGTACATTTTTTACAATGATACAATTGTACAGTGAAAATGTCAGCCATGTTGAAACATTTCACGGTTTCTACAAGGGACATTAGATAAGTGATCAGTAAAAGTATTATAGAAAATGTTCTGTGTTATGCTTTTCATGTTTACTGTGTTTATCCCCTTACCGCTGCCTCACACTCAGTGTTTCTGGGAAAAACATTCTGTCAGAGAAGATTGTGGAACAGGAGAAAATGTTAGGAGGAAGTAGGAGGAATGTCAGGAGGAAATGAGTAACTAAGGAAAAATAAAGACACATCAACGCCTTGATCATCCAATCATCAAATCACTGGTGTGATCGCAGCACAAGCAGTGTCCATCTTGTTCTTGCGTAGACAGAAAATTACCTTCACAAGTATGTGCTAACTCCAATTCGAGGACCTTCTGTGCATGTTTGGATTGTTTTTCCTCTCTTATCAGAGAACGCTAGCTGAGAACAAGAGGACACACCTGTTCATTAGCACATCATGCTCAGATAAACACTCAGATACAAACACTCTGGATCCTATCATTATATAACCACACAGTATGTGATTAGGATGGTATGCTTGGTCTTTTTCTTTGAGAACAACATGACAATTGATTGTAACATTCAGATGATTCACAGAGTCGCAGGGATTTGGAAGGGATTACATGAGTCTTTATGTCACGCTGGGTCTTATTAATATAAGAGCCACTCGTTCACCAGTCTGTTGCTGCTCCTCCACACACCAATGACAGATGGAGTTTGAGTGGCATTCTCTTGATATAAAGACCACCCGCTCATGGCCTCTGGTGACAAATCAATTATCTCCCAGCATCAGTCGAAGAGATTCATGCTGGCGACGCAGGGCAGGAGGAGGATGACTAGGAGGAGGATGAGGAGGATGAGGAGGAGGAGAGGTTAGGAGCTTTAATATATACGTGACATGTTGAGGAATAGAAACAGAGAGAAGTTGCAAGAGGAGTTGAAGTGAGCACAGGCTTCACAAAGAATCTTTTGGTGACTCCTGATCTCTCCATTAGACCTCTGTAGCAGATTTTAATGAAAGTGGAGAGCTTCCAAGAAACCATTCTTTCTCTCTCTTTTTTGGTTTCATTTGCTCCCTCATTTCCTTTCAGCTGTTCTATCAGTGATATGTGACAAAGGGAACATCTCTGCATACTCCACACATGATAATGCTTTTTCTTTCCAGCACAGAGCAGATGTTCCTGCAGATTTTAATAGAGAAGGATGTCAAGGTAATAATCTCATTCTCTTTCCAAACATGTAGACAGGCCTTTTTCAGTGCCAAGATTCAACATGCTGAACAAAAGAGTTTTCTGCAGAGTGAATATTTCACTCAGGTAAATCAGGAATTGGCAAATCTTAGTGTTTTTGGACATACTGTATATATTATATTATACATAGTATATACCTTCTGATTGCTCAGAAGCTCCGACAGGTTTATATTAACGCACATGTTCTAATACATTATTGTTTCTATAGTAACAGCTTGTTCACAGGGACTTGTACAGCAGACACTCCACATGGAGAGATTAAGGAAAATTGTACATATGTGTTGATATAAAGTTTTCTTTTTTTTTTACTGTTATTATTTTCCTATAACAACATGTAAGGAAGTGTTTTATTCCTCTTATACCTTGGCAGTTTACCACAGTTAAAGTTTTTTTTTTAAATTATTATCTTGTATGTTAATAGCAGCTATAAACAGTCGCTTCCTCTCCAGTGTCTCTTTTTCTCTCTCTTGAAAGTATAAACCTAAAGTTTCAGCTTTACCTCTGACTGTTACAAAGCGATGACACTGGAGACTCCTTCCACAGATGTTAAATAAACGTTTCCTTATAGAAAACTTCACCTTGTGAACTCATTATTTATAAAATAACAACATGTAAGCACCATACAAGTTTCTGTGTCAGTTGTTAATATAGAAAGGATAATGTCCTAGAACGAGTGCATTACAAATGTAATAGAAAATTAATCAACACCTTCTGAGCAATCAGAATCAAGCACTGAACAGGGCTATGATATAAATTTAGAAATGTAGTGCGACAGTTAAGATTCTGTGTTAGTGAGCAGAGGTAATGTTTAGCTGTTGCTATCTTATTTTCTTATTTACCTACTTAATCTGGACAATATTTCACCATCTGCCAACGATATCAAGATTATAACACATATCTAGTCATGCGAGAGGTTCTTTACTTAGCTAGTTCATTCATTCACACATTTATACATTCTTTATTGTCTCTGAAGATTAATTTAAATGACAAAATCAATAAAGCACATATATGAAAGATCATACATACTGTACAGAATCCCAGAATAATTAGAATAATTTATGTTTCCTTTCCTCCCCTAATATTCAGCATCACAGTTGTACTGGGAATAGCACTTGCATTCTATCATCAGGGTTAAATAGCAAGTTTGCTTTTTTTTTGTTGTTTTTTTTTAATTCAAATGATGAATGGATGAGAGTGTGTGTTAAAATAACCACATCAGTTTTGTTTCGGCTCTACCTCACAGTTCTAAAAAAAAATGTGCTGGTATCCTAAAAGCAGGCAGCACATTTAATCAGCTCTTTATTCCTGACACTCAGGTAAATAAACCAGCTTACAAATGCAAATGTCAAAACTGGGTTAATAAACAGTCAGTGCAACAAGATTATAATCTTTAAATACACTTTAAACTTTAAATGTTCTGCTTGTGTTAAGCTCAAAACATCATTTACTGTGCTGAGGTATTTGTAATCTCTAACCTTTTCTGTCTGTGCTCCAGCATTATCTGATAAATAAACCATTCTAGTCTAAAGTCTAAAAATATATTTTATTAATATTAGGCTTTATAAATGAACCCTCACACCACCCCTTACAGAAGAGTCATATGAACTTCATATGTAAATAATCACCTGATTCACACATGAAATTTAAACATGTGAAATAGATTTAAGAGGCATGTTGTGTTTATGTTTACATGTGATTTTTATTTATTTGTTGATAGATTCGCATATGATTTTTCAACACAATTAATTTTACACTTTTGAATTTTGATTCATTTATTTTCACACATGATTTTTTTTCCCCACAAGTGATTGTTAATGTGATTTTTTCACATTTTATTTACATGTAATTTTAAGATTTTTTTTTTACTTTTACAAGTGAGTATTACACACGATTAATTATTTAATTAATATTTTTTACACATGATTAATTTTCACAAGTGATTTTTAGACCATAATTCATTTATTTCAATTTCATTTCATTTCATGTAATTATTACACGATTCATTTATTCTACATTTGATTCTTATTTTAATTTCTGTTCTTACATGAGTCATTTATGTTAACATGACTTTTACACACTATTTATTTATTTATTTATTTACTCATGTGATTTTTTTTTATACATGATGTATTTATTTCACATGTTAATTTTTCACATGTAGACCATGTGGTTTTATTTATGATCTCACTCACATGTCACGTGTTCACTTAAGATCACATTTGAAATATCAGGGTATAACATGCACATATATTACTCATATATTCAGAAGTGAGGAACGTACAGTATGTGAAATGTATGTATCTTTTTTTTTTCCTTTAAGGGACTACAAAAACTGACACAGCAAGCTAGCTAATAACACTTTCTGCAAGCTAGGTAATATTATCTGCTAGCGGATAGTGGTGGGAGAAATGACAAGTGGTTCTGGTGCAATCTGTATAATGTAATGCCACTGCTGCAGTGACCAGCTGTGACTGTCTACTCCGTCACACCATCTCTCCCCTCTCCAAGCCACGCACTGACCAGGTACCTGGACAGGTAGTCTGTGACCAGGTTCTGCCTGCTAGGTTGGTGCCATACCTTGAAGTTATAGGGTTGGAGGGCCAGGTACCATCTCATCATCCTTGTATTGTGGTCTTTCATGAAGAGGATCCACATTAGTGCTCGATGGTCCATTTCAAGGTCAAATTCCCTTCCTAGGAGATAACAGATTAAACTATGGAGAGACTACCTGATGATGAGACATTCCTTTTCTACCGTTGAGTACTGGGTCTCCCTGGGCAACAGCTTCCTGCTTAGAAAGACAACTGGCTTCCCTGCTCCTGTACTCCCCTGGGCTAGCACCGCCACAATTCCTGTAGCTGAAGTGTCCACCCGCATCAGGAAGCACTGGGAGAAGTCTGGACTCTGTAGAACCAGGCTCTTCTCTTTCAGGGCATTAAATGCTGCTTCACAGTCCACAATCGGGTTTTTTATTGCTTTGTTGAGTAAGATTGTCAAGAGTACTACAATGGAGGCAAAGACTGGAACAAATCTCCTGTACCAGTACACGAGTCCCAGGAAGGACCTCACCTCCTTTCCTACTCCTGAATCTTGGGCTCCTCCAAATTGCCCCCACCTTATCCACTTGTGGTCACAGCTTGCCATTGCCCAGGTGGTACCCGGGGTAGCTGGTTTCTTGCTAAGCCCACTCACACTTTGCCACATTCAGTGTCAGCCCTGCCTCTTGAATCCCTTCTAGGGTCTGCTGAAGGTATTCCAGATGCTCTGTCCAGGAGATACTTTGGATTACCACATCATCCAGGTAGGCAGCAGACCATCCCTCACAGCCTTGGAGGACTCGGTCCATTAACCTTTGGAACATGGCAGGTGCCTCATGCAGGCTTAAGGGAAGGACAGTGAACTGGAACAACCCCAGTGGGGTACAGAAAGCGGTGTATGGCCTGGAAGCTCCTTAAGCAGGCTCATGTGGTAAGTTTGCTTGTCTTTTCCCTTGTCAGGGAGGTGGACCTCGTAAGTTACTGGTTCCAGCTTCCACACCACAGTGTATGGCCCATTCCACTTGGCCAACATTTTGTTTGTTGATGATGGTAACAGGAGTAGCACTTTCTGTCCTGGCTGGAACTGTTGAAGCCTTGCATGCCCATTGTGCCTCTTGCAGGTTTTTACTTACCTGTTCCTGATAGTGTTCAAGGCGGTCCTTCATCTCCAGGATATACTGCACAATGACTTTCTCCCCTGTTCTGGATGCAGGGACCTCCCAGCTCTTCCTAAGCAGGTCCAATGGTCCATGCACTTGCCAGCCACACAGGACTTCAAATGGTGAGAAGTTGGTCGAGGCTTGAGGTACTTCCCTATAGGCAAACAACACAAACTTAAGCCATTTGTCCCAGTCAGGTCCCGGGTCTGCAAAAACTTCCACAGCATGTTCTTCAGTGTCTGATTAAATCTTTCCACCAGGCCATTAATCTGTGGATGGTATGGACTTGTCCTGATGGTGGTGATGCCCAACTGCAGCTGTAGCTGCCCCATTAACCACAAGGTGAAGTTTGTTCCCTGGTCCATTAAAATCCATCGTTGGCTCATGCTCCCTCACCCATGTATGGCTATTGTACTGGAGCACACAAAGCAACTGCTCAAGGATGATGGCCTCATCGATCTCCTCCTTCAGCTTAGGTCTCACCCATCATCGATAGAGGTTCCATAGGTGGTGTTAGGTCTCCACTGGTGATTATTCAGCTGGAACAGAGTTTGTCCAGAAGCTAGTCCAGACAGTAGATTTCTGGCAAGATGTTAAATTTCTCTAGGAGTGTCTGCTTCAGATCAGCGTACATCTCTGCTTGCTCCTTATCCATTGCTAGGTAAGCCTCCAGCGGCAGTCCTGTCAGCAAGGGAACAAGTCGATAGCTCCACTCCTCCTCAGGCCACCTCCAAGTCCTGGCCAGATGCTCAAACTGGCAAAGATAGTTTTCTATGTCCTCCCCCTGCTGAAAAGCAGGCATCCTTGGTTCAGATCTCTGTCCCGGCTGATTTGGAGCAGGAGCCATTGGTGAGTAGGTATTAGCATGCTGGTAAGTCCCGTGCGAAAGCTCTCGATGCGGCTGGTGTTGGGATTTCCATGTGCAGTTCCACCCTTCTCATCCTCCATAGTCTCCACCATGTCCCAGGCATGCTCCTCAGCTGTAAACCCCCTCTGGTTTTCTTGCCTTTTGGTGCTGTCTTGCGGGTGGCCATCCCAATTCTGACAACAAATGTCACAAAGCGAGCCCCACAGACTCAATATGGGACGTGTTAAAAGTCTGTAAAAGATGAAAAATGATGGCTCACTCCGCAAGTGCACTGATGCAAGGTAAAGTTTATTTACAGTCAAAAATGTCCATGGGTGAATAAGATTGTATACAAGTGCACAACAACAAGGTCCCAAAACAAAACAAAATAAAGAAAATAAATAAACATAAAGAGCTATATAAAGGTATCTACAATATACACGCAATTTTGCTCACAGCACTATGGTTGCATGCTTGCAAGGAACTCCAGAATGAAGCTTTGGGCTCCCTTTTTTTAGGCTCCTCCCCCCTACTGGAGGCAACCATAAACAGGTAAGTACACACAGGTATGAGTACATCTTTTCTTATATATAACCAATAAACTCCATATAATCATTATATATACATAATAATACAAGAAAATAATAAACATAACAATCAATAATATAGCTGACTAATTGATCATTTCTTCCCAGGTATATATGATCACTGCTCACCCCTCAAGTCTAAATAAATGGGTTCGGTGGTTTCCAGTTGCATTGCGCTAATGTGGTACGAATCTGACATGTCATAGGCAACGTGCAGCATGAGCACTCCATTTGGCTGGCACAATACCTCAACCCGGAAGACCGACTCCACCAACACAACACAGAGCACAAAAACATGACAGAATGTACAGATAAGTGACAATAAACAACATATAACAAAACAAAATGAATGTGTATGTGTGTTTGTCTGGTTGGGGTATGGATACTGCTAAAGGAGCGCGTGTGCACCTGCATCTCCGATAGCGGATAACGGTGGGGAAAATGACAAGTGGTTGTTGTGCAATACGTATAAGGTAACACCAGTGCAGCCGTGACCAGCGGTGATGGTCTACATTATCACACTAACATGGCAATAGACAGCTGGGATCATTTTTGTTATTCAGTTCAGTTCAGTTTTATTTGTATAGCGCTTTTAACAATGGACATTGTCACAAAGCAGCTTTACAGAAATAAATGGATT
>CM075011.1:3514472-3532183 GCA_037576675.1 Pangasius sanitwongsei
GAGATGATATGAGGAAGAAACCTTGAGAGGAACCAGGCTCAAAAGGGAACCCATCCTCATCTGGGTGCAACAGATAGAACTGACAAATTAACATAACACCATCAGTTATCAGTTTTTTTAACAACTTAAGTTATTAATATGTTTATGTTCCATAATGAGAAGATCAGCACAGAGTAGAAATGTGTCTTGTATCAAAAGCATGTAAAATCAGTAAATACTGGGATCATTGGAGTGTTTGCAATGTTTTTGAACTTTAGACAGGAACTTTAAATAAGTAAACCTCGCAAGAGCCAAAAATGAGCTTCATGGTTCACATACCACCAAAAAACCCTTTATTTGCTACAGTCAGACTAAATATCTGTGGGGAATTTCATACTCATGAATCCCGTGTAAATAAAGCATTCATGCAGTCTTATAGGCAAAGGAATGTACAAATACTGTTCCGTCTTTTAGAGCATACCTTATTCTTTAACATTCAGGACCATGAATCAGCATGAAATATATAACTAGGTCACTAGCGATTTGCCTCTATTCATCAGCCTCCCGTTGGCAAGAAATGGCAAAGAAGGAAATGCTTCATCCATTGTCTCGGAAACAGTGTCCTACTTTATCACAGCTGGATGAAAGAAACTCATAGACTTGTGCTTAATTACAAGACTCTGATGTTGCATGTTGCATGACTGGGGTGCCATTTGTTTCTCATTGATATTACATTTACAAATATGTACATAAATAAATAACTTCAAACATTAATAAAACCATTTTTTGCCTGTCTTAGCCCACTATAATTACACTTCACCTACAAACATTACAAGCACTACAAACACTACAAACATAATCACTAATTATGTCAAAGATCTAATTTTTTTTTTTTTTTTGCATTAATCTGTGAATCCGTTTAACATATCATGCATCAAACATCCTTTTCCACAAGTCATCCAGTATTGGTTATGAAAAATGTACCTTTTAGTTTCACTCACCCCTATGAAATATGTGGAATATTCCACAAGTGACATGTTTAATATAAAAAATACATTTTACATAAATGTTTCGAATATCCTTGATGCATGGATGCTAGTAAACCACATTTTGTGTATGTGCTAATTCTATGCTAGCAAACAAATATTCAACGCCATTTATTTATGAGCAAAATGCAGCCTGTCAGCAAAGAAACCTTGCAAAAAAAAAGAGATGGGGTGCATGAGATGGCATAACACATTTTTAAACAGTTAATTTTT
The DNA here is from genome assembly GCA_037576675.1 of Pangasius sanitwongsei. Taxonomy (NCBI): domain Eukaryota; kingdom Metazoa; phylum Chordata; class Actinopteri; order Siluriformes; family Pangasiidae; genus Pangasius; species Pangasius sanitwongsei. The sequence goes on from CM075011.1 coordinate 3,515,711, forward strand.
TTGTTTTCTTAAATTTAGTATTGAAAAACACTCATTTATTTATTAGCATAAAATCTTGATGAGAAATTTCCTGCAAACCCAGTGGTTTTATGGATGAATCACACTCTGTTCAGCCAAGTCTACTGTGCACATGGAGCTCTTTTTTTACTTAATTAAGCTCAAATTAATTTACAATTCCTCCATTTTACTTTTAGCCCCAATTATTTTCCTCCAGATGACAATGTTCTCTATTAAAGAGGATCGCCTCTGCTCAATGAATACAGACATGAACATGATTGCAATAAAAAAGCAGGTTTATCATAGAAAGAGGGGCATTGGTTGAAGGAAGACAGGCCTAATTATCATTTCAGAAAGCAGGTGGCAAGCAATTAAACTATTTATAGTTAACCTTGGGGCTCTTTCCTCTAAATGAGGTTTCCCTCAAATGAGAGGGAAAAATATGTGGAAAACTCTGCAGAGAGTAACCCAAGCTCAAGATCGAACCAGAGACCTGGAGGAGACAGACCCATTTAAACAAACAAGCAAATAAATACAATGGGGAGCTCAACCCCATGTATCTACATGTATCTGTATCTGTTTGTGTGTTCATATTTAAACCAGAAGGGGGCGTGGTCTATAGAGTTTTTTTTATGTTAACTTTAGTAATATGCACTGGAAACACTGGAAAATGCTGGAAAAACAGGGCTGCTTGAAAAAAGTTATTTTTCATTCACAAATTATAACATCAAATAGCAATTTACAGAATATTCATTCAATGTTTATTCAGTTTTGCTGAAAATTGGCAATGCTCCCCAATAGCTTCCATAAGCTGTTCTTTAAATTTCTACATTAAAGTGAAAACCTCACGCTCATGCAGCTTTTTTGTATAAATCTTTAAAAAAAAAAAGAAAAAAGAAGAATACTTTGCCTGTTGTTCTTATCTGTATCTGTATTTGTTTAGGACTCATGATCTGTTTAATCCAAATAATGTTTTCATATTTGGTTAATGTCAGGTCAACTCTGTTAGCGAATTCAGTTTCCTAGAATGCACTGCGACCTACGGACATGGCCGCCCCGGACTACACTTCACAGAACTCACAAACTCTGGCACGTTCACAGCCACCAGACTTCTGATTGCAATCACCATTTCTCAATCACACAAACACATAAAGGAGGCTCTCACGCTACACACATCGTGAAGTAATGCTCAGTATTCACGCATCTGAACATACCAAGCCTTTGTTTCCATGACTGTGATTCTGGTTTTAACTCTGATTGTTTTTGGGTTTTTGTGTTTTGGATTTGCCTCATGTATGCTGTTTGCTGATTGCCTGACTGCTGCCTGTTCTCTGTTTTTGACGTTGCGTAATCATTTGGATTTGTCTGCCAGTCGCTTAATAAATATCAACTGCACCTGTATCCAAACAAACAAATAATCTCTACCTTCTTCAGTTTTTGGAGCTCGTTATTTCTGGCATTTCTTATCCTTAAATGTTGTTTCATAATGAAGTTAAAACAGTTTAAAAATCTGCTCCCAAAATGAATTTTCTGATGTTTTTCCTGTTGAATGTTGATGCGTTAATTTGTCTTTAGTAATCTTTAGTAATCTTCTGCTGTCAGTTGTAGCTGAGTAAATCCCATAAACACTTTCTGTATTCTCAGAGGATGCCGTCGAGTTGCTTTTCTTACAAAGCATTCGTTAATCCTATTAACTCTAGATTTGCCTTTATTATCAGCTTTCATATTGTATGAGCTGAGAAGCTTAACATCTGACAAACAAGGACAAATTACAAAAAAAAGCATCAAAACAAGAGACCTACAGATTCATAGAACTGAAAGATAAATGGTGTTGCACATAATCTTTCCACCCTGGTGTATCCATAATCCATCAACACACGGCCACTGCAACCTCCGGAGTGCTGGCTAATATTCCAGATGTGCATAAGCCTGCTTTAGCTACACATGACTCTCACACAAGCACTGTTTCTGGCTCTGGACTTTCCTGCTGAAGAGTGGAGGAAAAGGAAATGAGATTCTGATCATATCTTTGGGTTATGGGACTCGAAACGAGGTCTACAAGTGGCTGTCCCTGTGGCATGCAGTGACATCTGGAAGTCACAGCTCAGAATGAAATGCCTTGTTATCCAACATTCATTGATCTGAAGTAGAGAACCTGTCTCCGGGTTCAACCCAGAGGTCAACTGCATCCAGGGAAAAGCTTATTATGGAGTTTCTGAGGGTTTTTTCCCCTCACATAAGAATGTATTCATATATTCCAGTGTGGGTTTTATTGGGAAGTGAAGGCTCAGATTTCAGATGCAGGCTACAGTACATATGTAAAGTAGGCTTGATTAAATATCTACCATTCCAGTGTGAGTGTGTAGCACAGAAACAGTCTCAAAGCCTCGTAACATATTAAATAAATCCAGGGTAGGTAGCCAAATTAAAAAAGCAATGAGCCATAGAACAACTACTAAACATGAATTTCATTCTGATTATCTGCTTCATTGCCAGTACAGCTGTGTATTTTTTTTATTTGACCAGCAGAATATTGATAAGCACATATACACAAAGCATCCATCAGGATGTTGACCAACATTTGAGTAGTTTTAACTATAGTGGGGTCCTAAAAATGGGCTGGATAACCTGATTAGGGTTTCCCATGACCTGATAAATGTGAAATGGTAAGAAGCAAGTGAAAGCTGCCTCCATAGCAGGCCGAATTAAATATTTCAAAGTGTGGAAACGTTTAAATTATGAAACACTGCATGACCAGAGACAGAACAGACATGATCATGCATGTCTTGAGATAACATGAGGCACAACAGTCTGAAACAACTCATATAAGCCTTTCTCATTAACACACTGTCTTCTGTAAAATAAGGATCTGCTGTTCTTTTTTTCCCAATTAAATCTCCTCCATTACAGACATGGACTCCTTTCTGAGCAGAAATTAAATTTAAAGTGCAAAGATTAATCAGACTCAAAGTTCCTCATCAGGCTTAACCGGCACATCGGGTTCAAGTACTTGAGGTTCTAAGCATGACAAATTATTCCTACATTGAAAACGAATCAGACAAATTGACTACATGTTCTAACTTTTTCTTCTGAGCACTGATAAAAAAGTTAGAAGAGACAGCTGGGAAGCACAAAAGGGTACTGTGGGGAAAACTTCAGAGACAACACATGGAGAATATACATGTGACCATGGGAGTAATATGTGATCACATGTGTAAAATTTGTGCCTTGAAATTACATATGTGAACTCAAGCACACACAAGTAAAAAAAAATTACATGAAAATAAATGTATCATGAGAAAAAAATCACATGAAAATAAACAAATCAGAAGAAAAAAGATCACGTGAAAAAAAATGAATCATATGAAAAAAATTATATGTGAAAGCAAAGTAATCATATAAAATCATGAGAAAATAAATTAATCATGAGAAAAAAATCACATGAAAATAAATGAAAAAAAAATCACATGTGAAAGTAAATGAATCATATGAAAAAAAAATATGTGAAATTAAATTAATCATGAGAGGAAAAAAATCATATGTGAAAGTGAATGAATCATATGGAAAAAAAATCATGTGAAAATAAATGAATCATGAGGGGGAAAAAACACCTATGAAAGTAAATGAATCATATAAAAATAAATGAATCATGAGGAAAAAATCATGAGAAAATAAATGCATCATGTGGGAAAAAATTTACATGTGAAAGTAAATAAATCTTATGAAAGAAATCACATGAAAATGAAAGAATTTTATGTGTCTTTTCTGTCATCACCACTAGATAATAACCTTGGATGAATAGCAACTCTTGTCTCTTACAATTACTGACTTGTTTCAAACATTCAAACGTTGTGATGGGACACACAAATGACATCAATATCTTGATTTAATACACCACTACCACTACATGAGATCTCAGAGAAGGGCAGAATACTTGCTAAGATAAATAACTGAGCCACGTTTCTGACACTAACTGTTTAACTGTTCTGTTCACAGTGGCACTAATGTGGCCCGTGCTGTATCCTGCATAACTCCATACATCCACTGTTTTCTGTTTCTGAAACCCAACTTTATGGTAATAGCATGATGAGAAGATGTGTTCTGTTCATGAATGACTAAATCTTTTTAAGTGAGTCCCTGCGGTGAACTCAGCATCAGTCACTGCACATGCCTTGTATTGAGTTTATTTCGTGCTCATTTGGTCTAAGCTGGAGATTTCCAGCATTTCAGGGCATGCAATATTCATCAGTCTGGGCAATTTGGGAACAGAATCATTTAACTGAACGGACTCAAATGACTCGACTCGCTGAAAATGCTCAAGAAATTGTAACACTCTCTGACATAATGGTACATTTTCCTGTTGTTGAAGTGGTACTACCAAGGGTACACCCTTTGCCTCTTAAGTGTGTATCTTTTACCTGGAAAAGTGAATTTAATGTACCTTTGAAACTATTCTTAAGGTGCATAATTAGACCTTAAGGACCACTTATGCACTTTTAAAGCTTTACTCTAAAAGTTAATTAAAGGTTCACTACGTGCACCTTCCCAGGTACAAGAAAGAAGTCAAGAAAGACATACCCTTGATGGTACCACCTCACTGACAAGTGCAGTACTTTTATTTCTGAAAGTGAATGCCCAAATGTCCAAATCCATGTGTTGGACAGAAGTAACTGATGATAGAGTGTGTCCTGGTTATGTTTCTAGGTTCTTGACTGTTATCTGCCTGTTGGTCTCTAACTCCCTTTCCAAATAGCTGAACAGTTACGCTCAATACCTGTGCCCTTTTTTTTATCTCCTGCTACAAGTTCTTTAATCCAGGAATCTGCCAGCACACACAATCTAGGTCGAACCATGACTAATTTCCAAGTTCACAATCAGTATCCGTTACATCAGGAGCCTGAGCTGGACCAGGAGCAGCACCTGGGAATTCCTCTTTTTTAAATAAGATCCCTTGTGCCATGAGTGCATTCAAAATTAGGTCTGACATAGACAGAGAAAAGATAGCAAAACTAGGTGGCCACTGATAACACACTACAAATATGACAGCCACCACATACTCCTGATGAAAATAATAAAGTTATAGAGATTTACAGAGATCTATTTACAGGAACCAGTAGCAATGGTTTCAAGGTCAGGATCCCTGTGCAGTCCTGGACTTGTTTCATACAGCTCATGTCATGACACCTCCACACCAGGAGAGGGCCCTACCCTGAGTACTAAGTTCCACTTCCTGTTCCATTATCACATCCTGTCTATGGGCTATAAAATGAGAATCAAGTTGGCATTGTGTAAGTTTCTGGCTGATATTTATGTGTTTGAGCTTTGCTCTCTCCTTTGGATTTTCCCTTGGCTCTGATTGTGTTTTGACCCTCTGATAGTTTAAACCATCTCCCAAGTTTCAGTTGTTATAATGGCCACTCAAGGGCTCCTTTGCAAGGCTCACTTGTTACCTTGTTGATGCATATCCAAGCTCTAAGACTACAGTTGCCCATATTTTTGAAGAACATCTGCTACGACACATCACAGTGGTAGTCCTTTCTCTGCACGCCATGTGTTCATTTGTGTTGTCATAGATTATTTGCTTAATGAATGTAAAATCCCGTAAAGCAGTCATGCCTTGCTGAGAATCACTCTGAGGTCATCCCTTGCTGTAGGTCACTAAGAGGTTATGCTTTGCTGGGAGTCAACTCACTGTGTTTGAAAAACTTCACAGGGCCTACGAAAGCTTCGCAGTGCACAACAGGATTACTCATATTACAGAGAACACATCTTGCAACTCTAAGGATACTTGGTTGGCTTGCAGGTGTAATTTGTGAGATATTAGCTGAAGTCAATCCTAAACCATCATAGGGCTAAATGCTCAGCCTCAATCGATCAAAAGAAAGGGGTGATTTGAAAGATTGACCTCTATTCTCAGAGATCCCATTTCCAGTTTTTTTTTTATTATATACAAACTGAAATTAGATAACCAGAGATTTTGTGGTCATGGTGAAATTATGTAGATATCCAGGGATTTGTGGGTTCTTAACAAATTCTATTTCCAGGGGTTTTGGGATTCAGGGGGAAGTCAATGTCCAGGGAGTTTTTGATTCAGGAGGAATTTGGCCCAGTTGGCCAGAGTATTATGTCAAAGCCATATTGATTTTCTTTGTTGATGGGTCAAGGTTATCCATGTTTGTTGAGTCTTTGCATTGGCATGTAGAAGTCTAAAGCTTGTATAAATGTCTCTGACGGTCATCATTTATGTTATGCTGAATGTCTTGGTGACTGGACATGGGACTTTAACACTGTGTGTGATTCATGCTTGGACATTATGAGATAACATGATTCCACAAGGGGTCCGCGACACCACCTAGCACCTATTCACAATGGCACCTTGATATGGGACCATTTCGAAAGGTTTTTGTGGTTGTGAGTGGCAATTTTCAGCTTTTTGAGAAGTTCTTTTCACTGCGGGTGGATATATATTCTATACTATGGTCAGGGCTGAAAGCAGCCTGTTCCACACTGTGCACCTCTTCAGTAGTTAAGGCACTCTGGAGGGATGGTGGATTTTCAGCTTTCTCCACTGATAGGTGAGAGAATAAAAAGATGTTGATTGTAAGTATGAGGCATTTTCCTGGGATTCGTACAGAATCTTACTTATCTTCTGAGAATAATTAGCACCAGGTGCTAATAAATAACAATGGTGTTGTGTCCTGTCCTGTATTTTAAAGACTATGTAGTATTTCTTGGATGTCAAATGTGACAGTACTGATGAAGTCTTCATCTTGCTTCACAGCCCTTGTTTACCCATATTTTAGATTGACTATAAGCGGCACAGTGTTCAAAGATTGGGATTTATGATAAAATTGAAATTATTCTACCTTGAGATTCATGAACTTGTGTTCACATTCATGTTCAGGTACTTGATTTTTATGTGTGTTGTTACATTAATTTGTTGTTTTCTTCCACACCTAATTTAGAAGCATTTAGCAACGCAAATGCAAACAGAAGGGTTCTCTGAATGTGAGTCTCAGCATTTGTACATGTTATCCTACTTCCTATACTTCTTAATATCTGTTAAACCTTTGCTTCTTTGTAGCCTTAAAAGACCAGAGAGTCTTTTAATACAATTATAAGATCCATGGTTTGGTCTTACTTTGGTGATGATTATGTAGCCTGAGGGTGAAAAATAACCTTTCACTGTAAGAGCATTTCTGATTGGGTATGGAAGGATAGGGGTGATATGGAGTTGTTTCATTTGCTTTTCAGACAGACTGAGTATCCACTCTATGGGGTCTGATGAAATAACTGATGAATTCTTTCCCTGGGTATAACATGCATACCTAGCTGTGCAGCTCTTTGTCTGAGCTAGTTGATGTGTCTGTGGCTGTCTAGATGTGTTAAATACCCATATCCTGAATCCCACATATATGGTCTGTCATCTCTGTCAGTGTAGCTGCTGAGCTGACAGAATACTCCTCCCTCACTACATCACTAAAACATCGGTGCTCAGAGATCTAGCAAATACTTTTCCTCAATCTGCCCTATTACATTGCATGTTATCCTTCATCTTTCCATTTTGGTAGTTGTCATGCGATAGGAGAAAACTAGCTAGTGGAAATTGGCAAAATTGGGGAAGAAATTGAGCTAATGAGGGAAATGAGTAATCCGTTTATGTAATGAATTTAATGAATGTAATGAATATAATGAATTTAATCCATTATATTGGTTGTATTTCAGCAAAAAAAAAATAATTTTTTTTTTTAAATAAAACGCTGCGAAACATTAAATATATTTATGTCAAAATACTTGTGATGTGTTTAGTGATAATCTCATGCTAGTCTATTTTATTTGTTCTGAATTGTTGTTATTCCCATGAGAAGTTAGTGGTTATCTAGTTAATGGTGCTCTAATGTCATAGGGTACATTGGTATTGCTAGAACAGTTACAATGCTGTTTAGTAGAAGAAAACATTTCAGTGATTTCAAACATAAGAGACAGAAGTCAGATCTATTAGCTCTTAAAAACATAAGAACAAGGTTGTTTCTTAAACAATTAAATATATGATGCAGTTGTGCGGGTTATGGCAGAGACTCGGCTCAGCTAATTCTCAAGGGGATGGAGAGCGTGATAGTGTTGATAGCGGTATTAGCGTGAAAGTTGTAGCTTTGTGAGCCGATGTGTTTGAGCCTAAAGGACTAAAGTAATGCTGCATTGCTCTGTTTAGGTGGAGTTGAATGAGTGTTAAATCCCACTGCACCACTATCAGCAGGTAGTCAAATGGCATTGTGGGTAATGTAGGAAACAATAAACCGGACAAATCAACTCTGATTTTCATTACAAAATAAATCCTGAATGCTGCTGAATATCACAAGTTAATGGTAAATATTAATATGCAAATCATTTATGGCTGTCAAAGAGGGTAAGGGGCCTAGTGAAATTTCAGGCATTGATGATCGAGTTCACATCATTTCACACTTCCAAAGTCGTACCGATTTTCATGGCTCAATTCATATGGAAAGTTATGAAGTTTAACTTTAAGGTCAAGGTGAATTATAGCAGTCAAACCTTTTTGTACAACTTCCTTTATCTGAAATCAAAGGAAATCCAATCACATTGCTTTTGCGCCTATGAATTGTAATGAATTTTCATGACATCAGGTTTGATCTAGTTGTTCCTAGAACATAAAGCAGAATATTATTTTTCGTTATATTACATATAGCTAATGTAAAAATGCTTTGGGCAGAATGAGTTTGCAATCTTGACTCTTGGGGAATATAAATGCTGACCTACTTCTCTAGTGAAGAGATTGCAGTGTATGTCCCAGGATAGGAAACCTGGCAGAACTGCAATAAAGCTTCTGAAATTTTCCAAATACCAAGAAAGAAACATCCACATACTGATGAAAGTTTTGAAGTACTATAAAATAGACGAACGACCTTTTGAAACTCACCCACCGGCTTCCACCATGTGGAGGAGAGAAACCTTTTTTTTTTTCCTTCTTTTATTGCAGTCAATATGTCTTGAAGTCTGTACGAACAAAACCAGTGAATAAATGTGGTCTTGGTTATTCTTGCATTATGAAGTGTCCTTGTGGAATGTGATTAAACTTGACACATAGCTGCTTCTGCTTTCAAGACATAGTGAAAGTGAGAGACTGAAAAAACAAGAGAGAGTGCATCTCTGTCATCAGCCTTGTCATGATCTGGTCCCGTATAGTAAAACTAACTAAAGAAACTAAAAATATTTCCAGAACAGTGAAGGCTAGCTCTGTGTTGGAAAGTGGCGTCTCTTTTTTGGCATGTCTTTTATTCTTATATAGCAATAAAAACTTTGGAAAGAAAGTAAACATTACAGATGTCTGATTCACTCCCAGTCCTGGAGGAGCACATCTCTGCCTAGTTTATCACTTGCTGTTTTCTTATGTGACCCATGAAACTTTTACAGCAGCCTGAAAGTCACTTCGAGAATGTGATTGCATGTGCAAATCCGTACACCTGAAGGTAATAAGTAAGGAGTAAAACCAGATGTGCTGTTATAGGAAGACAATCAAAGACAAATTGGTGTGATGTGGTCTTACACAATGCAGATTACTGTCACCTCCCTAAAGTTTATTAAAGATTATTTTCCTATAACAGCATATCCCAAAGTGTTTTATTCACCTTATACCACAGCAGGTTTCCAAAGATGTCTTATGTTGTTGCAGCTATCAGAACCTCTGTTGTCTCTCTCTTTCTGTCTTGAAGTTGATGAGACAAAACAATTCTGTATATATGTAGAAACTATAGAAACGATAATGTATTAGGACGAGTGCATTAATATAAACCTGTGACCTGTGTGTCAGAGCTGCTGTTTTAGAAAACTAATCAACACCACCTGACCAATCGGAATTAAATTTAAGAGTTTGAGAATTTATTTATTATTTAAGTTTCTCAAAATGTTTTCATTCATTTAAAACAGTAAGAATGTTTCTGGAAATTACATTATTACCACAGTAAAGATTTATATTGGATATTCGTCACACATTTTTGAGCAACTTAAATGAGCATGAGCAGTTTGTTTTATTCTGGGACCGAACCTGTTGCCATTTACTTACGACTGCTGTAACCAGAGAGTTCAAGGTTCAATACTCTTAGTGGCTCGTGTGAGAAATCAGGATAGAAATGAAGTATGCAAGGCAGATCCCTACTATAAATCAGACACGCAAAACATTCATTTTCATACAAGTATATGTTCAGAAATATCTTTGAATGTATGTTCTTAGAGTATTGTTAGCCTAAGCATAATCTTGTGCTTAAAGTTCTTTTATATCCTGCCGTACTTTTGTAATAAGCAGTCCTTTTCCCAAGTGCACTCGAACATTTGATTATAAGCTGGAGTCATTTACCACTCCCTCACTGTGATGGGTGATGGGTGTTAAATTTCTTTTTTTTTTTTTTTCTTTTGACCATGAAGATCCTCCTGGGTTGGTTTCATGAGCCAGCCCTCAAATTTAATTACAGAGAGAATGGGAGGAAAGGTTTATTTAATTAAAGCAGGAAATTAAACAAAATATTGAATCTGTCATTTAGAGTGTGGGCTGCTCATTTCCCCTAAAACCCCAGCTCAATAACGTGCAAGAGATTCTGAGTCATTCTACATGATGTTTCCTGCAGCATTAAGCACTGATTAAACTATACAAGAACCCGGGTTGTTTTCATTTACTCTTACCATGCTGTGCGCTTCACTTTTCAAAGTCATCCTGGAGACATGAACCACACGTTACTGTTTATGTTCGGGACTCAGTGAGTCTGCGGAGGCGCCCTAATTTATGCCACAGATGTTTGCCGCAGAGCTCAGCATCTACACTGGGGAGACATGATTAATTTATTTGGGCTTGGATAAGAACATGTACATGGCCTATTAATATTGCTTTTTTGCCAGCTAAGATCGCATCTCGGCAAATTGAATGTACCAGCATTAATAAGTCACAATGTCCTGTCCTGTCCTCAAAGTGAAAAATTGCGCTTCATTAAAACGTTAATGAGGCCAACAGGTTGCAAATCATACTAGCAAGTGACACAACTTTTCGTTTCTCCTCAGCGCAAGCACCCAACTTGAAAAAAAAGAAGAGTGTGCATGAAGATGGTTTCTATTTTTGGCTATTTTTATATATATACAGGTCTCAGTGGTCTCCAGCTCAAATGAAGTAACAGAATGCAATCTAATCTAATCTAATAAAAGATTACCTTAGTCCATAACACATGAAGTAATGCCAGAGTTGTGCGCTGATGTTTAAATTCCCTTGATATCTGATGTCTATAAACTACTCAAAGGTCTTACAATGGTATATTAAATAGAGATATGGACTTACATAAATCCATCCAAAACATTTGCAGAACATTTACTGCACACATGGGCTTGGCAGCACTAACTGAGTTGTTACACAACTCTTATAACCCTGAAATAAACACATCCACCACTTTGAGAGTTGTTGGTTAATAAAACATTTGATTTTGCTCCTAGACTGACTGCTGAGTCCTTCAGTAGTTCCTGCAGTGTTATAAATGTAGCTTCTGCCTCATAAGGGCCACTAAAGCAAAATCAGTTTGATCCATCAAAAGAGGTGCTTTAGAGCCTGTAAAGAATGAATGCTCTAAATGTTTGGGGAAAAGATGGTTGGGGAAAATGAAAAATTTAAAATGTGTATGACTAGTTTCATTTGATTACTCAAAGCATAATAAGACAGTTATGTCAGGTATCTGTGCAGTTCTTGCGAATCGGATGGGAATAAGGATGAAGAACCAGAAAATCAGAATAAAAGAATAAAACTATTCATTCAGGAATTAGATGGTGTCAGGAATCAAATAGAGTCCTGTGTCAAACATAGGCAGGAATCAGAGGGAGTTTAGGCTAGGAATTAGAGGGACCTCTGTCAGGAATGAAAGAAAGCGCTGTAAAGAATCAGAGTCAGGAATCAGGGGGAGTTCTGTCAAGAAGGAAAGAGAGCTATGTCAGGAATCAGATGAATTTCTGTGAGGTATCAGAGGGAATTCTGTCAGGAATCAGAGGGAATTCTGTCAGGAATGAAAGGGAGCTGAGTCAGGAATCAGAGATCATGTGGTCAGGAATCAGAAGGAGTTTGGTCAAGAATGAGAGAGTTTTGTCAGGAATTAGAGGCAGGTCTGAGAGGAATCGGGGAGTTCTGTCAAGAAAGAGAGGGAGTATTGATGGATATACTGCAATTTTGTCAGGAATGAGAGGGAATTCTGTCAGGAATCAGGAATTCTGTCAGGCATTTTCATCAGAAATACAAGTTACATTAGCAATCAGAGGGAGTTTTATCAGGAATGAAATCTGTCAGTAATCAGAAGGATTTTTCTCAGGAATCAGATGGAGTTTTGATATCAATAATTTCTGTCAGCATTCAGTCAGGAATCAGAGGGAGTTTCATCAGGAATAATTTCTGCCAGGAATCCGAGGGATTTTTTAAAATCAGAAATATAACAAATCTATTAGGAAGAAGAGGGAGTTCTTTCAGAAATAATGTCAGTCAGGAATTAGAGAAAAAGTCCTATGAGGAAAGTGTGGTAGAGTATAGTCAACTCCTGTGACCCTCAAGGTGATTCAGCATCAGTAGTTAAATCAGACTGTAGTGATTTGTCTGCACTGATGGATAATAAAATGTACTTTGACCTCCTAGTCTTTAGACTTCTCTGGTTTATGTTCTTGCCTAATTCACTTTCATATTTCACCATTTTATTTTCTGCCTCTATATTGTACTGTCAAGCCATATATATAAGCAGCACCACAGTTGGCCTTAATGTTTTATTCTATTTCAGCTCCTCTCCAACACCTCTGGCCCAGCTAATGAAAGTCAAGTTATGACCATAGAATGCTGATTTGGCTCAGGTGTGCTAAGAACTAAAATATTAAAACCTGGCCTCTTTCAAAGTCCTGGAGGAATGAATTGAGAAGGTTTAATGTTTAGTCTTTGGAGGGACTAAAAAAAAGGTTGATTAAAAATGTGTAGAGCCTATTACAACTTGGACATGGCCAACCCAATTTTATACAAAATGTGTAGAAATTCTGGCAAAAACACTTTCATGCAAAAGAGAACATGCCTTTGCTATTCTTAGAACAGCATTTCCTTTCACCTGAAAGTTTCTCCCAAATGCACCAGTTGGAAAGATAATAAAATTAACCATTGCTTGGTTTATTCCTTACAGAAATTATTCATTTATTTTCACATGATTCTTTAGCCATGATTCATTTATTTTCAGTTGTGATTACACATGACTCATTTATTTTCACATGTGATTTTATACCTGATTCATTTAAGTGATTTAGTCATTTGCGTGTCCAGCTTACATGTGATGATGGGGGAAATTGTGTATTTGTGTCTATAATGAGCAGTGGTATGGCTTTTATCTTGAAATTTGTTTATATCAAATCAAAAACACAATGGCCTATTGGTCAGAACCAAATTATATCCTTTTTTACAATAATAAAATAAAACACTTATTAATACTTTATCAGTAAAGTCTCAATAAGAGACAATCTGTTTTTTTAACTAAGAGGAAGCATAACAGATGTGAAGATGGTTTTAGATGTGAAGGACATATTTTGAACCAATTTTGGGTGTTCTGGGTTTATTGGTTTTCTTTGTTTATACAGATCTGCACCAACTCTCTCTCTCTCTCTCTCTCTCTCAGATAGTTTTAGGACTGATTCTGCTCAGACACTTTGAATGTTATGTAAGAAATTTTTGGCAGTGTGTTCAAACCTAAATGCAAGTAATATCGTGCATAGTATACAATAACACACATTTTATAACACAGTACATTTGGATACTCTGAGCTGAAGGTTAAGGGTCGTGCTCAAGGACTCAACAATGGCTGTTTGGCATTGCTGGAATTTGAACACACAACCTTCTGATCTGTAATTCAAAACCTTAACCATGGAGCCACCACAATTAGTGCAAGTTAAATCAGTGGTAGAAGTCGTTAAATCAATGCAAGCTGTTGTGGAGGTTCAGTAGTTAAGCACTATTCAGAAGTTACGCAAGGTTACAAATGGGGTGGAGTTTGCCATAAACAGATCTTTGTCTCAGTTATACACTTGAAGCTAAGTGATTTTTTTTTATATCAACTTGGGTGAGGTATTAAGTCCAGGGCCTCTGTCTGTCAGTCTGATGTAACCGCAATATGTCATGCTGAAACTCCTGTTTGAGCCACAAATACACTGGAATGTAATTTGAGGTCAATATTAAATAGATAAATATGACAATTAATTAATTAATATTATTGTCCCTTTAAAGTGCAAAAAAAAACGGTTTGGAAGAGATATATCCTAATCAAAGTCTGGATATTTTAGGGATTAAATTATAAATTAATTATAAAGTTTAGTTAATGAATGCTCAGTCAGCTTATCCTTCAAACTGTGGGCACATTTTCTTTACAGGAGAGTGCATCGAATGAACAAAAACATTGTCATTATTTTTAAAAGTGTATAAAATAGCCTACATCTCGTGCACATATCATGATTTTATGACCTTAATTTAGCATCTCATGGCTTCATGAGACACTATTGGAGCACAGTATAACACAAAAGAAATATATCTTCGGTGAATTATCCTGTCACTCGCTGCAACTCTCAATACTAGATACTGTGTTTTTGTTGTTGTTATTGTTGTTGTTGTTGTGTGATTGTTTTTCTTTTCTTTTCTTTTTTAAAAAGAACCCCTGCCTAAGATTCACACTTTCTGTCACAATGCAAAAATAATACATACTGGATCAAGTGTTATTTCTTTTTAAGCTGTCTAATAATGAAGTTGGAAGCCATACTGTCAAATTAAACCAAATATACAGTGATTAATGGACTACAGTAACACAGACTAATTAACACAGACTATTAATGCAGCATTATGTTGATAATGTCCTATTACATGTTTATTTCAACTCTTGACATCTTCTCACTTATACAGTATATACAGTACCATCGTGTCAGTCTTTCTTTTTATTTATTTTCTTGCTTTTATATTCCAAGGTATTACAGTTGACAGCAAAAAAAAAAAAAAAAAAAACTTCAGAACAACTAGCTAACTTCTGCCAAAAGTGCAAATCACTAATTAACACTGTTACAGCCGGTCTCTTATTTTGCCGTCTGTCTAAATATAAAGTTATGTACGTAAATTACTTGTACATAACTTTGTACAACACATGTACAAGGCTTTGCAATAAAACTTTGTTATTACAAAGTCCCCCCATAAGATAAAATTAATACCATCTTCACAATTAATATTTTTTCAGCAATACACCATTGATTGTAGTGTGTATGTACTGTATGTTTTCTATGTGGGTTTTTTGGCCCCCAAGTGTGACGTTTCCATGGCAACACAGGGCTTAAGGTTCATGGATGTGTGGAATGTAAGGTGTAGGAATCAGAGGAGGAGATTTCATTAAGGAGACTCTGAGGCAGGTTAATAAGAGCACTGACACGTTCGAGCTCCTCTGTGTCTCCGTAACCCGAGTGTACAATCACACTGTAATGAGTGTATACACACACACACACACACACACAATGTTTTTGCTCTGTTCATGCTGTGAATTTCCCTTCATCTATATTTAACAGTTTGATGCAAATATCTCTATCAACCTTTATATCTCAGGCTTCCTGCCGAAATGTTTATGAACTTTGATTCATTTTGTTTCTGTTCGATTCATTTTTCACTTGAATCATTTACTTTCATATGTGACTTTTTAAACATGTGATTCTTTACACATGATTCATGTTTCACGTGATTTTTTTTTTTATGTCATGTATTTTCACTTTCACTTTTTTTTTGCAAATTTCATTTGTTACAAGTTTCGTTTATTTTCACAACTGATTATTTTTATAAATGATTAATTAGTTTTCAGATTTTAGGGTTTTTTACGAATGGTTCATTTATTTTCTGATCTACTTTTTTTTTTTTTTACATAAAAAAATATCACTCATTTGTTTGTACCTGTGATTTTTTTTTTTATAATAAGGATTCACTTATTTTCATGTATATTTTATTACATACACATATATACTTGTGTGTAAGCATGTTTTTATATCTTCGTAGGAGGACAGGAATCTGACAGTTTTGATTTTATGAGGACATTTGGCTGAGTTTATTAAAATATGAATACATAAAAGAGCCTAAAAGTTTATTTTTGGTTATTGAGGATAAAGTTAGGGTTAGATTATTAGTAATTAGCTGCATTAATAATGATGTGAATGGAAAGTCCTCACAAAGATAGTAAGTCAAAGGTGTGGGTGTGTCTGTTGGGAGGGAGATTAGGATATACTGCACATACTTTACTCACTTCATTTCATCATATATATATATATATATATATATATATATATATATATATCTCTATATATATACACACACAGCACCAACACTGTAAACACGCGTGAACAAAAGTGTGTGTGGGTGCTATATCAGGAAAGCCACTATTTTGAGAGAGCCTTTGGTGT
>CM075011.1:3542652-3555165 GCA_037576675.1 Pangasius sanitwongsei
GAGCAGACACAACCTTTTCTAATATTTTAGATATAAACGGAAGGTTTGAAATTGGTCTGTAATTTGATAATTCATTATCAATTATCAATATAATGCTAGCCAGCATTATATTTTTCAGCAGCTTGTGCTACAGTAGCTCTTCTGTGGGATCAAACCAGACAGGCTAGCCTTCGCTCCCCACACACATCAATGAGCCTTGGGTGCCCATGACCCTGTTGCTGGCTCACCGGTTGTCCTTTCTTGGACCACTTTTGGTAGGTACTAACCACTGCATACCGGGAACACCCCACTAGACCTGCCGTTTTGGTGATGCTCTGACCAGGACGTCTGGCCATCACAATTTGGCCGTTATCAAAGTTGTTTAGATCCTTACGCTTGATCACTTTTCCTGCTTCCAGCACAGCACTTTGAGAACTGACTGTTCACTTGCTGCCTAATATATCCCACCCCTTGACAGGTGCCATTGTGACGAGGTAATCAATGTTATTCATGTCACCTGTCAGTGGTTTTAATATTATGGCTGATAGGTGTGTAAAACTCAATATTAAGATATTTGAGGTGCTTCTTGATCATTTGTGTTACAGAGGTCTGGGAACATGTTGTGTATCAAATCTACTTTATCCCCAAGACAAACTTTAATTAAGTGTGTTATTGAATGCTGACCCAGTACAGTCATCTATTGCTTCTGACACAGATTGACATAAATCTGTTTATTAACCTCAGAAACCCACACACCCAACATGTACACGCTTTTATTTGTATATATCATTTCTGTTACATTTTCTTTCCTCCAAGGCCTCCACATGGCCCTCATGCTCCAACTGAGTCATCACTCCTCTTTCTCAGTCTTGACAATGCCAGATAATAATGAAAATGTACATTTAAAATGGTGAAGCAAACAAATCCATTTGAAGATGTAAAGGAACATAGAAGGGAACATAGCAGGGATCATGGCTACATGGTTAGGCGTCCCTGCCTGTTTGATCTAGCACTTTCAAAAAAATACAAGGACTACAGTAGTGCAGAATAATGCTTATGGTTTTAGATTTTTAAATCAGCAGGAGGAACACGTGATTTTTACACGATTCATTTAACTTCATTTGTGATTCTATCCCATAATTCATTTATTTTTGCTTTTGTTTTTACACACTTCATTTTTCATGTGATTTGTTTTACAAATGATTTATTTTCACATGATTTGTTTTTACACGATTCATTTAGGTTTGCGTGTGATTTCTGCATGACTTCTTTATTTTCACGCTTGTTTTATACAGTTCTTTTATTTTCATGTGATTTGTTTTACACGATTCGTTTATTTTGTCACATTTGTTTTTACACTGCAAAGTTGGTCACATATTGATTGGAGGCTACTAAATTGAATCACATTGTATCATATCAGATTCAGCAGTATCTTCAAATACTGAATCACTGCCTTATGAATTGAACTCGTATCATATCGTGTGAAGATGGAATCTTTTTTTCTGAGAAGGCAAATTAGGAAATTTAGCAAATTTAGCCAATTTGGACAGGTAGATTGTTCTGCTTCATTCTTACAGGACTCCTATGTAAAATATCCTCTAAGTTGATCTGTTTTGAAATGTATCTTCATGCGAAGAATGTATAACATCAATAAGTCACAAATCCATCATGCAGATTTCATTATATAGAATCTCTGAGTACTCTAAAGCAAGAAGAGACCTATTAAAGAGTACTGCTTCCCTAAATGGGTCAGCGTAAAGTGCAATCATACACTCTGGGGGCTTTGAGAATAAATTCTGTGTGAGCCCGTGGCAGGGTTTCTAGTGGGATGAAATGAAAAGTGGTGGCTACAGAGCTCATGAACTGTTCTCATTACTGGTAATGACCCTAAAACCACTGATCTGTCTCAAGTCAGTCAGCTGTAATCTCTTAGAGAGCAGCACACTGTTTTTAACTCCTGCTAGAGGATACCATAACAACACTGAAATCATTCTAATGGTAAAAGAGCATGTGTAAAATATTCATGCTATAATAACAGTATTACATTTGTCACAAACACAGTGTTAATGGCACTTATATAAGCTCTTCATGACATATGACACAAACTAATATAAACATTTATAAAGTCTTATAAGCTTCTGATGAATTCTGTCATTAATTTTTGGCCAAACTATAGGCATATAGGTTTATATTATGCTTCAATACAATGAGCTATTCTTTGTGAAAGTGTTATCTTTGTATTCATGCTAGGTGTAGTGCTAGATCTAGCTTCCCAATTAGATAAACCATCGTTACATCACATAAGCTGTTGGGTAAAGTGTTGACTTTTATTTTCTGCATATACTTTTGAAAGTGGAAACTTTGTGCATATACTTTTTAATTTGAAAATTTGAAAATAACAAATTCTACCAAGAAACCTAGATAAATAATTAGCATTACGTGCTCTAGTCCAAGCGTCAACTCCAACTAACTGATTGTTCACCAAAGTGATGTTGAGCTAGCGTTAAATTACTTTATGGCTTAGCCTACAGTTGTCATCCTTAATTATTTCATTATCACTCACAACTTACCACAGTTTCGCTTCCTCTTCTCCTCTACATGTTGTTTTCTCTTTCTTTTCTGGCTTCTCAAAACAAACTAAAGTAAATCCCACGCTAGCACGATGGGTCCACTTTAAGAGGGTTCCAGGCACAGTGTTGTACATTACCCATCTATGGTTTTGGGAAGTTCTGCACTCTGAGATTTGACATTTTCAGGGACTTTCAGTGTTGGCCTTCCTTCAAAACTCAGTGCCCCAAGCAGTCTCCTGCCTTGCCTGTAAGTTGAGTTTACGTATTTGTAGTCTGCCTCCAATAACCACACGTTACAAATTCTGGATTCTGATTGGCCACAAGATGTCGATTAATTTTCCAGAACAGCAGCTCTGACAGTAGTGCGGGTTAATTTCAATGCGTGTCATTTCTATAGTAACAGCTCATTCACAGGGACTTGTACAGCAGACACTCCACATCGTTGGCAAATTGTTGTGGTATAAATGGAATAAAACACTTTGGGACTTGCTGTTAAAAGAAAATAATCAGCTTTTGGGTGGTAACAGTAACTCTGCTTTGTAGCGGAGTCTTCAGCTGCACATTTTCATCTGCTAAATGACTTGAACAATGAAAAATCTGTCCTTTTACAGTTGACATCATAAGTCATTAAATCATTCATTTATCATGACTTATCACTTTATTCTGGATACTATATTTTACTTCTATGTGATTTTTTTTTTTGTCAGCTATCAAACTATTCAGAACAATGAGTGCTTTGAATAGACCGTAATGTAAGCAGTGAACCCTGGAATATACGTGACTTCATATTTCTGATTGATATAATGTGGAGCTCTGTTCTTCTAACAGTGAGATTTTACATCTTCTGTTTTCCCAAAAGGGTACAATCTACCAAAGTAAAAGCCTCCATAACCTCTAACAAGTGGAAAAAGGGTTAGCTCTGTGTGTGATTGAATTCTCCATCAATCCAGAGAGGCTTTAGGTAAAAGCAATTTTATTATTATTATTATTATTATTATTATTATTGTTGTTGTTGTTGTTGTTGTTAGTAGTAGTAGTTACTGTTGTAGTAGATGTTCCTAATAAACTTGAAGGAAATAAGAAAGAAAGAAAGAAAGAAAGAAAGAAAGAAAGAAAGAAACTTGAAACACATCTGAATTACACTGAAGAACTACAGCTCCCAGAATCCTCCACAACTCATCAAACTAGAAAGCATGCAACATGACCACTCACATAATCAGTATCCAAATTCACAGTGTCCAGACTGCACTCCTCTGTTCACACAGGAATTACCTCCTGTACACACACACACATACATACACACACACACACATACACACACATTGTAAAGTCTCGTTTCAGCTGTAGATTTTAGTGTTTACTCTGTGCATTGCTTTTCCCGTGGTGTTTTTTCGACATTTTTGTCTGTTTATTTTGTTTGTTGTTGTCTTGTCTCATACAGTTCATAGATTGTTTGACCCTGACCCTGTTTCATGTTTATGATCACTGGTTTGTTTGCCCTGGTTTTGAAGGGAAAAACCTGCGCTTACATTCAGCCTGTCTGTTGTCTGACACAAAGAAGGAAGGAATTCTTTTCACTGAGAAATTTCAGAATAAAAACAAAATCAGTTTGTGTTTCAATCATTTATAGAAAGAAAAAGAATAATATAAATAACATACAAGATAGATAGATAGATAGATAGATAGATAGATAGATAGAAAGAAAGAAAGAAAGAAAGAAAGAAAGAAAGAAAGAAAGAAAGAAAAAAGAAGGGAATACCCATTTGAAAAAGAAAACATGAGGAAATACACAACTTTTTAAAATGATTAATTAAAAAGAAAGAAAAAATCTCAAAAATATGAAGAAATAATATTTAAATAAATGTTTTGTTATATATAAATTAATTATTTGAAAAAAAAGAAACAGCTTAAAAACAAAGAAAGAAAGAAAGAAATTATATTTTTAAGGAATAATTTGAAAGAAAAAGAAAATTAACAAAAAAGTCCTAAAGAAAAAAGAAATATAAATGAATAATTTTGAAAATGTAAAATGTGAGAAAGAAAGAAAGAAAGAAAGAAAGAAAGAAAGAAAGAAAATAATCCTAAAAAGGAGAAACTAATCTAAAAAAGAACTCTAAGTGTTATTACATTATGACATGAAGGTGAACAGTCATTATTTTGGAAAAGCAGAGTAATTCTTTAGAATATTTCTACACATCACTTCCTCACTCCTCACTTCCTGTCCTGACAGATGTGTCCTTAAAAAATGACACACTGTACGTGGGAAGAGCAGCAAAGTCAAAGACAAATTGTATGCTGCCAGAAGTGACATGTCTCTTTTTTTTTTTTTTTTTGCTGTTGTTTAATTTATTCCTCGTGTGACTGCCGTGTCATCACTGCTGTTTTGCGGCAGTCGTGTGATTGGAGGATGAGAGGAAGAGGTAGTGTGCGTGAAGTTTTCTGTGTAACTCGGATCACGGAGCACAATATTAGATGAATGACTGGCACAGCGAGTACTTCAGTGAGCTTCACTGATCTTGCAGGTGAATCAGCTGTGTTGGTGTGTGTTTCACCGCTCCTGCTCCACTCATATACTGCTCTTACACCACTTCTACACCGCTTCTACACCGCTTCTACACCGCTTCTACACTGCTTCTACACCACTTAACTGCACCGACTTCTGAGCTGTTGGTTTCAGGTCGACTGGTCATTTGTCATTATTTATTACTTTCTCTGTTTGTGTGCTGAAGAAAGAATGAAAGAAAGAAAGAAGGAAGGAAGGAAGGAAAAGAGGTCAAAGAGATAAAGAAATAAGAAGAAAAAAGAAAGAAGGAGAGAGAGAGAGAATTCTGACGTTGAATTTGAGCTCATTTCTCTTGCGTGCTCCACACACCTCATCTTCTACTTCTACTCAAGAAAAATCCAGAAACTTCAGAGAACTCCACACACGTGATTTACATAATTTGAATGTGGAGCCCAGAACACTGACTTGTGCGTAACACGACTCTGAATACAAGGAACTTTCCCTGAGTAAATATTGCAGTAACACTCATCACCAACACAAAGCACTGGAGACTGAGCTTGTGTCTCTCCTTCTGAGCTCTGAGCTCTTCCACACCGCATTCCTGATGGCAGCGATCAGGACAAGCAGTGATTAACAAATACTGTCCAGTGGCTGATAAATCTACACTAATGCAAACAGCCTTCATCAAAAGCTCATACAATGCCTCCAGGACCTAGCGTGTTACATGTGAGGTGGATTACATCATATCAGAAGAAACTAAAGTCTCCCTTTAAGTATGAAGAGAATAAAGAAAGGGCAGCGCTGCCTCCCGGCTCTATGTTTCCCGATAACACTCGCAGTCGAATGCTGTAATTAGTGTGCATTCAGTGGAGTGTCACACACAGCACACACACACACCATCAGATAAATACTTTTATTACACTGAGAAAGAAAGAGAGGGAGTGAGAGAAAGAAAGAAAGAAAGAAAGAAAGGGAGGGAGGGAGAAAGAGACCAAGAAAGAAAG
Organism: Pangasius sanitwongsei; assembly: GCA_037576675.1. Taxonomy (NCBI): domain Eukaryota; kingdom Metazoa; phylum Chordata; class Actinopteri; order Siluriformes; family Pangasiidae; genus Pangasius; species Pangasius sanitwongsei. Next base: position 3,548,709 of record CM075011.1, read on the forward strand.
AAAGGAAGGAAGTAAGGAAGGAAGGAAGAAACCATGAAAGAAAGAAAGAAAGAAAGAAAGAAAGAAAGAAAGAAACATCACTGACAGGACTGAAAAATCCAGTGTCCTTCAATTCATTAGAATGGAAATAGTTTGTTTTTGCTGCCTTCAGTCAGATGGTTTGAATTTAGACACTTCCTGAAGCTTCACATACATACACACACATACACACGTACACACACACACAGCGCAGCATTTTCAGCATGTGCTGGGAGTGATTGGGAAAGGGAAAGGTATTGCTGTGGAGCTTCACACTGTTGTTTCTGCCTCACTGCTTGAACCGTAATGTGTTTGTTGTTTACTTCGTTATTCTCCAGCAGCAGCTTTTGAAATAAAAAAAAGCTGCTTAATATTCTGCACAGTCAATTCCAAACAAGTCAAAACAATTAGATTTCATTCAACCTGCCCGACAATCGCTTATGTATTTTCCAAAACATTTAATTCATTTCCCCAGTTTGCAAATGAAAACAAACTCCTGAGAAAAACACGTTTTAGATTGCAATGCCCCAGGTGATCAAATTCACAGCATCAAAGGAACTGAAGCAGGAATTTATGTATGTGACAACATGAACGAAGACGTAACGATTTCAATTTCAAATCGGCCTCATTTTCCTCTGAATGTTGCTTGATTAGGTTTAGGAGACTGACTCAGACTGACTTTCATTTCAGTGTAATGAGCTTCATAGCAGTGGATTAACAGCTGAAACACATGCTCCTCCCACTCCCAGTGGCTCCGAATGAATCATCTGGATAGATGCATTAATACTGGTGTGAGGAGTGAACTTGTAAAGAACAGATGTCCAAACACTGAGCATCACTAAGCATCACTAAGCTCTCTGATGATCTGCTTCCAATTCACTGATTCTTACTTCAGAATAAGGATTATGTAAAACATACACCAAGAACAAAGAGTAGTACAAGATACTTAAATTGCGTGTGTTTACAGTCACATCAGTTTGAAGTTAACAGAATGAAATTATTTTACCACAAAATAAAACAGTGGAGGAGGGCTAAGCACAAATTCAAGCTAATATTTTTAATTTATTTCCACAAAAAACATAGTTTTGACTCATTAAAGACAGTGCCTTAATTGTTTCAGAATTGTGGTCATTGCAGCATGGAAACCATTCATTTCTACAGAAATACACATAATATTTTCAAGTAGAAACCTAAGCTATGCTATTTATTATGCTTTCAAGACTAGAAAATGATAGTGAATGTTTACTCGACATATTATATTCCTAACAGTCGAAGTCATTGCAATTCATTTGTTTGTTTCTGTTTATAATGTGATGTCAAACATCAGACACAGTGTGAATGGCCTGGGGTCAAATGTTTGTCAATATTTACTTGGGGAAAGTTCCTTGTATTCAGAGTCAGCTTACGCACGTGTTAAAATGGATTTTCAGGGTTGTCCGTTCGGATTATTAAAATCACCTGCATGTCGTTCCACCTCCAAAGTTGCCACATAAAGGAGAAGCGTCTGAGACGGGGGTTTTCAACAGCGTCTAGACCATCAAATTTAAACACAAGCTCGCACCTTTAAACCTGAAAAAAAATGTAAGGATAAAAATATAAACTCTGTAACACAATACAGTGTAACTTAAATGGAAGAGATAATTTTAAAAAATATATACTGTATACAGAATGTATAAATAGTCCCGACTTATAAGTCTACATGTAGACTTATATTTACAATGACCAATTAGGCTAAGCTGAACCCACCAACACACAAATGCGTAAACAACAGCTTTTTCCTCATTCCCATGGAGAGTGTACAGAATATCGCCTTGGAAATGAGCAAACACAAGATGCTAACCTCAATTAGTTAAACATGGATGAAGTGACCGCACTTGACTGCAGTGGTTTAGAGCAGGCCGTTGTCTTCCAGTTCGTCCTCCACACATTCAGAGTGTGAAGCTGTAGTGTTAATATTTCATAAACAGTCAGTGACCTGGTCGCCCTGTTATGTCCAATAATGCCATCTACATCTGCTCAACATCCAACACTATCACAGCACAGCAGAAAACAAACATGGCTACTAAGCAACAAGTCACAAATATTGGCATTTTCACACACAGCACTATTTTGGTTCAAAGCTTTAAAAATCACAGCTATATAAACAAATCCTGGCAGGATGACCATGACCAAATAAGAGCAAAGACAGTTAAGTTACTCACTCATTTAATGCTCATTCATTGTGCTTTATTTCCAGTTAATAAATTCATTCATAATAATTCATAATTCGTAGTGGCTATGAATATGCTACAACAGTGCCGATCAATATATCACCGCTGTTAGGTAAGTAATTAGTAGGTGCATTAAAAATAATAAACTATGATATTTTACCACTTACAAGCCAGAGTTTGTTGTCAAGCTAAAAATGTATCTAATTGTGGAAGGCTTGGACTCTCCAATTCATTCTCTTTCCTCCCTCATAGGTTTTTGGGCTCCACTTTTTAGCTAGGCATTGTTTTGTCTAAGTGGTCTGGTGGACGCTGCTCTGTTGGAAATGAATAAATTGGGGTAATTGAGTGGTGCAACAGAAAAGTGTTCTCCCTATCATCTGGAGATTGCGAGTTTGAATCCCAATGATGCCACAGCCATCATGCTGGGAGTACAAGACAGCAAAATGGGCCATGGTCTCAGGGAGGGAGGGGTGGCATGCTCTCTCTCTCTCCTCTTTCAATCACTGCGACACTAGCCAGTCATGGGAGTCTGTGAACTCATGCATGTGAAAAGCAGTAGATAGCGCTTTCCTCTGAGTGTGTTACGCCACCCCCTGAAAAAGAAAAAGATGTGGTCGGCTGGCTTTACATGCCAGGGGGGCATGTGATCATCCTCCCTGGTTGGTAGCTATGTTGTGTGATAGGGGAAAGCTGCCTGATGGGTGGGAATTGGCCATGATTAAATTAGCGAGAAAATTTGGAAAGAATAAAAAAAAAGACCATCAAGACAAGACCATCATTTTTTAGTTCAAATAAAAGAGAGACCGAAAAGCATGTTGTCACATATTTGTTTTTCCCCTGAATTCCCAGATCTCTACAAAATTGGGAACACCATGGATTAGCATTCATTCCACAACATTAGCACAAAAGAATGTGATATTTGATAAAGAAAAGGTTTCACTTGAAGCTGTAATGCTTTCGGTATAACAAAGAAGTAAACTGTGACAATGAAGTAGATTTATTTGGCTTTCGTTGTTGACTTATGAAAGGAAATGAACAAGAGTGTTTAAATGGAGTAATTAAACTGTTGGATAGTGCTGTTCTCCATGCTAACAGAGTTTGGAGTAACTAATTAGCCCCATAGCAGAGTCAGAGCCCGGGCCCACCTGAGTCCTGCGGTAGTTCCGTCCCTTTTATAAGGGCCAATTAGCTCAAGCTGATCCAACATACACAGATCCACAACAGCTTCTCCTTATTATACCATGCAGTGTGTTCACCTGAAAGACAACACGCTAGTTAAAAATTGATGAAGTGACCGTACTTGACCGGGAGAGTTTAGTGCGAGCGGATGTCTTCCCCCTCGTCCTCCTGCTGTCCAGCACATGTGTCAGCTATTCATCGGATATGCAGTCCATCTGCAGAAAACAACCTCATGTAGCGCGTTCACTCTAGAGAAAGAGCGAGAAGTCGATCTGAAGCAACACACCTGTCCCAAAAAAAAAGAGACTATAAATCCTCATTATACCTTAAATGTCTCATGAGGTCATCACCTTTAAATGGGTCTGTCCCAGTGAGCCACAATCCCCTGCTTGCTAATGGAAGCTCTCAGACTCAAATGTAATCTTTCAGGGCTAATTAAACATGTCGAGCCTCAGAAACAGGCTTGGTGTGCATTTGCCATCACACCTGAGGATGTTCACACCAAAGCAGGATGTAATTATGGTCAGCAGGAACATGAACAGGTTTGTGTTTGTGTGTAATTATTTCTGGAAACATTCTTTTATGACCCATGAAAGACAGAGAGCTTGACAGCACAGACTTCCCCTTTCCTGATGGTTCTCAGCATGGATGTTGTCAGGCCTGTAATCACCCCTGCTGATAATAAACAAAGTCAAAATCAGACATTTGACTCCCACGTCGAGACGGATTTAGATCAGTCCACTCAGATCCCTTGCGCAGAGCTTGTTTACCTGGAACTTTACAGAAAAATTTAGTTTTAATGCATTGAGTATGCGATGATGTGGTGACCGTGGTGATCCCCTTGATGCCAAAGATAGTGTTCCACTGGTTGTAATCATCCACATGGTTATAAAAGCTCATGTAGTCTCACTGTGCTGCCTACATATTTATCAACCAACTTTAACTTCACTGACTATGTAACATATACCCTATGCTCTTAACTGCCTTAGTGCCCAGAACCCACACTGAATTTGGGAGGAAAACATTCATGGTTGCTGCACCTACAACCTGGAACAATCTTCAGAAAGTTTCTTTTATTCCTCTTAATGACTTTAAATACAGCGTCTCTAAAAATGTAACTAAGTTCTTGGGTCAGTGTTTTAACACATAGATGTACAACTCTGTTTTAGGTTTTTTTCTTACCCTATGTGTGTGTGTGGTATTCAGTATGTTGTTTTAATTCTGTATCTTACTAATGTTTTACAAACATTTTATTGTGTGTATATTTATATTTTAATATTATACGTATATAGTTCTGAAACCTACACAGTTTGCGAATGGAAATACAGCATGTTTCTCTTTTGCATGTATCTTAACCTGAAGTTAAGTCTGGTTAAGTGGACAAATTGAAAGCATTTAAAGATTTCATTGCAATTCTTTCATTTCTTCAGACATACGTCTGAAAGACGCTGCATTTCCGCCACATGTATAACCTATAGATATATTTACAGAAAAAAACATAATTACTGTTAAATTTGAAGTTATAAGAATTATAAGTTATTGATGTATAATGAGTTCTCACTTTAATTATCAGCATCATCCACATCAGTCTCTGTCTAATCACCTGAGGTTAACACGAGCCTCATGGTGCCACTGTTCTCTGTTCTTGCTAACATTGGTGGAAATAATTGCTGAATCATTCACTCAGTTAGTAATGACCTCATTTTATAAATTATTCATTTATTATCACTTTATGTTTATTGGACAGGTGACTTCGGTTGGAGCGGCTCGGCCTCGGTCATCAATACAACACACACATGCTTCTGTATGACCTGAGTAATGGGAATCAGAGCAGAAATGATTATGTATTTCTTTTAAAACACACACGTGGAGCCAGTTGAGCTAACGCTGGGTGAGATTTTGAGTCGATGCTCGTTGGCGTGGCTGAAGACACACTGAAACAGATTAGACACAAACTCATGAAGCTCATGGACGTAAAGGTGCAACGCTATCTCACACACTTTCACACACTCGCTTTACTACCTCCTGCTGTTCATTTTTCTTTCTCTGCTCCCAATCTTCCTTTTCAACTAATTCACAATAAGATCCTCTTCCAATTTTAGCTAATTACTTCAAACCAAATTATAAAATGAGCTTTTTTCCCACTTTTTTTTTCTTTTTTTACAAACTCAGCTGAAGGCACAGTGAGATTCAATAAACAGGGAACCAAACTATATCAATACAAAACACACCCACACACACACCCACATGCACACACATACAGTTCATTTCCAAGGCAGAAAATCATATTGCTTTTGTGGAATTAGATTCTCTTTCTGTGTTTGTCCAATTTCGATTCTGCAAACTATTAAGCTGTGCATTTTTCTTTACTGGTGTTTCTCTGTGTTTCTCCATATATTAAGAGCAACACTGGTCTATTTTAGCTTCACATTCTCAATATGCAGCATAGCTGGAGAGTTCTTGCGTGTTTCCATGGTCACCCATCTCCTGGGGAGAAAAAGCTTTTGCTACATGCTGTGTGGATATTAAATATATCATTATTAAATATAACATATGATATGTCTTCCCTTTTTTTTTTTTTTTTTTGCATCCTACAGTCTGAATATCTGTCAAAACACTTAGCCACCTAAGCAGGTTTGTTTCATACATCAAGTCAAGTCGAGCTTTATTGTCATTCTGCTACATGTGTGGACATATAGTGGAATGAAATGTCATGTCTCGCAGGACCACAGTGCTTCATACAAGTTAAACATAAATATGAACATACAACAATAGAAGTATAAAAAAAAAAACAATTAAGTTAACTATACTTATATACATACTATAAATGTATATGTGTATAGTTAACTTAATTATACATATATCCATACTATAAATGAAATTGTGCAAAAGAGATATTTTGGGGGAAGCAGCGCATAGTGCAAGATGATTTGTAGTGCAATGCACAGTAAACATTTATTGTCAAATTGAGCATTTGTGTGAGGGAGTGTCTATAAAAAGTGTTCAGTGTACATTCAGAGAAAAGAGTGTGTTACTACAGGTGGTTTGTA
>CM075011.1:3576542-3653557 GCA_037576675.1 Pangasius sanitwongsei
TCATTAGGGATAAATTCACAGTGATAAATTCAAATATTTACAATATATTTTTTGTGAATCCATTTATTTCTGTAAAGTTGCTTTGTGACAATGTCTATTGTTAAAAGCGCTGTACAAACAAAATTGAATTGAATTGAATTGAAAGCTCACATAGAGCTGAAAAGGACAAAATGGTGACTAAACAGTGAAAGAGAGCCTCCTAAACATGGTATGCGCTAAATCTTCCATTAACGCAGCTCAGCCACTGCACCGCATCAACTACCATAGACACACACTAACTCCTCCTCATCTTATGATAAGGTGCCATAACTTTTCAAATCTAATTTGTCTTAATTTATGTTTTTTTTTTTCAATCACTTTCTTTGATTTGTTGTGGTTTTGATGTTGTGTAATTGGTTTTGCTGTTACAATGGATACAAAAAGTCTACACACCCCTGTTAAAACGGCAGGTTTTTGTGATGAAAAAATTGAGACCAAGATAAATCGTCAGAACTTTTTCCACCCTCAGTGTGAAATTACAACATATAAAAACTGAGTAAAAACAAATGAGAAACGGTTTAGAGAGAAACAGGAAAAATAAAAAAGTTACAATAACCTGGCTGCATAAGTGTGCACACCCTTTTATAATTGGGGATGTGGCTGTGTTCAGAATGAACCAATCACATTCAATCTCATGTTCAACAGTAATTATCATACAGCTGTCATCAATGAAATTATTCTGATTAACCTCAAATAAAGATCAGCTGTTTCTGTAGGATTTCCTTCACATCTTCTTGGTTTTATCTGACTGCTGAAGCCATGGTCCGCAAAGAGCTTATGAAGCATGGACAGGGTCTCACTGTCGAAAGGTATCCGGCTGTGTTTTTGATGTTGCTCTTGTGTATTTGGTTGTGTTTTGGGTTTTATTGTGCTGTTTATGATGCTGCTGTTGTGTATTTGGTTGTGTTTTTGATGTTGCTGTTGTGTTTTTGATTCTGCTCTTGTGCATCTGGTTGTTTTTTGAGTTTTATTGTTGTGTTTTTGATGTTGCTGTTGTGTTTTTGATGTTGCTCTTGTGCATCTGGTTGTGTTTTGGGTGTTATTGTGCTGTTTATGATGCTGCTGTTGTGTATTTGGTTGTGTTTTTGATGTTGCTGTTGTGTTTTTGATGTTGCTCTTGTGCATCTGGTTGTGTTTTGGGTGTTATTGTGCTGTTTATGATGCTGCTGTTGTGTTTTTGATGCTGCACTTGTGCATCTGGTTGTGTTTTGGGTGTTGCTCTTGTATTTTTGTACTCAGGAGTGAATGTAGGATAATGAGAACCAGAACCATTTGTATACAGCTTTAAATGAGGCCCAATGTGTATTTTTAAAGCTTATTTATCCTTTTATGTGAATAATTTGAATTAGTCTCAGGGTTTTAACTGAAAACCACGTTTAGAGTGAATTTCGCTTAACTGCATTCATATTAAACACAGTCTGAGAGAAGCAAAGCCAATCGTGGCTGCCAAGTAGCAGCCATCAGGAGCTGCACCAGTGTTCTGATGAGGCATCGTACCCTTCACAAAATACACAGCAGTGCCGTCACGCTGATTTATTGCCTGCAGGAAGAAAATGATTATAGAGTGGACTAAATCAATACAACCCAAATATTCATTCTTCTCTGCTTCCCCTTTCTCTCTCTCCTTGCACAGGGAATAATGCAGTACTGCTATTTGGGCATATCTCTCTCTCTCAGCACACGTCTACTGCATCATACAGCAGGGCCAAATTATTTAACATCACTTTAATGTTGTTTTCCCCTATAGCATTTATGAACTCTTGACATAAGCCATCTGATTTTATGCATCTGCCTCTTTGCATTCTCGCTGTGTGGAAGATGAGGATTTGGTCTGGATGACAGTGGCAATATGGAGGCTGACACAATAATAAACATCAGCTTAAATCATTTTTACTGCCATTGCACTAAACACTGTCACCTACCCTTAACACAAATACATAAATACTCATATCTTCTTTTCTTTTTATTTACTCCACAGTGCTGTTGAATGCCCAATTCTGATTGGTCAGAAGGTGTTGAATAATTTTCTATAACAGCAGGTCTGACTGAGCTCTTTCTAATACGATATTGCTTCTAATACAATATTGTCTACACGGGGACTTGTACAGAGGATTAAAAAACGTATGATAGTTTAGATTATACATTTTCTTTTGTGTGGAAATGTTTATTTATTTCATATTTTTGGAGGGCGTCTCTAGCGTCAGCACTTTGAAAAGGTCAGAGGTAAAGCTGTAACTTTAAGATTCCCGTGTTTACGCTTTGCGGATTCTTGGTAACATGACCAGATGCACTTTTTTGTCTTATTAACATCAAGAGATGAAAAGAAGATGCTGGTGAGGGAAAGACCATTTATAGCTGCTATAACATTAGTGATAACTGGAAGTGACTTGTTTCAAGGACATTCCACAACAGTAAACATACCTATAGATGGACAAGAATCATGATGTGTTGTTCATTAATAAATTTTAAAAATTTTAATCATTGACAAATTGCTGTGGTGTAAGAGCAATAAAATATTTGGGAACACGCGGTTAATAAGAAAATAATCAAATTTGGGGTTGTAATAGTAACTTCACTACTTTTTTAATAACAGTATAACACAGAGTGGTTTGCGGTCCTGTGAATCAAGTACTCCAAAGCTGTACCAAAATTTCTAACTCAAACACCCACCACCTTCTGAAGGACGCTTGCCCCTTATTGTGTTAATTCATTTCTTTCCATCAGGCGCCTGGCTCATTACAAATTGAAATGCACTCAATGTGTAAAGACCCTCACACACACGCACACATAAAAGTGGAATAGGACATCTCCACTTGTTTTAATAAAACAGCCAGAGAGGATCAGCGTTAATTTAGACCCACACAGCCAGAGACAATCTCTTCGTGGCGAAAAGTGGAGAAGACTCAAGAGACTCCCGTGGCTTAGATGTGAAGAATGAAGAAGGAGATACAGAGAGGAAAGAAGGATTATTTTTCCCCCTGAATATTAATATGCAATGCACCTTATGTTTACTGACTCAATATTAGGTCACTCCTCTTGGGCCCTGCTACATGTTTAATATCGCTGCACATGGATCAGGACAGAGCTGGGAAAATTAGCAAACTAATTAATGATGGATCAGTGTTGTATTATTGATGGACGTGTGTGTACATCTTCAAAAGCAGGATTTAAATTGTTGATACGGTCGGCATCTGGGAGGGGGGTGTGTACTGCGGATTTCAGTGAAGGGAGGAAGGTTGTGAGGACACAAAGAAAAGGTACATAGGGCAGAACAGCCGCAGGCCTCATAAAGCAAATGTCAAGAGGGTGAACTCCTGGTGACATGCTTCAACGCCAACATGACAGACAGCTACCAGATCTCTCTTTTTGCAGAGAAAGAGCACCACTGCTCTGACAAATCCTGAAGAAATTAGAAAACATCTAGAAAGCATGAGGTTTGATTGAAGACACGTCACTTGTAAAAGTAGAGACGCTCTTACATTCTGAATAGTCATGATTACATTATGCAGCAAGCTTTTAAGCATTACACTGTACAGTCTTCACAAAAGAATTCTTTGGTCATGAGTTAAACTTGATGGCCTTATAGCATATAACATTATACCCACTGATGCTCAATTTAATGGCATTGTGACCAAAGACCAAAGTCCACTTCCAATAGGAGGACAGCATAGGATAACGCAAAACTCACAGCAGAGCTACAAATATGGTATTGGCGATGGTGAAGCATAAATGAAACATGCTACTGTACTGAAAAAATATTCTCAAGCTTATGTTGAAGAATGTATGTGTTTGTGTTTTTTTGCCATGAGCATGTGAGCAGAATATAGTAATTTTCTATAAACACAGGTCTATCATTAGAGGATCTTCATCATATAATCTGACATGGAGAACATGTTATTAAACAGTCTGTTATAGAATTCAGGCAGGATTTTATTGGGATCCCCTACAGTGTGACTGTGAAGTAATAATCATCAGGAGATCGTAAATTCAAATCCCAACAATGCCCCACCAATCTGTGGCCAGCAGACAAGGGAGCAAAATTGGCCATGCTGTCTGAGTAGGAGGGGCCAATCCTGGGTATGTGGAAGAGGGCAGATTGCACTTTCCTCCAAGTGTGATATACTCCCCTCTGATGTAGAATGAGTAGCAGCTTGAAAAGATGCATTTGGCTGACATCACGTGTCTCTGAGGAAGCATGTGTTAAGAGCTGGCTGGTGGGTGGGAACTGGCAGGTGACCAAATTGACAAGAAAAATTGGGGGGGAATGGGGGGGAGAGAGCTGAAATCAAACGGTGCAAAACCAGTTTAAGCTTGACCACTCAGCAGGTAGACATGAAGGCACTACAACTCAGAGTGGAGGTGAACCATCTGGGCCTGAGATAAGTATAACCAGACAAGAGGAAAGTAGAAGATAAACACCCTGATGCACTCTCTTTGATGTGGGCAGGATAAGATCCATTTGGGGAATGTGTCCACAAGTGGCATTACAGCCACCCTGACCAACATGCCATGAAAAAAAAATGAGGGCAAGCATGTTATTTTCTGAATACAGCAAATCCAGAAAAGATCAGCATCAGCCCTGACAGACCTGCTAAGACCTAGGAGTTAACTGGACAACCATTGGCAGAGGTACCACGTTAAAATCCTGGCAGGTAGAGAGAAAAAACCCTCAGAACCCTATTTTTGTGGCTAATAGCACATTCTAACCTTTAAACAGCACTTTCACTAAACATTTAAACATTAACATTTTTTCTGCATGTTTTTAGAGGGAACATATGGCATGAACACTCAGCCAAAAGTATCTTACCACCAGAGTTATAACTGGTCAGAGATATGTGACTCATGATTTCAGAACATAAGAAATGTAACCATGTTTGAATTATTTAGGTAATTATTTCTTTTCTTTAGCTTTGAATTCATAAAAAGGGGGAAATAGTATTTTAGTGTTAACAACCTGAATTTTGGGTGTTCAAAATTCAGACTTCAGTCTGTGTGTGTGTTATTTTTGGCCAAATTATCATTTTGGTATTTAAGAATGAAATATTTGCCATTATGACAACCCTAGAACCAAATACCCCTAGGCTACACCACTGAATGTGAACTACTGTTGAATATGACCTGAAAGCAAAATAAAGAAGTCCCTCTTGAAATTGAAAACCCTTAAATGTTTGTCTAATTAATGTCAAATTAGACACATTCAGCAGAACCTTCTGGGAAATACTACGTACTGGCTGAAGGAGCACGTTTGCAATTTTGAGCCAGAAACCACTCTTTTAGCACCTACTTGGTGACAACCACACATTCCTCTACTGATATTTCAGTCAGGAAGTGAGGTGGGCAGATTCAGAGCTGCAGTCGGTAACCCCTGGCAACAATCCTCTCTGCCCATGAGGAGACACATGCATGCATGAGTGTGAGTACATGTGGAAGGAACATCCTTTATTGGGCTTTGCAAATGAGGCTCAACGCCACCTGGTACTCTCATGCAGAAAACTGGGGATGTGAGGACTCTTAGTCCTGAGTGAGAACTCAAGTATTCAGGCTGACTGTGAAAACACCTTCACCTGGTAATATGAATGTAGTGAACTATTAAAATGATTGAAGGAACATAATTGGACCTTAAAAACCACTCGTGTACCTTTAATTAGCTTTTAGAGCATTATTTTAACGGTACAATGTATAATTTGCAGCCTTTCATGTAAAAGATATACTAAAGGTACAAAAGATGTACTCTTGAGGGTACCACCCCAACGACAAGGAAGGGTAGAGTTTAGTACCTTTTTTCTGAGTGTATCTGAGAAGAGACAGTGTAGCTTACTGGCATATCTTCTGGTTCCTAGTCCAAGAAGCCAAGGTTGAACATATACTTATATAGCTTTCACCTCCATGTCACCTTCAGTGATTTTTTTGGACTTGGTTTGTCAAATTCAAAGAGGAGAAGTATCGCTTGTTCCAATAACATATGCCCAAGAACACTGCATGCCTCTTCAAAGTAGACCACTTGATCTCACTTCAAAATGCACATGTATCATTTAACAGGGCAAGCATGAGTCTCATGCTGAAAAAAAAACATGCATGACCAAGTTCTGTGAACCTGAAGTAATGCAAGACTGCAACTTTGTTCTGGGCAACTGTATGTGGGTTGAGCTGAAATGTGTGTGCATCGAATTGAAATGTGTGTGCATCGAGTTGAAATGTGTGTGCATCGAGTTGAAATGTGTGTGCATCGAGTTGAAATGTGTGTGGACTGGCTATGCTGAATTGTCCCTAGGTGAAAATGTGTGTGGCGCCCAGGGTTTATTCCTGACACATTCCCAGTGTTTAGACTTCAAAGCCACTGTAACTCTGACTAGAATAAAGCACTCACTGAAGATGAATGAATAAAGTGAGTTGTCTAGGGACCATGCCAGAAAACTCCCTCAGAACCAAGATGTCTATGAATTGTAACCGGAAGTGTATAAGTGACGGCCAAAGAAGTCATCTTGCAACATTTTCTACGCAAGCGCAAAGATGTTTTCTACCAGAAATGTGTGTGTGCGGTGGGGGGGAGTGATGTCTCATATTCACTTGGCAGTGTGTGATACTGAGTGAATCAAATAAAAGGAAAGAAAGCAAAAGACGAACACCGAGTTCTGTTCACTAAATGACAGTGAGCTCAGTGTTCACACACTGCAGTGTGTACTTCACATTCGACATTGAGCCAAAATCATTTCTCACACTCCGCTTACACCAATCTCCGGCAGGAATCCAAAGCATACTAATGAGAATGACTGAATATTGCAATTGCATTAAATATATGAGAAAGGCATATGAGGGACATTACAATACTGCTTTAATTACCAATCTTTCACTGAGCTTCAGTTTGGATAAAAAAGGAGACATTTTCCTGTGATCTCTGCATGATGTATTCTTGTCTTATTTCAGATCGAATACAGTCTCAATCACACAGCTCTCTCAGACACACATTATTGGCATAGTGAGGAAACGACATCTGGCCACTCAAACAATCTTGTCCATCGCCTGAGGCATCTAATTGTAAAAGCAGGATAAACACTTTGAATTTCCCCTCCCCTCCTTGATCTTGAATTATTCAGATTGCCTTAAGGGTATGACAGTCGAAGAAATTGGTATAGGTAGCAGTCAATGACATGCGTATCAATGACCAAGACTCGGTGACTTTAATGTTTTCATTTTAACCCTAATGTCTGATACATTAAGAAAAGACCTGAGTCACATTTAAAGCCTGGGTGGGAACTAACAGACTGTGTAAACGTGCCTGGAATACATGCAGAAGCTTACAAGTTGCCTATATATTAGTAGATTCATTTATTCATCATGTAAGCACTCTATTCTGGTCAGGGTTGTAGTGGATCCAAAGCCTATTTCAGGAGTACCAGGTGGGAATACACCCTTTAACATGGTTTAACCATGGTTTAACAAGATTAAACATAGCTTGTCTGGCCTAGAGAGTTATTTAGACCTAAAATGTATTGAACACAAGCCAAACATAACCTGAGGCCATGCTGTCTGAGGACTACCAGACTCGGCCTGGCTATAGCCTGACAATCTGAACCTGACTATAGCCTGATGAAATTAAGTCTGAACCTGACCACCACTACTTTACTTCAAGTGTTGTATTAATGTATAACACAGTGACAATAATGCAAGTGGCTCTAGTATGTCAGTTAAAAATTCATTCAATCATTGTCAGTAAGCATTTTTCTTCTGGTCAGGGTCATGGTTTATCCAGCCAGACCCTATACCAGGAACACTGGGCATGAGGCAGGAATACACCCTGGAAAGGATGCCTTGTCCTTTGCAACATTAACAGCTTATTTGGCTTATTAGATTTATTTGGCTGATGCTCTTCTCCAAAATGGCAACTGAGACAGTATACAGTTGAACAGTTGAGGGTTGAGGGTCTTGCTCAATGACCCAAAAGTGGCAGCTTGGTGGATTTGAACTCACAACCTTCTAATCAGTAGCCTGTAACCTTCACCACCACTATGATTCATGATTTTATCCTAGTGTTGTTTTGAAGCAGGATGTTATCTGACTAGTGTAACCTCACAGATGTTCAGGCTACAATTCACCCTTTTGTTGAAGGCATTTCCCTACTGTCTGTAACAAATCAACATCTAACGTTGAATCTCCCAGCCTGCCTACTTGACACACAACTACTTTGAATCTCCCAGCCTGCCTATTTTACACACAACTACTTTGCTCTGTACCCAGTGTAAGCTCCAGTCAGCAGAGATAGGCCAGATGTGAGCCTAACAAGAGTGGGGTAAAATACTAATCTGCCTCCATACAAAATGATATAATGGTATCCGCCTGTCTATCTATGCCTTGATTAGGAACTCCATCTGACATAAAGGGCACACACTTAAGCAACATGTGTTTGTTGTCTGGCAAGCTACATCAAGGTCACAGCATTAGGTTACATTAGACTACATCTTCTGAAGTACACTTGCATTCCTAATTCAGTATCAATAGCTAATGAAGAACTAAAGAATTCAATGTTATACCTCCAAATAGTGAACATCTTTAATGTATGCTAGCTAAACCTGCACGTCCCTACAAGTTAAGAAACCTGAAGCTGAGGTAAATTTGGGGTGGATGGGTTGACAGACAGAAGAGAGCTAGGTTATGAGAAATCTGACATTTAAACCTGAACCAAGCATAACAAATACTTGAGAAATGCTAGCCATCTCAAGCTGTAGTTAGAGGCACGTTATTCCGAAGCTTCAACTTGAACAGCTTTGAAGGACTGACTGAACAGATAAGGAGTGTGAATCATGCAGGTGAATTCAGGTGGACTCGAGCAGGCAAGCTAATCAGTTGCGAGTGTGTATGGGAGTGTGGCTGATTGACCTTGTCCTCTCTCTAAATCCACATCGCAGCTGCAGCTTTGGATGAAGAAGCCCAGGGAACTGCATGTTCACAAATCACTCTGCGGCCTCAATTAAACAGCCGGTTAAAAAAAGGAACTGAGGCGTAATTACATCACGCAAATTGCCTTGTGTCTTAATCCAGTGAAGTCTGTTGCAAAAACTCTGAGGGAGCAACAAAGAGGAAATATCAGTGCAATCTGCCATATGTGCAGTATAACATACATTTAGCTGTAGATGTAGGTGATACTTAAAGAGGCTATAAAAATTGACCCATGGATACAGTTAAAAATAACTTTGAATGATTCCCTGTGGACTAGATAGATTACTGTAAAAGGATAAAGATCTGTATGTTAACCATAGATATTTGCTTTATAGCAATTTAGGATGTACAGATATATTCGGCTCAGCATTACTTCAGAGTATATACATTACATACATCAAACTGAGTGTGGTGTGATTTTGGCTACAATATTTTGAGATATCACAGCCCTGACTGGACCTGAATTTGAATCGGACAGCACTAAACCTATTTATAAATTACCAAAGAGGTAATTGGTTCCCCGGCAAACTAACCATGATTAACACAGGAAATACATAACATCGAATTATGTTTATGCAAATTACTAACAGAAAAAGTGATGGTGCTCCACTGTTGTGTCTTTGGACATATTTTGAATTTTTCTTTTGTCTGTCTCCCCCAACTATTTATTTCAGTTTTCCCAGAAGACAACCGGATCTGACACTGGGAATGATTGGGAATGATGTCACTGCATTTGAAGACCATGACAGGGAGAATCCTGAGCGAAAGTGGCAGCAAGTTTGTGGCCATTACATAAGTTCCAGTTAACAACTGACACATCTTTGTATATTCCAGCTTTAAGGCTAGTATTGTATTTTGTCAATTCTTAGATTTGTGCTCATTTTTTAAACACTTTGGATAATACATTATGCTAGCTTTGTAAAAAGTGCTATTTTAGTGACTCATTATTTTACCTTAACTCATCATTTCAAAATATTGTCATTTTGTAATGTATTAATATCTTGTTATTTTGATGTAATAACTCATAAATACCAGATCATTCTTTTTGGAGCATGCCTTTTTCTCCTGATTTAGGATAGGTAGAGAGAAAGGGAACATATTGTATTTCTCGTTCCTTTTTGTTAGGAACGTCTCCATTAGCGATATTGTTTTGTTAATTATTTAAGTGTTATTCAGCCCAACATTAACTCTCCAGGATTTTCTTTTTCTTTATTTTTCATTACCTTCGCATCGAAATGACTCACTGCCACTGATACAATGGGCAAAATGCTAACTTTGGTTTAGAGATAGCACCTTTATGGATATTTTTGACTGGAAACCGAGGCTCTTTCATGAGCTTAGTGGAGTTAGAGACTAATTCCCTCATGGGGAATATGGTTTATTCATTCAGTTCAGTTCACTTCAGATCTGAGTGTAGCACGGCACCAGACTCCTCGTCTTGCACAACACCTGGGAAAAGGCAAACAGCCAGTTACTATGTTTCTATCTATCTGTCAGTCTACCTGCCAGGCTTTATTTTTTTTCCTTAAAGAGCAAAACTGCTATGACCTTGAAGATACTGTGGGAAAGAGGCTCTTTGGGAAACTGAGTACTTAAAACAAAAAAAATAACGACCAGACCAAACACAGCTTAGAAGGATTCATGTAAAAACAATTTAAATGAAATGGGAATTCACTGGTGAAGCTGTATGTCCAAAACAATGCAGAGAAAAAGAAAATAGAGAAAAGACGAACGAAAAAAAAAGCCAAGAACAAACAACTATATGGTGCTAATCTACTATACGTGGGGGACTTATCCTGTAAACAGATACACATCTGAGTAAGAGGTGGAGCACAAGAGAGCTGGTCTGGGCTCATCACAGGACAGCCAGAGGGCAGACCAGAGACATCCCTGAGGATCTTCACCTCTAATTCTCACTGTCACAGCCAGCTCTCCAATCAACACTGCTGTTAGAGAGAGAGGGAGAGAGAGAGAGAGAGAAACAGAACAACCATACAGAGCGCAAATCTGTCAGCTGAATAATCCACAAACCAATAATAATAGTAATAAGAAGAAGAAGAAGAAGAAGAAGAAGAAGAAATGAAATTTAATAGCTTTACATGAAAATTAATAGTTGTACATGAAATGAAATAGTTTTAATTTATCAATTAATAAGTTAACAAACAAAAAAACTGAAGCAGCATTTTCATTTTATTATTTTCAACACAGTAAACCCTGTACTTCCTCTTATCTTGGACATTCCTTAGCAGCAGTTTTATGAATATTTTTTTATGAATATAAGCTATTAGTTAAGAACTTTTAGTGCCACTCTAGTGGTGAGATAAGACTCTTTGTGAATACGACCCCAGACCTCCACCCCACTCAGCTATAAAACATTAACTCTGCTGATATGCAGATATGAGATCTGATTTTTAATATCATTTATAATTGATTTCGTGCGGGCTTGAGCCACCTGCACCCCACCGTAAATCTCTCTCTGCCTGTCTCTCAGCCGAGCTTTATTAATGTTTAAAGAGTCCAGATCATGGAGAACTGGACTTGACTTTCTTTTTTTTTAAATAAAAGAGTTTGATGTGACTTATGAACATTAAAGTTACTATTTCTTTCCAAGTACACGCAAGGGTTCATGCAACTAAACTGCAAGGGCAACCCAGTCTGAATTCGTAATGGTTATGATGTCACTAGGCATAGGTAGTCTGTTTCATTCTAATGCTGTTCAAGACAATAATAATTTGGTATGAATGTTTATGTGTGGAAGAAAAAGCAGCTGAGGTTTGAAGAGACGTCTGAGGCATTGACTGCACACACAGTAACTCCTCAGCAGGAGGTTGCAACAGGAGCTCTCCCTAGTTTAAGGAGTGAGATCTTTAAATACCCTCAGAGCTAAGGTACAAGTCCAGTGAGTGACAGAATATGTAACAGACAGGGTGAGAGTGACGGAAAGCAACTGTACACTCATTCAGAATCAAAGAACAGATAGATCGACTAGGAAGTAAGGATTACAATATGCAACTGAAGGCTTAGAGGAGACATAGAGAAAAGTCGTAAATACCGCCATCATGGGCTATATAGAAGGCACTGGTAATGTGCTAACTAGCTAGCTACCACTAGGGGTGTGGTTTGTCTTCACTTCATTTAAATTCATTCATTTCACTGGCAGTTTCATAGAACTTATACTTTACTTACAATTAAGACAAGACCCAATTAGCGTATAGTGGCTGAGCAGTTGATAGTTACGTTTCTTGCTCAAGAGCTCAAAGGGGTTCTTTGGCTCTATTTAGATCTGAACATCTGTCTGGACAGAGAGGAAAATGGAATTTTGACTGTGTGATTGGATTTTGTCCATTAGTCCATTAGATTTGTTTAACTTTTTCCAGAAGCTGTATTTGTAAGATTAGATTTAAGAGGATATTTTAACTCTCTAAGTAAACCCAAAAAGCAAAAATGTACTTTTACTTAGTTATATTCTGCTCTTTTCTTCCTGTAAGCTGAGCATATACTGTATAGTGGCTGGAAAGCCACTATATCATGGGTCATCACCTGGAGCTCGCATTTTAAAGCTGAACGGATAGAGCAGTAAATAAAATAAATACTGAATAAATACTGTAGCAGAGATGATAAATTAAGAAAAGAAATGGCCGTCATTCAGTGACTCTGAACTGAACCAGTTAAAGACATTAGTTGAAAAAGGGAAGAGTTTTCACAAACTTTCATAGATTTTTTTTTAACGAACTAACAACATGACTAGTTTGAAAAAACGTTACACATTAAAGGGTAAGTTACAGATGAGAAATCACTGCTGTGAAAAGGACTAAGCACTTGTGTCACCATGGCAACATCCGTTTCCATAATCGTCTTTTCAGCTGGAATACCGGACTTATCGCCACCTGATCTGCGCCTCATGTCTGATTTGCACCAATTGCAACAGAATGAACAGAAAATCAAGCAAATGTACTGTTGTGTAGTCTGGATTGTGCTAAGGGCATAAAATAAAGATCACCTCTTTCCTTGCAGATATAAAACTGTTTGATTATTTTTGTTTGTTTCAATACACATGCATTGCTTTAAATTACTTCAATACATTTTAAGGAATATTCTTGTATCTCAATGAACAATAGAAATAAGCTTTAAATAAGCCTCTATAATTATGTGTAGAAATGAAATTTTTAGAAATTGCTACTGACAATAAATTATAAGCATTGGTCTACAATATAATAAATGGGTCTGAGAATGGCTCTATAATCACATATTAACACAACCTTAAACTATGGGTAATACTGGCAAAGTTGGCTTTGATCTTTTCTCTAATAAAATGCACCTGAATGACCTGCAGAGGTAAAAGTACCAAAAAGTAAAGCACTTTTTTTTCCAGAATCCCTGGCAGGGTGGACAAGAGAACTGTACTGAGAAATACTACTCAAGTTAGTGTCCGAATGTTACACACTCAAAAGCAGAACTCCAGTCAAAAAATGTACTCAGGTGAAGGTAAAAAAGTTGCTACTTTTAAATATACTTAAGAGTAAGATTAAAAAGTAAAAAGTAAATGGAATCGATACTAATCTATGAACTAGCAATGATTTCAGTAGCTAGCATAATTGGCTAGGCAGCAATTTGCCACCATCACCTCTGGCTTACTCATTAGGGATAAATTTATAAATTTAAAACTTATATCCTGAATTTATATATTTCTGTAAAGCTGTTTTGTGATAATGGCCATTACTTTACAAATAAAATTGAATCGAAGTCTCTGTAAGTTAGCTCTTCATATGCATGACTCTCACTGCGCAGTCTGATAAGGAATGAATCAGAAGTAAAATATCCTTTTAATAACCAATATTTACCATTAGCTAGAATTTGACTTGCCAATTTGTGTTAGCTACTGGAATCGATGCTAGTCTAACCTGGCATTAGCAAAGAAAACTGGATAACTTAGTTAAACATAACCAGTTAATGTTGGTTAATTAGTAGGGGTGTAACAATACATCGTGACATGATGCATCATGATGCTAAAAATGTAACAGTGTGCATCATGGAAATCAGCATTTTATTAATTATGCATGTAATGTATTTGTGCTCCAAATACATTATGACCCAAAAAGTTAAAATATACACAGAGAGCACACTGCTCACATGATCACTTTTAAATCACTTATAAAGCCCGATAGCCCCGGAGTGCAACGACTGACACACATTATACATTATACATTATACAGTTGTGTTATAAGGGTCAAAAAGAGCTCTTCAGTAGCTTTCAAAGGCTGCAAAAATCAGGCACTTTAGCCAACTTTGGAACTCTATTTCTGCTACGGAGCTCATTATGCTTCAGTCAATCATTTTCAAAGTGTCCAGGTCAGACACTTTGTTTATTCAATCAAAATTTTGGGGAGAATATATACATTTATTTATTTATCTTTACGATATGGTGACCCTGTAATACAATTTGTTTTCAATGTTAAACTGCTGCTCATAGCAATTTTTTATTCATTTAGCTTGTCATTACAGACAAAAATGCACAGTTTTGTACTGTTTATGATTCAGAAATAAAAAAGGAGCCGTTTCAGTCACAATTTTTCTTCACTCTTCAAATTCTGTTAAAAATATTCTGAGAATCGAATTGAATCGAATCATGAAACCAGTATCGTTACAATCCTACAAATTAGCTAAACTTAAAATGAGGAGACGCCTCATTTTATGAGTCTGTGTTTACTCCAGCATATTGAAACATTGTACTGAGGTGTACCGAGTCTTCAAACGCACACGGATAGCTACAGTGCCAACTACATTATAGCTATGGTGTTATAGCTATGACTCGGTTTAGCCCATTTGACTGATGTATGGGATACAGTCATTGGCTGGATTAGAGAACTTGTAATGAGAACTTTGGAGATTAAAAAAAATAAGGTGTAAAAAGTGTTGGAAATGAAAATGTAATGAAGTAAGAGTAAACTATTCAGTTTCAATAATACTCGGGTAAAGTATGAATATGCCAAAATAATACTCAAGTATAGTAACAAAGTACAATTGCTCAACGCTGATTCCTGGCCAATCAGGGGAAACTTACAAGCAAAAACAATTTGGTCCATAGCTTTAAGAAAACACAGCTTGCTTTCCATTCTAAGAGATAGAGAGTGAGTGGAAAATGGCGCTATAAAAATGAAAAGTGTACGTACACAAAGTGTGTACGTATACAATACAGATCCTGTAATAGCTATTAAGAGATATTGAGCAACAAACAACATTTTATGTTCTGAGTTGTAGGTGTTAAATTAAGCTTCTGGACACAGGACCATCTTCTCAGAAGTTTAAAACACTCTTTGCTGGATTTATGTGCACAGTTTTGCCATCCAAGGCCATTTCCACACAGTAAAAAAGCTATTTCTGTGAGGATTGTGTATGTGTGCTGTATAGAGGAGACTGGTTAGGACGATACTTTCTTTTGATTTCAGATCTGCCAGAGGAACTGACTGCATAGAGCAGCACTGATACCACTGGAAAACCTCACTCAGCCACGCTGACCTAATGAAATTCAATTCAATTCAGTTCAATTTTATTTGTATAGCGTTTTTAACAATGGACATTGTCACAAAGCAGCTTGACAGAAATAAATGGATTCACAAAAAATATATTGTAAATTTTGTTTGTTTGTTTTCCACACAGTTTTTGTGGTAAGAGCATTTCAGTAGCTAATGCTGCGGTTTTTGACTGGAGTAATTTAATGCCACAGTGCTCTCAGCGCTCATACACAGCCACTCTGTGTAGGTGTTCTCTAAAAAAAACACTTTCTGTATTTGGTTGTGACTCAGCCATGCCTCTGGCAGCACCCTACTGAGGTCTAGCATTCCCCGAAGGAATACGGCGAGACACACTCTGAAAACTGTGGACCTAGCGAGACACACACTAGAATTGTGGACTTCGCAAAGTATTTTAGTGAAGTGTAAAAATACTCTAGCACAGCATTGAGTGTGTGAATAAATGGCTGTAATTCAGCGACTCCAGTTTTGTACCCGAATCAGCATGGCTTCTGTTGCTCTCTTATGGATTATCCAATCACATGCAGTCCTGCAAATTATTTTAGCAAAAGGCAGCTCATCAGACCAGAGACTAGCTACAGGGCTAAATTAACTCAGAAAGAGGAGAGCTTTTGAAGAATTTCATAGATTTTTGACAACATGGCTTGTTATCTCATCTTGTTATTTCTCATCATGAAGCAGCAGTACAACACAAAACACTACCACTTCAATTTGAGGTCTAATTTATAGCAACAAGCTAATCATTCATGTTTTAAAAGGTAGCTGATGTCACTATTCGCTCATGCTAGTTGCTTATCCAGCAAATTTTAGTTGAACAATAATTGGTAAATGAATGATGTAGACTAATGAATAAAATGTGGCAATTAATGTTAAAAATCATGTCATACATAAAGAAAAAAAAACTAGCTACATGCACAGGCAACCTCAAGTGTATAAAAAAAAACTTACACATTAAAAAAATCCCTAGTTACACATACATGCACCCCAAACATAAAAAAAAATCGTTATGCATTTTAAATGAACAAAAAAACCACCAAAAAACAAATAAATTAATAACAAAAAAACACTAGCTATGTTTACATGCGAACTGAATCATAAAGAAGTTAAATTAACAAAAAATACACCAAAAAACAAACATTAATTTAAAAAAAACAAACAAACAAACAAAAAAACATTTACATGCAACCTGATTTGTAGAAAAGCAGTGGTTCTGACTCCCAGTCCTCTAAAACACCTGGCTCGGGTCACGTAGCTACATCAGGTGTGTTACAGCGGGGAAACATGAACCTGTGCAGCTCAGGGCTGAGACACAGCAGCGAGAATAACGTAGCGTGGATCAGGTGAGCTTTAGATTTGGGTTGGAAGTAATTCACGCAGGACTGCAGTGAGAGAAGCAAATCGAAATCCCAGCACACACAGACAACTTTACAAATAAAATCCACACTTAGCTCAAAAAAAAAGTAGACTCTATAATTAAACATGATGAACAAAACCTTAGCTGATGCTAATGGCTTCCCACGGGTTTCGATCATTGTTATCATGGAAATGTTAAAACGGCGAAATGAGTCCATGTTCTAAACATACTACATATACACCACACTATGTTATGAGAACTTCTACACCAAATAGTTAGCTTAGACAATGTAAATTAACGGCTGGATATCCTAAAACCACAAAACTCTCAAATCATGTCATGTCTGGAACATGTCAAAAATATCTTCTTGTGTTCAGTCTAATATCACGCGTAATAATTAGATAAATGTGATAGGCTACAATGTTAAACATTACAGTAATAAGGAATATTTTATTTTATTATGTTATGGAACAATTTTTAAAACGTTCTCACTCACGTTCTCAAAGCTACAAAGAGTCGCTCCCTCACCAAGACAGAGCTGTTAGACGGTGAATCCAGCAGTCCACAGATTTCTGCCGTATTATTACGGACGTACGTGGGACGTATTATTGTCTATTCATGACAGTAATGGGAAGAAATGCAGCGCACCTTTCTGAACTGAAGCTCGCTGTCAATCTTCTTCCTCCTCAGCTGAACATACAGATCTCCCTGTCATCTTTCTCTTCATACACACAGATCAGGACGAAGCCTGAAGAGTACACTCCGTCATGCAGCACCTTTATTTTCTTTGAGATTAATTGCATTGTCATCTGGGAGGTGAGTGGACTGGATGACAGGCGTGCTGGTGGTGTTGTTTTTTTTCTTTTCTTTCCTTATTGTAACCTTAAGTTTCAAAATTCATTAGATCTGAGTAACCTCATCATGGTTCTGCACATCTAGAATTCCCAATTCCCGGCTTTTACCCACTTTTACAAGTTTATAGTAAACCAGCTTTATCATAATATTAATGTTTTTTCAGATTCACAGAGCTTTCTGTTCCTGAACTTTCCACCACTAGAACACAGTGGGTCTGAGTTGACTTTGGTGCTTGGACCCCTAAACATAACAGACCCCATTTTGAGAACTGCGAATGTACATGACATTGAAGCACGTCGGAAAATGACGGAAATGACATTTACATCCAGAAACACGGCAAAAAAAAAAAAAAAAAAGCAAACAAAACAGTGTTACACGTTATACAAATTCTTGTATTATAAGATTTTCTTTTGTTTCTATTTGAACTCATTTTGCGTATTCTTATCAGGTTAAATTCCCTCATTTCATTGCCAGATGTGTCTACTTCTTTCAACAAATGAAAGCACTGAAAAAAATTTAATAAAATGCCTTCATGAAATTACACAAAAATATTATAGATATCTAGAAATTTGTGAAATAGTTCTCTCAAGGTAAAGCATTTTATAAGAAATCCATAAAGGCAAATATTAGACAAATCAATCCAAAAACAAAATGTTTTTTTACTCACTAAAATATTTTTAATAATCTAGTGTAAGTTAAATTACACTGCCTGATCCGTCCTCATGCCCTGCTTCTGGCTGGAGTTCTGATCTGTTGGAAACCACTCGCTGCTGCTGAGGATGACCTCCAACATGGACAGCCTAAAGTCACGTGAGATTACTGGGGATGGTGCCACATAGAAACCATGAAGATGGCTTTGGACGCAATTGATATGAAGAGTTTTGCTACGATGGCTTTAGGACTGCGATTCCCACAAACAGTTTTGCACTCAAGTCTCCATCAGTGAACAGCTGATAACTTCAACAAAATAGACTTCATGTGTAAACTATAAAGAACTTTCGTAGTTACACAATTGCACTTTTTGACCATACAGAACACAGTTATAGAAGGGAATTATTTATAATCGCACTATCCAGTGTCACCCAGATGAGGATGAGTTCCCTTTTGAGTCTGGTTCCTCTCGAGGTTTCTTCCTGATGTCCTCTCAGGAAGTTTTTCCTTGCCACTGTCGTCTCTGTCTTGCTCATTAAATTCATAAATTTAAAATGTATATCCTGGATTTATATATTTCTGTAAAGCTGTTTTGTGACAATGTCCAATGTCCATCAAACCATTCGATTTTTTTCTTCTCAAACGATATCTATTAAAGCCCACAAAATACAAGTTTACAAATCACTTTGTGAGCGGCTGTGGTCGAGGATGGTGGATTTCATATGCTAATAAAGCAATTTGAGCTTCATTGAAGAGTTTTATATAATTATTTTATTGCATAAAAAATGGGCTGTTATTTTAAGTCACATTAGTAGATTAGTACACTATATGGCCGGAAGTATGTGGACACCTGACCATTACGCTCATATGTGTTTTTTGAACATCTCATTCCAGATTTATTCCCCCTTTGAATTTTTGAAGCGTAGAGCTATGCTTTCAAATGCTGCAACTGCTAGGACGGCACTTCACAGTACAGATGGATAATGGCCCGAAACATACGCGAAAGCAACCCAAGAGCTTCTTAAGGCAAATAAATTAAATGTTCTTAAATGTCTAATGATCTCAACCCAATAGAGTGTGCTTTTCACTTACTGAAGACCAAACTGAAGGCAGAAAGACCCACAAACAAGCAGCAACTGAAGGCGGCTGGAGTAAAGGCCTGCAAAGCATCTCCAGGGAGGAAACTCAGCATTTGGTGAGGTCCGTGGGTTCCAGACTTCAGGCAGTCATTGACTGCAAAGGATTTGCATCCAAGTATTAAAAATAATGTTTATGATTATGTTAGTTTCTCCAAGTACTTTTGAGCCTGTAAGAATGGAGGGACTCTGTAAAAAATGGCTGTAATTCCTAAATGTTTACTGCAATATTTTTGTTAAGCGCCTTGAATTAAAGCTGAACGTCTACACTGCAATCACATCTTGATTGCTTCATTTCAAATCCATTGTGGTGGTGTACAGAGGGAAAATTAACAAAATACTTATGGACCTGATTGTACTGTGGCTATATGGTGCAGAACAGTTTATTTTAGGTTTTTATTTATTGTCAAATCAAGTTTGTCATACTGAAAGGACAGATTTCCAGTTTGTGCAGCCGGGAGCTTCCCCATCTGAGCTCCTGCTGAGCAGCACTGGAGCACCACAGGGAACCACGCTCTCCCCCTTCCTCTTCACCCTGTACACCACAGACTTTCAGCACAGGTCAGTACAGATCAGAAATCTTCTGATGACTCTGTGGTGGTCAGGTGCATCAGGGATGGACAGGAAGAGGTGTACAGGGACCTGGTCAGCAACGTCGTGGAGGGGTGCGAGAAAAACCATCTGCTCCTCAATGTGGCCAAGACCAAGAAGATGGTGGTGGACTGCAGGAGGAAGAGGACCACGACCAGCCCCATTACCATCACGGTCAGGACACTGAGCAGCTTCTCAACAAGATGGACTGGTAGGTCAATTCAGAGGCTGTGTACAGGAAAGGGAGACTCCATTTTCTGAGGAAGCTCAGGTCCTTTAATGTTTGCAGCAAGATATTAGGGATCTTATACCAGTCTGTGGTAGCCAGTTTGCAGCAGTATGCTGGGGAAGTGGCATCAGAGCTGGAGATTCCAAAAAAAAAAAAAAAAAAAAAAAAAAAAAAACCCAACAAACTGATCAAGAAGGCTGGCTCAGGCTGGGGCTGCTCTCTGGATGGCTTTGAGGTAGTGGTGGAAAAGAAGACCCTCAGTAAACTCAACCATTCTGGACAATAAACAGCATCCCTCCATGACCCACTGCTTAAACAGCGGGGCTCCTTTAGTAGGAGACTCATTCAGCACCGCTGTAGAAAGGAGGGGTACAGGAGGACGTTTGTACCAGCAGCTCATCACTGTGCTGGGACACTAATTTGCACTGAGCCAGTCTTAGGATAAAGCTCATTGGACAATCGTTGAACTTTACCGCCATCCACTATTGATATCCGTATGCACTGCCACTTTACTTCCATTCATTTTTTCCATTTTCTTTCCTTTTCTCATAATCACTCTATATAATACTGTATATCCCAATGTTTGCACCGCTCCGCCACTTTAATTCCACTCAGATCTGCTGCTTATATCTAAAGTGAAGTAAAGTGACTTGTGGCCAAGTATGGCGACCCATACTCAGAATTAGTGCTCTGCATTTAACCCATCCAAGAGCACACACACACACACACACACACACACACACACACACACACACACACACACACACACACACACACACACACACACACCGTGAACACACACCCGGAGCAGTCACATCTACAATGTTTACATCCCACTGCACTTCCACATCACACTCTCACACTATCCTTCTTTTGACATATACATACATATGTACATATAGCATATCTATATATGTGCTGCTCCCTCTCTTTCTC
Source organism: Pangasius sanitwongsei (assembly GCA_037576675.1). Classification (NCBI taxonomy): domain Eukaryota; kingdom Metazoa; phylum Chordata; class Actinopteri; order Siluriformes; family Pangasiidae; genus Pangasius; species Pangasius sanitwongsei. The sequence goes on from CM075011.1 coordinate 3,597,798, forward strand.
TCTCCCCTAAAAAACATACAGCAAAAAACAACGTTTCTGTCCCTGTTTTTTTGGCTCAGTGTCCTGAATATGGGTTTTTCAGCCAGGAACTTCATCGCTTCGCTAATGAGCAGAGCTGTGTGTGTTCCCCTCCCCCCCACAGGTTGTCTGTATGTCCGTCTGAGACAACTCAAGAACAAGTGGCTGAATGGTTGTAGGATTTACATGGAGTTAACATCACAACCAGCAGACGAACGGATTAGTTTTTGGAATCGATCCAAACAGGGTGAAGGTCACAGCAAGGTCAAATGTCTGAAATAGTTTTTAAAATACAATTAGTAACAAAAGGACTAGTCTTGTGAGCAGAGGCATCCCTGCTCTACTTGTTTTTTTTTTTCCTTTTGCAATGTAAGAGAAAAATAATCTTTAAAAAATGTAATAGTATTAAAAACATAACATTTATGTATCTATACACACACAAACATACATAAAAGTTAAAAATGGACACAGACTGTCATTGAATATATTTATTTTCTTAATTAAAGGAGATACAACCTGTATGAAAAGAATCAAATGATCAAACTTGTTCACGGCAAAGCAGAAACACTGCGTATACGTGTAGTGTTTTTTTGTTTTGTTTTTTTTTAAAAAAGCAACTCGCAACCAATCTGATCAAAATGCAAATACAGACTGTGATTTCAATAAAGTTGCAAATGAAATTTAAACGTAAACTATTCAAACATCCTTTAACCTGCTCTCAAGACACTTTCACTCAAACCACCTAAATATTTCTTTATTTCATTACAGACGCACTCGAGTGCAGCAAAGATCAGATCCAACATTTTCCCCATTCACTGCTTTCACTGATCACCATCACAAAAAATGAAGTCGAGATAAAAATATTATTCATTCCAAAAAACAAACAAAAAAAAAAAAAAGGCGAGAACAAATGACAACTGAACATTAGAGTTAAAGCCACGGAGAGATTTAGGTTTCTGTCTGCGTTTAATACACTGAGTGACAGAGAAGCCGTGTGTGTGTGTGTGTGTGTGTGTGTGTGTGTGTGGCATGCTGATGGGCAGAGAAGTGATTTGGGGGCCAATTTTGGAGTGGATGCTCTCATTTAAGATCAATGGTGCTTGGTGGCTCTCGGGGATCGACTTCAACCTCGCTCGAGCGTTTGCAGCTCCGACTTCTAGCCAAAAGCGTTTTTTTTAAACGAGGACGCTGCGGATTCATTTTTAATCGAGTCGGAGAGGAAAAGGACGCCCCTGAATTTAAACAATTTTCAATGACAGGTCAGGAGGAATGATGAAATGGAGTAAAAAAAACATAACCGTGAACTGGTTAAACAGTTAAAGTTCTAGCGTAAGCAACAATTTCAGGTTGATTTAAAAATATGCTAAATATACGAATGTTTCATAAGCTCCTTTTAGTGTTTTTAAATCAATGGTTAATATAAAACTAGTTGCAAAAATATGAGTAGAAATACAGGATAGACACTTACTTTGGTCTCAAAACTAAAACTGTCTTGTCGAGAACTGGGCGTTCAGACGCTCTGGAATTATTGCATGTGATTAAGGAAGTAAGGCAATATGAGTTTGCATAGGTTTGAGACTAGAAAATGCTTGAAGGCTCGTAATATCAAATATCAATGGAACAGAACTAAGTAAAAAAAAAAAAAAACTAATAAAAATTTCAACAAATTAGGAAAATAATCAGTACAGAGTAGAAGGTTTAAAAAGTTCCCTCATCCGTTTTTTTTCTTATACCTGCGTGAAAGGAGAGACTGGTGTATAAAGACGATCTCTGAAGAACGAATGTGTGGAATAAATAGACGCAGGAGGAAATAAATCTGTAGCTTTCTAACGCAGAGGAATGATCTCTGAAATAAAAAAAAGCAGCCCACATGGATGCATCTACAGCAGTGGTTTAAAGCTAACCGTCCTGCACAGCTTTAACACGCCTCATTGAGCTCATTACCCGAGTCGTGGTGTGGGAATAAGCTCAATCAGGTGTGTGTGTTATATCAATTTTCCAAATCTAACCATGGTGCAGGTCAGGACTGTGCTGCTTAGATGCTATCCATGGCCTTGAATTCGCTCAGAGCCTGCACTGGGTTGATGTGCTTCTTCTGAGACGATCTCTTCACTCTGTTGGTCTGGCCGTCGTCCTGCTTCTCACGCTTCACCAGAGGCTTCTTCTCGGGAGCCTTCATCTTCCAGGAGATGGCTGGCATGTTGAGGTTCTGCATGCCCTGGGACTTCTGGTACTTGGTGGAGGCCACGTATGATGCCTTCACAGTGGACACCACGGCATTCATCAGGTTCTTGGCTGCTTGGATCAGAGACATGGCGCTGTCCAGCTGCAGAATGAAACAACCAGGCAGTTAGGAGGAGTGTGGCTTTTTAACAGCTCTGCTTTAAACACAACGTTTTCATTTTTTACCAGTAAATGAAAAGAACGGATTCATGCTTTTGTTCAAAATTTAAGTTCAGAATTGTTTTTTATTTACCATATTTCATTATGCCATATTTCAACACCAGCAAAGAAAAGAAAATAGACTAGAAATCAAAGAGAAGTGTGTGTGTGTGTGTGTGTGTGTGTGTTCTGATTTCCCGTGAAAGATCTGTAAAGCGAGTAACGGGAGCATCAGAAACACACCGCAGCTGTAAGAGCATATATCTTCTGCACATTATTATTAGTAGTAGTAGTAGTATTTATATATTTATTTACACTTTATTTATTATTTATTATGTAAACTTTATTTACAGAGTAATAAAAAAAATTAAAAAGACACTCTTACAGAATAATAATTCTAAATAATTTTAATTTTACCAGATTTTTTGGCAATGAAAGGTAAATAAATAAATTGCAGAAGTTTTTTTTTTTTTTTACAGTAATAGTTACTTAGATGGTGGCACTGTATACATTTTTATTTTCATTTGTTTGTTACAATTTTGCACTCTTAAAAAAAATAAATAAAAAAATACAGTGAAACATGTAACTATTGTAATCCATTACATTTATGACAGTAATGACCTGAGAGCTGCAGGCAGGATACTGTAGATGTACAGGGTGTATTTTTTCAGTGTTAGATTCACACCTACAGTAAAAAGGCCAGGGATGGTGAGCTGGCGTGAATAAACCCCATATTGTGCTGTGACTCTCTTTCAGGACGCAGTGTGTGTGACTGCAGTAACAGGATCGAGGGCACTGAATCTAACTGGGGTTATTAAACATGAAGAGGCAAGACTGCCGGCAATAACCGGACTAATAATGCTTGTGTGATGTTTAATTTAGCACAGTCGAGAGTGAGCTGATTATTATACAGCTTGATGTCCTCTACAAAAAAACATCAAATATCAGACGCAAAACCTTCACCTGCTGCTAAGCAATCGATGATGAACGGTGGTAGCGGAGATGCTGGTGTGTGAAGCTTATTTACGCTGTACACACAGACTTGAAACTAACTCGTGTATTTAAACTAACTCGTGTATTTAAACTAACTCGTGTATCGGGAATCTGTGCGGGTTTATTAACGCTCAGAACTGGCATTTTAACCCAAACACAGACTAACGGATACAATCACAGAGAATGGTGGCGTCTAATCAAATGAAGATGATTACATGACATTTACAATGTGCTTTGAAAACTGTAAACAAATTAAGAGGGTTCTTATCTGTTCCTTTTGAAATAAGATTGTTTTAGTGTTATTGTTTTTAACTTTCAGTGTTTCGCGGCATTTTAAAGGTCAGTGATACCATCATGAATAGAAAAACGTATACGATGTGGTATGACTTGAGAAGATAAAAACTTTCATGATGTAAATCCAGAGGTGTCAACTTTGCAAACAGGCAGAGAGGATAGCTACTTTATGTTATGAACATTTTTTTTAGACTCACCCCAGACACGACGAGCTCTCCTCCCAGGTTCTGCACCTCGGCCTTCACCTTGCTGCAGATGTTGAGCTGGTGGCAGTAGAGAGCGATACGTTGCAGGTAGGCCAGCAGATCCTGCTTACACGCTGAGTCAGGACACTGCACGAGAGAGAGAGAGAGAGAGAGAGAGAGAGAGAAATACAAATCAGATAGTGCTTTGTGTACATATGTATGACCAGTGGGTTTAGCCTTGTTTAGCAGACTTCGCTCCACATCGCTCTAGGGACTTGATCCCTAATGCCTTTTACTCAGGTGTGGGGGGACAATCTGATAAAATGAAGAACAAAAGCTAAAAAATAATGAGTTTACCTAACAGGACAGAACAGGAAGAACGACGCTCTTTTCACAGTGAGATAAACATCTAACGCCTAAATTCAAATCAAAGTCAAAAGCTGTGCGTTTTGTTGTATCAGATCTCGGGATTCTGTGAACAAATAGCTTTCTTGCTGGCAGACAAAGTGTTAGAAAAGCCATTTTCATGACAGTGAAGAATAACACAAAGCTGAGAGTGGGATGTAAAGGTGCCAATTTACTTGACAGCGTGTCATCAGTCTGAAAGCAGCGCTGCATCCATGTGCATTGGGACACCAGCTCTATAGTCAGATTTAATCCTGGCTGCACATCTGTAGCGTATAGCTCTACACTTCTTTGTAGCGTCAGTACTCAGAGTTGATTCTGGGTTTGGTTGGAGGAAGACATTTTCACCGCGGGTCTATTTTCACAAAGATGAATTCCGTTCTGGAGTTTATACGTCACTTCTGATACACAGTCCCCTCTGACTACTAATATTGGAACAGCAAGTCCAATCCTTTCGTCTTTGCTATACGCTGAAGACATCTGGGTTTGAGATCAAAAGATGAATATGAGATGACAGATCATAATTTCAGCTTTCATCTCCTGATATTTACATCTAGACGCATTAAACAACTTAGAACATGGCACTATGCCGTTCCAATGCTTTCCTAGGGGAGCGCATGCTACAGGACAGGAAGGATAAACTCCTTGATTGTTGTTATTAATGCACTTAATGGATTGTGTATATGACTGACTAGGATGAAGTGCTTCTTTACTTTGGCTCGATACTCAACATATCAGATGAGGCTGAAACTAATAAACAGAAAATGTGGCTAGTTGAACCAAACATATTATAATATTCAAAGCCGGGCCGCAGAGGTGGATCGCTCTCTCATACGAGGACCAAAATATTCTCAGCAAACAGAAACCAAAAACCATAAGTTTATATTTAAAGCAGAGCCATGATAATGTATCAGCAATATCATGATAAACTGTCACAACATGCAGGTATCACCAGTACTAACTTTTTCCACAATTCATTTTCTATAAATTTTATTTTATTTTTTTTAAATGAAATTCGTGATAATCTTGTTCGCAAACCTCAGTATTACATAAGCAATAAAACACTTGGGAATGTGCTGTAGTAGTAAAACAATAAAGACACACAGGTGCAATGCAAAGTTGCAAAAAAAATGAGTCCATAAATAAAAGGAGTGCTAGTTTCCTCAGTCATGCTGGGTTACAGACACACTGAGAACATCGCTCCTGTACATTTACAGCACTTACGCTAACACTATGAACAGACAGGTACTTATTCATAATTTAATCAAACCAGGCATTCAGCTGTGTCTTTATTCCATTTTAGAGAGTCGTGCTGAGATAATGTGTTGGGAAAAAGAAATACAGCGTTTTGAACCATAAGCAGTGTGTAAAGACAGATTTCTCCGCATGCAAAAGAAATGGAAAGAGTCTACATGCACAAGTGATTCTGTAAAGCAAAAATAAAACCCAGGTAAAATACTGTGTGTGTGTGTGAGAGAGACAGATAGAGAGAGAGAGAACAAATATTATAAGAAAGATGTAACGAGAAAAACGAAAATATGAAATGAAAGAAACAGAATGAGAAAGAGAGGAAAAAACAAAGAGAGAGAGACAGAAAACCAGAAAGACAGAAAACCAGAGCGAGAGACAGGGAGAGGGGGAGAGAGGGGGAGAGAGAGAGAGAGAGAGAGAGAGAGAGAGAGAGAGAGAGAGAGAGCGAGCTCTTACTTTTATGCAAACACCAGTGCTGGCACCAGACCATTTTATTTCTTGGAAGTTGTGGCTGTTAATTATAAAAACTTGCCAAGACGCTTAAGGCTTCACAACACAAACTCCATTAAGAACATCGAAATGCGCAGACACTTTCACCTAAAACGTTCCAGAAGACCAGGAAAACATAATATTTTTAGATTCATAAAGTTGCAGCTAGCAGGGCTAAGCCCCTGGGTCTAAAATAAACCATCAATAGAACGGGTTCAGTTTTGGCATCAAGGTCTTGGAGCGGATTCTTCTGGCCAGCACCACCTACAGATGACGAATAAACACACACAACAGAAAGGTATGAAGAAGTGTGTAGCGAGGCTGGGGCTGATTTCGTTTTAGCCCAGACTGTGGATTCATGCAGCCTATCAGCGGCAGTCATGTCATGCGATTACACAGAGCGACACGCCCCATAAAGCACGCTTAATGCCTAAAACCGAACACAATACACCTACACACTATTCCTTTTTTTTATTGCCCTTTGCGCTTAGTGTGATCTGTATTTTCACCAGGATCAGAAAAGTCTGCACAACAACATACACACCGAGCGTAGCCCACAGGCAGCAGGCGAGTGTGAGTGGGCAAGCTCTGACCTCCGAGCAGAGTTCCTGGCCATACTGTGTACTGGATAAATAACATACCATCTGCACTGAGGTGTCCCACTAAACCTTGGCGGCTTTGCACTGACTACACTTTTGTAGCCGGTGTAACGTTTATCACGTACAACATATTAGTGCTTAGATTTACATTACATTACATTTATGGCATTTGGCAGACGCCCTTATCCAGAGCCACTTACAATAGTGCTTTGAAGTCTATCAAAAATACATTCTGATATCGGCTCACTAGGTCACAAACTAGGAATACCATCAGTCCAAAACTTAAGTACTTTATGAAGAGGTAAGTCTTTAGACGTCGTTTGAAGACTTAGACATCGCTGACTGTTGACTAGACATCATATGAGTCATCGATCATGTGAATAAATGTCTAAACGATTAGTTAACGAGGTTTTCATTTGCATTAACTCAGAAACTGAAGTGATGCATCATTTTAGTGCAGTACTGTCGGTCTAAATGCAAGGGCACTCATAAAAATGCACATGTTTATGTTAAACGGTCCCTGCGAGGACGGCTGTTTTCCTCTTCAGGAGGAACCCAGGTCTCAGGAGTGCTATTATGTCGTGTTTGATCAGCCTGCGCACTCCATCTCCTCTCACGAGCTTCAATTTTCTCTCCATTAGCTCAGACAGCATTAATAGAAAAGGCTAAATTATATCAATCCTCCTGCTGCCTTCTTGCCCATGTGTCAAGAGAAAGCTCATGGTGGAGTCAGAGAAAGATCCAGAGAGATTAGTAGAGAGAAGAGAAGGAGGAAAGCAGGGACAGGGAGAAAGAGAAAGAGAGAATAAAGCTAGAGGAGTTAGCAGAGGAACAGCAGTGTGCTAAAACGTACACTGCTCAGCATGCTAATGAGGGACGGGGCTCGTGCTGAAAGCGCCGCTTGTGCACATCCACTCTGAACAGGAAACACAGCACTGCCTCGACCTCACACACACACACACACACACACACACACACTCTTGCCTGTACATGACACAAAACATGATGACGTTACACCATTTTATATAGAAGTCATATAAATGCTTTATATATGTATAGGAATAATAGTTAGAGAAACAAGTTGCTGTCTCACTGTACTGACGAATGTGAACACTAACTCAAATACCATTTCAAAACAGAACTGTCTCATAGCGCTGAATGCAAGCAGTCCAGCTGCATGATCGGCTTCAAAAAGTAAGGAGGAAACAAACAAACAAACATTTTTAAAAAATTCCAATTCCAATCTAGCTTCAAGTTATAATAAATAAATAAATAAACAAACAAGTACATCATTTAAAAAATAAAACATTTTTAAAAAATTGGTATCTAGCTTCCAATCAGTTTCAAGTTCTACTAAGTAAGTGAGTAAATAAATCAAATAGATCAATAATTTACAATATTTTAGAAATATGTTTGGCATCTTTCTCTAGGTTCCGATCAGTGTTAAGCCTAAATAAATAAACAAACAAACAGACAAACAAACAGACAGACAGACAGTAAGACAGATAAGTTTAGCATCTTGCTCTAGCTTCCACTTAGTTACTTATTAGAACTTGAAACTAAGTACGTAAATAAATAAAATTAAATCTTGCTCTAGCTTCCACTCGGTTTAAAGTTATAATGAGTAAGTAAGTAAGTACGTATGTAAGTAATCGGGTAAATAAATAAAATCAATCAATAAATCACTCAATACATAAAATATTTAAAATATATTTTGGGATCCTAATCAGGCTTCCGATCAGTTTGTAATGTTGTAATGAAGGACTGGATAAGATCCAGATGAGGACAGCAGTTTGTCTTTTTTGACTGAAGCAACATGTTGGCGATTTATCCGATTCCACAAGCCGGATTAACTATCCACTGCGACCCTGGCCAGGATAAAGCAGTTACTGAAGATGAATGAATAAATGGATTTTAAAAACACAGGGCACTTAAACCAATGCCCAAACACACAATCAGGATCATTAATGCTGCTTTAATGGGAGAAAGAGGAGGAAAAGAAAACCTGTGCTTGTTTAATAGAGTCTGTTTAACTGTGCTTGTTTAACACACTGCCAGTGACGGTGATGCTGGCTGTGAGGTGGCAATACACCCTGAATGAGACATCAGTTCGTCTACCTGCTGCATCACCTGATTCACTTTACGATTACATAAAAACTTTCACAACACCACTGTGACTACGTGCAAAGCGAAGCAATCCCATAATGCACCAGCTACAAAAGTGCCACAGAGTAATCCTCATGAATCTCGGCGTAATAATTAGCATTTACTGGATCATTAACTTGTTTGATGAAGTTGGAGTGAATGGTTTTTAGAAACAGTTAAAATGATGGCAGTCTGCTATTACCTAGAATGTTTCGCCTCTCTGCTCATACCTGCACAGGTTTCTCCTTCGCTTGTGTGTCTGAGCATCTTCTGAATCATTTTCTACCTCGGCTCTAGACGTTGGACTTCAGGAAAGAGACTCTTCACTCTAACTATCTCTAAACAAACAGGGCTCAGTTTTCCTGGTTCTCTCATGAGAAAAATCTCCAGCAAGCAGAGCGCTCCTGAAGAAGATATGACAGCTGCCAAAGTAAAGGAAGACATTTCACATTTTGCAACTTGGCATTAAAAACGTCCTGCTGTAAAATGAGTGAGAAGGTCGAAGTGCATCAGTGTAAATGCCACGCGGCTTGATGAACCGCAGCTCTAACGGCAGAGGGGCAACACCACTACACTGACCTTCAGCACACACAGAGGAGACAAAATGCCAATCCACCACAAAATTCACCATCTACTTATTATTATTATTCTCATCATTCCTATTGTCATTATATTCCTCGTCTACACGACACTTCAGGAGGGTAATTAGATATGAAGCATTGTAAAATATTCTTTAGTTTCTTTTGGCCTGAAGGCCAACACCAGACTGGTTTAAGAGTGCACATTTCCATTTTAATCAAGCCCATTCTTCGTTCTCCATTATGAAATCGTTCTCTTACTTCCACACGTAAGTGAGGTGCAAACTACATAGACACGTTATCTGATATTACTCAGTCATAACGGTACGTTATATTGTTTCATACCACAGCAGCTGCTGAATAGTCAATTCTGATTGGTCAGAATGTGTTTCTCCTTCTAGTGTGTCATTGTTTCTATAGCAACAGCTTGTTCAGATAAGACTTGTATGGGGAACTCTCTACATAAACTATTTAAAGCGTGTATAGTCACTGATATCAGGTTTTTCAGTAAGGAGACATTTATTTAGCATTTATGGAAGGAGTCTCCAGCGTCAGAGCTTTGTAACAGTCTCCAGGGCTGACGAGTTTATGCTTTCTGGTGTCTTGATAACATGACAAGCTGCTTTTATTGCTCATTAATTTCAAGACAGAGGTGAAAAAAAAAGAGAGGTATTGAGGGAAAGAGCATTTATAGCTGCTATAACACAAGTGAGAACAGGAACTTGTTTTGCGGATGTTCTATAACATTAAATGCAAAATGCGACTATAAAACCATGATCATTTTGTAATAAATAAAAAATTGGAATTGTTGGCAAATTGCTGCAGATTTGTATGTAATAAAAGTTTCTGGTTTCCATGGGAGCTGTTTCAATCTCTCAACACATTTACCCAGACAGAACTAACAGACGGTGCAGCAGCAAAAATCTACATTTTGTCGGGACCTGAGCCAAATTAAGTATCAGCTAATAACTGGAAGTTAAATGTCAGAAGATTGGCGTAAGGAGACAGAAAACGATAATTATGTTGGACATGAGATTTCTTTCATTCCTATCTGCCACCTCCTCTCAAATCCAGCCCGTGTATGGAGATGAGCCAGATATCGACTTTGATTTTCATAAAGTAACGAAAAAAGTCAAAAAGAAACAGTCAGCAAAAAAATCCTTTGATGACTCCGCAGTGCTGATGAGCTGAATACACACAGAGCCAGTGCTGTGACTTCTCAACCAAGGTGTGTGTGTGTGTTTATATTATAAAAAAAAAAAAAAGCCAAGACAGTATGGAGTATTTGGACACTCCATCTTATCTTTCTTCACACCTCGCTCTCTCTCGCTCACACACACACACACACACACACACACACACGGCCAGATCACAAGAGGACAGCAGTGATTAAAAACTCCCTGAGACAAAATGACGAAGTTATAAATCTTTAGAGGTGGGCAGAGTAGCCGTACTCCGTAAAAACTGTACTCTAAAAGTGTACTCAAGTAAAACTATTGCTGCTTTAAAATAAGAATTACTCAAGTAGGAGTTAGTCATTTAAAGCATTACCTGAGCGTAAGTAAGAAAATATCGAGCAAAAAAATGTTTCCCGAACAAAGTCCGTGCTGAACTACTGTAGTATGATGTATTATTAGACGTACAAACTACCTACCACCGTTTCCAAAAAGTGTAGTAAGACTATCGTAAATCAACACCACCATATTGTACTAAACATTAATACTGTTTGCTCGGCGTACTCTCAGGGCGGGAGGAGAGCACTCCCTCTCCCTGTCAATCACAGCAACACTAGCCAATTGTGTTTGAGCTCATGTATGTGGAAGAAAGCAGACAGAGCTTCCCTCTGAGTGTTACGCTTCCCTGTGAAGAGATGCTGCTGGCTGGCGTCATGTGTCATGGAGGAAGCACACGTGCATACGGCTTGGTAGCTGTTGTATGATAGGTTGAGCTGGCTGGTGGGTGGGAATTGGCAAGTGACCAAAATGGGGAGAAAATGGGAGCAAAATAGAAATACATACATATGATGCTACTTTTGAATATAACTCATTTGGATTGTATGTTATATAAGACAAGCAGTCAGAAAGCACGCAAATAAATCTCCATGCATGAGCATCAAAACCCTGTCACAGGCTAATTAATAACACGCACACAGAAACAGACTCATTATATACATGATATTTGACAGTACATTTCAGGTTACAGTGGTCACGCTCATTAGAGACGTGTTTGTGAGAGACTGATTTTTAAATCTTCAAACTTACAGCACACACCCACGTGCTCGCTACATAGAGGGACTAAATTTATAGATGCAACTCACGTTTTATTTATGTTTGTACTGCCCTCTATATATATATATATATATTTTTTTTGGAAACGTGATTAGATGAACAAATCCTGCACAAACACCATTCAGCCAGATGACAGTATGAGTACAGCTTTAATAAACGATAAGTCCAACAATTTATTCAGGAAATGGTTAATTATAAACAGAGAGCGAGTTTCCATTTGGTTTTGGCTAGTAGTTGGGTCTGGGATTGAAATGACATCCAGTTGCTTTTGCCAGATTTGGCGACCACGGTGTTGACGAAATGCGATCGCTGAAGATTCCCGTGTGTAAGCGGTGTTGACACAGAGTCTGCACAAGATGAAGAATCCAGAACTGGTAACTCGTAAAACTCTGTAACTGATGGTTCATTTATAAAAAGTGCCTGTTATATAAAAAAATAGCTACAGATGAATTTTTAATAGAGAGGTTTTTAATGTAATAGGAGCGAAGGGAGCATCACTTTATGTAGCTAATGCGTTTTATATTACATTTAAATGGCTCTCGGATTTGGAGCGGCTAAACATAAAGCCATCACGGACCATGAAAATCAATCGGGGGCATTTGGAACAGAGCGATAATCCCTGAGCATTCACTCCAGACAATTACCCCACACCCATCACTGTGAAGAGACGAGACACTGAAGCTGATCCATTTTACTGTTAAAACGCCTCAATCTGACCGACTGGATGACAGAAGTGTTATATTGTGCATTATACACACATATACACATACACCAACCAGCCATAACATTAAAACCACTGACCGGTAAAGTGAATAACACTGATTATCTCGTTACAATGGTACCTGACAAGGGGTGGGATACATTAGGCTAAGATATATATATATATACACACACACACACACACACACACATATACACACACACATATACACACACACATATACACACACACATATACACACACACACACACACACACACACACAAGTGAGCAGTCAGTGCTCGAAGTTGATATATTGGAAGCAGGAAAAATGGGCAAGCGTAAAGGCCAAATTATGAGGGCTAGATGGTCTGATCAGCACATCCCCAAAACGGCAGGTCTAGTGGGGTGTTCCCGGTATGCGGTGGTTATTACCTACCAAAAGTGGTCCAAGGAAGTACAACCGGTGAACCAGCAACAGGGTCATGGGTGCCCAAGGCTCACTGACGTGCGTGGGGAGCGAAGGCTAGCCTGTCTGGTTCGATCCCACAGAAGAGCTACTGTAGTAGAAATTGCCAAAAAAAATAATAATGCTGGCTAGGATAGGAAGGTCACAACACACAGGGCATCACAGCTTGCTGCGTATGGGCCTGCGTAGCTGCAGACCGGTCAGAGTGCCCATGCTGACCCCTGACCACCGCTGAAAGCGCCTACAATGGGCATGTGAGCATCAGAACTGGACCATGGAGCAATGGAAGAAAGTGGTCTGGTCTGATGAATCACATTTTCTTTTACATCATGTGGACAGCTGAGCGCATGTGTGTCGCCTTACCTGGGGAAGAGATGGCACCAGGATGCACTACGGGAAGATGGCAAGCTGGCAGAGGCAGTGTGATGCTCTGGGCAAAGTTCTGCTGGGAAACCTTGGGTCCTGGCATTCATGTGGATGTTACTTTGACATGTACCCCCTACCTAAACACTGCTGCAAACCAAGTACACCCCTTCATGGCAACGGTATTCCCTAATGGCAGTGGGCTCTTTGAGCATAATGGATAATGCACCCTGCCACACTGAAAAAATTATTCAGGTATGGTTTGAGGAACAGGACAAAGTGTTCAAGGTGTTGACTTGACATATAAATTCCCCAGATCTCAATCCGATCACACATCTGTGGGATGTGCTGGACAAACAAGTCCGATCCGTGGAGGCCAACTTATAGAACTTAAAGGATCTGCTGTTAACGTCTTGGTGCCAGATACCACAGCACACCTTCAGAGGTCTTGTGGAGTCCATGCCTCGAAAGGTCAGAGTTGTTCTGGTGGCACAAGGGGGACCTACACAATATTAGACAGGTGGTTTTAATGTTACGGCTGAGTGTGTGTGTATACACACACACACACACACACACACACACACACACACACACACACACACACACACATATATATATATATATATAAAAATCATAGCGCTGCTAAATTTTTAAACCTGATTGGTCAGAAAGTGTTGATTTTCTATAACAGAAGCTCTGACACATCACAGGTTTATATTAATGCACTTGTTCTAATACATAACCATTATTTCTTACAATCTAAATTTAATAATGAATAGATCAAAAGCATTTTGTTATTTACCAAACAGAAAATCCTGGAAATAAGGAAGGTGTTTCCAGTGTTAGCATTTTGTAATGTTCAGAGGTAAAACTACGTTTTTCAACAGTGAACAGAAGAGTTTTTGTCTTATTGACTTTAAGAGAGAGGAAAAAAAAAAAAGAGAAGCTGGTGAGGGAATGACTGTTTATCGCTGCTATAACATAAGTGAGAACAGGAACTAACTTGTTTCACTGACGTTCCGCAACATTAATGTAATTATAAACAAATAAAAAATCTCGTTCTTTAATAAATAAAAAACTGTGGTAACAGTAACTCAGTATCTTTGATTATTCGCCTAAAAAAAGCACACAGCAAGTGATTTATTCCTTACTTACGACACCTTCCGATCGTACATTCGGCATTAAAGAGTGTAAAGACAGTCAGGAACTGATTCTCACCTGAGCTTCAGTCAGATCAAGACGCATAGCAGACGGAGGGATGGAATGTTGAAGACAAAACGGAGACTACAGTTAAGTAGACAGGCTAATAGGAATCTTCTTTCCCACACATCCACACCAGCTTTCCTGATAACTCGCACAGAATCCATCAGACTCCAAAATGCCACAAGCGCATCAATCCTGGAGTCCCTATACACCCCACTGAGTGAGCTGATGGATGAGGCGCTACTCTGTGTGCTGATTTAGGTGTGAGTGAGTGCAGGAAAACTGCAGCTATGCTTCCTATTAATAAACTCTGCATCATTCTTGTGGCATCTACACTGCTGTTTTTCCCGAGTCCTGACTGTAAATTCAAACCCTCCCTCATTAAACAGGAGGAATGCAGTGGACTTCTGGCAGCTAGGGTACTTCTAGAGGAGAGGAAGTGAAGTGTAGTCACCGCCTTGTGCGCTTGAGAAATATGTGAAATGCACATCAGCGAGGTGTTGACAATTCCAGGCCGTGTGTGTTAGAGCGTGTATGGAAACATGGGGAAAACAACATTCACCGGGAATATAACACGTTAGTTACACAACAACCTTCTGGAAATGACAATGAACAGATGGATGATGAATAAAAAAAGAATGTAAGTTTGTCAGAGGTTCAACAGCTAATCTATTATTTAAAACATTATCATTTCCGTGACTTTAATAAAAATCCACCACGGCTGCCTGTCTGGTTAAATTTGCTCGAGCTGACCGCTTTCAGTGGTTGGTTAGTTGTGAGGGGATCAGCAGCTGCTCAGATACTTTAACCTCATCACGCTGCACTGATGGAATGCTGAGCCAGTGGCCTGTGCAGCTGTAGCCCTGTGTGTGTGTGTGTGTGTGTGTGTGTGTGCATAGGAGATTATTTATAGGGCGAGCAATGGATCTCACATTTACATTGTAAATCTCAATTAGGCAGCATTATTTGTTTGGCAGCATGTTCAGAGGGAATTTATTCGAGCTGCAGAGTGTAACTCGTAAATTGTTAATAAACTGCAGAGCGGACCTTTCATACAGCGCTGACCTAAATCCTGATGTTCACCCTTTCATCCTGCTTTAACACTTGTTTAACTGAACATCATCTGAAGCAGTGAAAGAGAGACTGCAGGAGTGACTGAAAAAGAGAGGGAGGGAGACAGAGAGAGAGAGAGAGAGAGAGAGAGAGAGAGAGAGAGAGTGTGTGTTTGGGGGTGGGGGAGGGGGTGTTCACATTGCCTTTACTTGTTAGCAACGTTAGCCTTGTAGCACCAGTACAAAATGAGACGCTAACACAAGCAGTCTCAGCTGACTGATTTGATGAGATATAGCGTAAAGGCATAAATAATGAAAGCTGCGTTGCTTTATGCAACACCTGCTTCAGTTCACACAACCTGAACATCTGCCTCATTCTGCACACACACCACAAATCTACCCCGACTCACACCTGCATCTCTCTCTCCCTCTGTCTGTCTCTAGCTCTCTCTCTCTCCACCTGTCTCTCCAGTTTCTGTCCATCTCCATCCGTCTGTCCGTCTCTCTCTCTCCCTCACCATGCTTCAGGCTGTCACAGTCCTTCTATCTGTCTCTTTCCATCCTTCCATTTGTCCCCGTCTTATCTGTCCATCTCTTTCCCTTAATCTGTTCATCTGTCTGTCTGTCTTTTTGTCCATCAGTCCCTCTCAGTCCTTCTGTCTGTCGCTCTCGGTCCTTCTGTCTCTCTCCACTCATCCTGTCAATCTCTCCATCCGTCTGTAGCTCGCTGTCTCCCCCTCCACCAGTCTCTCTCTCTCTGTGTCTGTTCCTCTGTCTTTCTCTCTACCTCTGTCTCATGCTACCCGTCTCTTACCGTCTACCGGTTTTGTCTCTCGTGATCAGTCCGTCTCTGTGTCTCTCCTGCACAGCACACACGGGTG
The DNA here is from genome assembly GCA_037576675.1 of Pangasius sanitwongsei. Lineage (NCBI taxonomy): Eukaryota > Metazoa > Chordata > Actinopteri > Siluriformes > Pangasiidae > Pangasius > Pangasius sanitwongsei. The sequence goes on from CM075011.1 coordinate 3,614,092, forward strand.
TTGAGTATCTGAGTCAGTACGCGCGTCTCTGTGCTCAGTGTGTTGAGTACGCAGTGAGTTTCTGTGCGAGTGTGATGGTGCTCTGCACTGGGGTGTTAGTATTCTCCTCTACTCGAGGCTGCACATGAGGCCGAGTTGCTCCACCATCAGTGTGTGAGCTAAATAAAATATCAGACGTGGAGCAGTGTGTGCTCCAGTGAGGCCCGCTCATTAGAACAGATGATGTGGAAGAGGGGTGTGTGTAAGCACGCTGCAGATGTTTCACTGCTTGGCTAATTAGCAGATATGGCTTCATGGTGAACGGGATAAAGCTGTAGGGTTTAGTATTCATGATGTATCCAGAACAGAACAGAGGGATGAGTCCATACTGAGAAACATAACACGCTCACACTGTGGTGTTTATACACACAACAGTGAACGTGAAAACATGAAACGTGTGTGTGACACGTGTTTCAATATGACCTCCAAAGACCAGTACTGAACGTACGAGAGGAAGTGTGCGTGTGTGTGTGTTAGAGCCATCTGTGTTGTGTTTATGTGCATGTGGTTTAACTCCATCAGGGCAACAGGAAACGTTCTCTTCATCCGTCAATCCATCCATCTCCATCTCTCCACCTACCCCTCTCTCTCTCTATCCATCCATCTATTCACCTCTCCAACTATCCATCCATCTATGCACTTCTCCATCTATCTAGCTCCATTTCTCTATCCATTCATTTATCTCCATGTCTTCATTCCACCCATCCACCTCGCTCCATCTATCCATCCATCTCTCTGTACTTATACATACATTTATATTCATGGCATTTGGCAGACACCCTTATGCAGAGCACATTTATACAACTGAGCAGTTGAGGGTTAAGGGCCTTTCGCAAGGGCCCAGCAGTTGCAGCTTGGCAGTGCTGGGATTTGAACTCATGAACCTCCGGTCCAATGTCTTAACCACACCCATTTCTTTATACCCATCCATCTATCCACATCTCTCCAACCATCCATCCCCCTTTCTTTATCCATTCATCTATCCACCTCTACCCATCCATCACTATCTATCCATCTCTCGCCATCCATCACTCTATCTATCTATCTACCTACCTCTCTCCATCCATCACTCTACCCATCTATTTCCATCCGTCACTTTATCTATCGGTCCATTGGCCTAGCTATCCATCTATCTATTTAGCCATCCATCTACCACGCATCTCTCCATCCATCTATCCAACAGTCTAGCTATCCATAACTATCTACACATTTATCTCTGTCAATCCTCCCAACTATCCATCCCTCAATAACTGTACATCCCTCTCCTTATATTCACCTATATATCTATTCATCTCTCCCTCTCTGTCCTTACCCACGTCCATCCATCCATCGCCTCTCTTTCTCTCACCATCTATCTCTCCCTCCCCATCCCTGTCTCTCTTCCATCATTTGGGCTTTCCTTTATTGCATAAATAAAAATAACTTAAAAATCTTTGGACACAACACAATTCGCTTCTTCATGTTGTGAGCCTATATGACTAACATCATGATATTCATAGATTTTTCCAAACTGTTTTCTCAGTGCACATTCTTTCCCTGCTCAGGAAATCAAAATTCTGTTCTCAGACCTGTGTATGAACCCTGAGTTTTCCTCCATCATCTCTGCGGGTGATGTATAGACCGCTGATTGTTCATCTGCACAATGAGCAGTCAGAAGCGTGAGAACTGTAGCATTTGTCACAGAATCAGAGCATCCGACTAACTGACACCAACAACTTGCCGTCTCTGTACCGACACTGGCTGGACGTTAATTAAGGTCTTAAACACAGGTGTGCCAGAGAGCAAATGGGTGTCGAGCATGTCTGTGCGAGTGTGTGTACCGGTGTGTAGGTGGTTCTATGAATGGACTGGAATGCATGTGTAGGTGAATACTGATTCATGCGAGTGTGTGAGAGCAGGCCGACTCGTGTCAATAAATCTGTGCGTGCGTGTGCGAGCGAGATGACGTGCATCAGTTAAAGCTATACACACTGTTGCATGACGAGGTTTTAATTCAAAGACAAAAAGGTGTAGAGGAAACGCTCTCCTCACGCACTAACAGAAGCGCACGATGCACACGTTCAATGCTCTCCTGAGACACAGATTCTAATATTCACCAAGAGCCTCAGCACTACACACTCCATCTGATACTCTCTCCTAGTTTTAAAACGCTTCTTCTAGGAGATTATAATGTACTATAATGCAATGGAACGATTTATAGGCATTCAGATAGTTAAGTAAGGCGTAAAGGAACACTCCAGGGTTCTCTGTAGATCACCAAGGACATGAATCGCATTATTTCCCTGTAATGAGAAAAGTTTACTACAAACTCACTTTTAACGGATTTCTAAGTGTTGAATTCCTTCAAGAAAATACACAGTGGTGTAGTGTCGTTGTGAGGGTCTGTAGGTGAATGGAATGAACAATGAAACCACTGAAACACACAAAACGACCGGTTCGTCCTCATGTGTTGGACTCACAGACTGTACACTCACTTGATCAGCGATGGTACGTCCCAGCTTGTCCATTCTAGACCCAGCCTCGGCAATCTTCTTAGCGGCGCTGATGACGTCCGATGTGTTCTTCAGTGGTCCTTTTCCCCTGAGAAACACACACACACACACACACACACACACACACACACACACACACACACACACACAGTCAGTACATTTCACATCACTCCGCATCAGTACGCTGTGACTGGTCAGTGTGAGAGTTTGCTGTTGGGTCACATTGGCACATTGATCGGTCCATCTGATTATAGTGCAACATTGCATTCTGGGGGTGCAGAGCTGAGAATGAGATAAAAATGGAGGGAGTGTTATGATAGTGCCACACGCGGCCAGATGGCATCCTCCCAGTCACTCCCTCAGTCTCCTGAGCAGTCTCGTTCACTTCCTGGGGCCACTGCCCAGCTCGGCATATCTGAGTGCTCGGCTCCGCCCACTTCTGCAACACAGCCATCAGCTGCTCAATTATCAGCCAGCTCCAATGAGGGAGCAGAGGGCAAAAGTTGGCAAGTGGTGCAACCTGGACTGCTTTCTTCAGGCTCAGATCAAAGTAAAGACTCAATAACAGATGGAAAAGGTTCTTCTATGAATGTGCTACGAAGCCTTGAAATGATCAGAAGATGAAGAACACCACCGGACTTAAGAGAAGCCCCGAGTGCATTGAAACACACAGCTCCGATCTTAATTGCGCCATCTGATCAAACGCTTCCAACTGTATTTGTAAATCATCACAGCTGAACTGCTCTCATTAGGCTGCAGGCTGTTTGGGTCACACTAGCTAATGTACATATTTACTTTTTTTTAAGCTGACTTCTCAGCGGGATGAACGAGTGGCGCTGAGCTTAGAGCTCTTGGGTATTCATGACTCAGTGCCCTGTAACACGCCACATTCTTCCTTCATGTCCAACAGCATCCGTGTAAATGCCTGTAAAGACTCTGCTGGAACAGCAGTCACCTCTCATCAGCGCTGCATCTCACCGTACAGCCAAACCTCAGGCCCTTATTAACCTCACCGTCTCCCTCAGCACTGCAGTTACTGCTCAGGCACCACCACAAGCTCACTGTCTCCTCCTCTCTCTCAATTTTTTTCAATTTCAAAGTACTTTATCGGCGTGACTGTTTACATACAATATTTGTAAATAAATGTTTGCATATAGAAAGGAAAGGAGAATCGCAAGGTGCCTGTGCAGGACAAAAGTATTAGGGTTACAATAATTATGTACATCTCGCTCTCTTCCTGTCTGTCTGTCTGTCTGTCTGTCTCTCCCCACATCCGTCTTCCTGACTCACACTCTCCCCAAACCAGTCATGTGTGTCTGTCTCCACTTCTGTCTTCCCAACTCTCTCTCTCTCTTCCTCCTTTCTATTCCATCTCACACTCTCCCCCCATCTGGCTGACTCACTCTCCATCTGTCCATCCCGCTCTCCTGTCCTGTCATCTGCCTCTCACTTTCTCTGCCTGGGTATCTGTTCATTTGTCCTTCTCTCTCTCTCTCCCTGTCTGCTTCACTCTCGCCATCCTTCCATCTCTCTCTCTCCTCCTGTCTGTCTGTCTCACTCTCTTGGCCTGTCTCTCTGTCCCTCACACTTTCTCCATTTGGCTGTCTAGCCATCCATCTCTCAGTCTCCGTCTGTGTCTCTTTCTCCATACATCTGTTTATCCCTGTCTGTCCATTGGTCTCTCCCCGTGTGTCCATCGGTTTCTCTCCAAAAATCTGTCTGTCCCTCACACTGTGTCTGACTATCTGTCCATCTCTCACTCCCCATCCATAGTTCGCTCTCTGTCTGTTTGTCTCTCTATGCTTCTGTCAGTCTCTCTCCACAGTCTCTCTCTGACAGTCTCTGTCCCTCACTCTGTGTCTGTCTGTCTGCCCTCTCTCCTTCTGTCTCTCTCCCACCGTCTGTCCATCTCTCTCCCCTTCACTCCAAGTGTCTCTCTGTCAGTCTTTCTTGCGCCACCCATCTGTCTGTCTCTGTCTCTCTCTTCTTACAACTGTCTGTCTCTCACTCCCTGCCTCTCTCTCTCTCGGTTCATTTCCACTCGTCTCTCTCTCTCTCTCTCTCTCTCTCTCTCAGTACAGGGCAGGACAGCTACAAGGTGACCGCAGCTCTTTTATCAGATTTACATAGTTGACTGTACCACTGCCCACTACAGCTGGTGTATGTACACGTCTGTGACAGAGATAACGTGCATGTATGCGCTTGTGTGTGTGTGTGTGTGTGTGTGTGTGTGTGGGCTCCGGCTCCACACCACAGCAGGCACAGGCAAGTGGTTGTGAATCGTGTGCCACACATGCAGGCGTCATGTTTTATTCATGAACAGGACTGGGATGGAGCAGACGAAATGGTGGCGCTGCCCTGCAGAGCTGTGTGATGACATCAGGGACATCAGTGCTGACGAATGTGCTGTTTAGTCGTCACTTTCACTTACACTGTGGGATCTGATCGATGCAGAAGCTCCTTATTCCTCAATGTGTTCATTTATTTTTCCCCATTCTGCCTCATGCACTAGAATTTACACCACTAATGATCTCTTCCATGCAGAGGCAGAGAATGTAATGGACGCAAACATGACAACTATATTTAAAAAAAAAAATTTAAAAAAAAATAAATAAAAAAAATTTTTTTTTAAAAATGCGTGCGCGCACGCACACACACACCACGACACCGGTGAACTCTGCTGAAGTGCTCTGATGGATGCCGTGCTGTGCTGTAGAATAATACATAATCTGACAAACTATTTTTACGCTGCAATTCCCCATGAAGAACAGCTCCTCTGTGGACATTTATTTTATGACCGTGTGACTTCTGGGTAAATTAACCAACGAAAAAAAAGAGCTGAAATCAATTTCTCTGCACTGCATTAACCTTCACGCTTCAAGGTCAGGGAAGGGCAATGATTTCACCGCGGGCCGCGTTAACACGCCATGATCTCGCTTTACACATTTATGCAGGTGGCGATCCTCAATCAGTCTCTCTCCCACACACAGACACACACACACACACACAGACGATTTCACACATTAATGTTCAAGTACCTGTGGCAAAACAGATGTTTTGATCTTTGCTTTCCATTTCTCCGGTTTGTAAATGATAAGCGTTAACGTTTTTTTAACCTCCAGCAAAAGCAATAAAACTATCTGCAGAAAGCGAGACAGACATTGAGACTAATCAAGTGAGACAGTGAGACAGAAAGAGAGCGAGACAGACAGAGAACAATTTGGATTTGAATCCAGTTCACATGACTTTGCTGCTTTGAAATGATTTTTCCTGCCTGATCCTTTGAGAGAAAGTGTGGATCAAATGGCCAATGAGCAGTCAGTGTGTGTAGAGAGGTGCACCTGAACAGCTGAGACACTGTGTGTATGTTCACCACTCTCTCTCTCTCTCTCTCTCTCACACACACACACACACACACACACACACACACTCCCCACAGCCTAATCCCACAGATAAAATGGACAGACAGCTCTTCTACACTCATTTAACTTGTGCTATGTTGGCATTGGATGTCCTGTCCTTACAACGTGTCACTTCAGGTATTGAGGTGGGTGGAGGGAGGAAGGAAGAGGCAATCGCGCGCACACGCACACATGCATGCGCGCGCGCACACACACGCACAGAGGGGAATAAGAAAGCAGATGGCAGGGACTCTCTGGTTTATGAAAGGGTGTAAACGTGGGTGACCCCCATGTCCCCTTCCACCGTCAGTTCATAACCAGAGCTAGCATGTTCAACTCCCCGTCACGCCCCACACGCCCGCTAGAGGGCACCCCAGGTCCAGGGGAACCTCCCCATAATGAACTGCACCTGTTACTATTTAACCTATCCCTCTCTCTCTCTCTCTGCTTGGCTGAGTCATCATCTTTCCTTTCAGAGTGTGACTCTGTTTTGATATAAATTTCTACTCAGTGTCCGTGTTCTGATTTACGCTCACGTGATGATGCGTGCAAATGTATCTGTCGAGATAAAGGAGGAGTTTTACAGAGGCGCAGACGTGCACACATCCGAAAACTACACGTTGGACAAGAGTCAGCGAGTCATCGCACCAAACCACTTGCACTAAAAATACCCTGCAGTAACATAAGAAGAATGCTCGACTCTGATTGGTCAGAAGGAGTTGCTGTCTTGTCTCGTGGACGTTCCACAACATTAAATGTAATTTAACAGATGAAAAAGTATGACGTGCCGTTCTTTAATAAACAGACGTTTATAACACTTGGCAAATTGCAGTGGTAGAAGAGGAATAAAACTTCAGGATGTACTTTACTCTGCTTCATCACTGATTTTCCTACAACAGCATGACCCTAAAGTGCTTTATTCCTTTTACATACGCAAGCTATCTTCATAATTCTTGTAGAGAGAAGAACTGGAGGAAGATCTTGGTATAACACGGTCACAAGTTGTTTTTCAACTAAACAACTAACTAAACTAACAATCAGTTTATCAGAACTTTGCTTCTGTAACCATTCTTTCTACTAAATGTGAAACTACAGCCTGCCGTCTTCATTTCTTGCTTTCCACGTGAAATACTCGCAAGACAAATAAGTATAAATCAGCCTTATATCTGTTTTATTTTGCTTCACCACTGTGCCACGCACGCTGAGATCGGAGACTTTGAGACACTAATTTCTAATATTCACTAGCATAAAATGCCGCACTCCTGCCACTCCTAAGCAACCCAGAATCCCTGCTTTTAGCAACGGAAAGCTGAAAGGGCGAGGCGACTCCCTAGACACCTGAGACGGCTAGATGAGTATCGGGATCTCTCTCACTTTGTGTGTGTATAAGAAGAAACACACACACCGTGCACAGCAAAAAAAAAAACACCGCAATAATGCAGGAATAAATGAGCGGCTGGGAGAAACTAGAGCTCACTGTTCTGCACCGAGAGGTCAAAATCCCTTTAGGGATAAATGAAGCGTGTGGTTCAGTTTAAATTAGACCTCACCCACTGATGAGCGCTGCTGGAAATGAGAGGGAGAGAAATGTGAGACATTTCATTAGGCTGGTTTCTGGTTTGTGAAAAGGTCACAATTAAATAGCAGCACACAGGTTCGATTGTGAGTACACACACACAAACACACACCGACGTAAAGAAATATACATACATGCTTAAATCAGCTGCTCTTTCGCTGAAGAGATTCAAGCGACGTAAGAGAGACACCATGAAGGTTTTAGATTTCAGTGTAGTGTGTTGTCCTCGTGTCGAATTTTACCAGCAGTGTATTTCATGTCTTTCATGATTTCCCACCTCAAAAAGTGTGATTGCTTTTCTATCTGGTAGGGAACTGGGAGTATTGAAGAAGCATCCCTCAGTGTAGTGTGTGTGTGTGTGTGTGATGGTGTACTGACCTGGTGAAGTCCGTCATCTCCATCATGATCATGCACATCTGCTTGGCCAGAACAATGATGTCATTGCCGCTGTCGTCCCACTTGGAGACCTCGGCGTCCAGTTTGCTCTTCTCCTCCTGGAAGCTGGCCACCTGCTCTGCGATTTTCGCCTTCTGCTCCTGAGGCAGCTGAGCCATGATGGCCTGCAGTCACACACACACACACACACACTATGAGACAGCATAGAGGCAGCATGCAAATTCACACTATAATCATCTCTCTCTCTCTCTCTCATTGTTCATTCCCTCTAAATGACAGCGAGACAGGACAGCGAAATAACACACACAGACCGAGAGTTGGACAGACAGACAGATGAGAGAGACACAGACACAGTTACATAGATAAATAAATAGATATCTATAGATAGATACAGACATAGTCTGACAGACATTAAGAAAGATAAACAGACAGACATATAGACATAATACAGATAGACAGTTAGACAAAGATAGTTTGATGGACAGTTAGACATAAAGAGATGGACAGATAGATAGACAGACAGACAGACAGACAGACAAAGATAGAGACAGAAACAGACAGAAAGAGAGACAGGCAGTTAAACAGACAGACAGCTTGCACAGTTTTGACTAGATTCACTAGTCACACATACGCAACAGAAAGGACAAACCCATAGTCAGGTTTATAAATCTGCTCCTGGACCCAAGTATTCAAGACTACAGTCCTGATCTTCTAAACTACATGTGTTCCACATTCACACAGCGGAGTATATACGTGTGATTCCTCTAGTCGCGTTCTCTTCCGATCGTTCAGAGAGGAAATGAAGTGCACATTATATCCTCATCCCTGTACATGTGTTTGCATCATTTTCTCGCCTGTGCTTGCTCGGCATCAATCCAGTCTGTGTACTGCACTTGGGTCAAGTTATTTCTGGATGATGAAAGAAAAATAAATCACAACTCCTTGGCTAAGGGATTCATCTCAACGTGTAAGAGGTTGAACGGATGTCTGTTGCACTCACTTTTATTTTCCTCCTGTGCACTCTGGGGCATCTTGCAGAGATAAACGGATCGGGTCGTTTATTTTCAGCCTCATAATAAGACACAGAAATGTGTTCATTACTGTTTAAATGAAGCCGAGATGAATATGAAGGGTGGGATACATCAGGCACTTTCAACCTCCGTCTGACTCGAGATGGTAATATCAGTTTCAAATTTGCTTTCCATTGTGTGAAATAATGAAGCATTAAACTAGCGTTAGTGTCGGCTAACCGGGACTAAATTAGCAGCAACATCTAGAAAATGACAATGGACACAAACTAAAAGCCCATGTAATAGTGTTTTCTCCGAATTTTGTTAGCAGATGCTTTTTAGAGAGTCGAGGAAACGAAATTCAATTAAATTTTGCTTGTATAACGGTTTTAACAATAGACATTGGCACGAAGGAGCCTTACAGAAATCCAGATGTAGATTTCGATCATTAATGAACAAGCCAGAGGAGACATGAGGAAGAAACCTCGACTCAAAAAGGAACTGGTGTTCTTCTGGGTGACACCAGATAGTGGGGTGATAAAATCATTACACACACAAAAACGTGTAGAAGAGCAAAGACAAACAGTAAGGAGTGTGTTTTACAGAAGGTTCAGGGTGAGCAGACTATGAATCCTGGGACGAGGACAGGACAGTGCTTATGATCACAGCAGCAGCTGTAATGACGCCAGCATGAGTTTAGAGAACCCAAACCTCAACGCTGTAATGGCGGGTCAGAGGTCAGGTACATTTTGAGACTATGAGCTGCTCTTCTGCCACACAGGGGAAGCAGGGGAAAAAAAAAAAAAAAAAAAGAAAAGAAAAGTGTGTTTCAGTTCCACTGACTCACTCAAGCAAACAAAATGTGGTGCTTTTAGACCAAGATGTTGCGAATGGGAGCCAAACTGAATAGAGAGAGAGAGAGATGTAACCATGCCCATCACCTTACTGCACACCTTAACACACCATACAAGACAGAATACTTTCAAAATAACTCAGAAACCGCTCATTACTCTATTCATGTCATGCTGCAATTTCATTACCAAGGCAACAGAGAGGAATGTTTGGAGACCAGAGAGAGAAATCTGAGAAAAGAAGAGTTTTTTTCTGTTTTCTGGGATGTTTGTGGAAGTAGAGGCAACATTAAACAGAAAGAGAGAGCAAGATCATTGCAGAATCTCAAAAGCCCTGCTCTTCACCTGCTTAAAGCACTCCTGAATTCAAATTGAGCGTTTCAGAGTGTTTTGGTACCCATTTATTAGCATTACACAAGACGTGTATATTTTATATATAGTATATTGTGTTATAGTCGTGCTTTAATACTGAATTCGTCATTCCTGTGAGAACATTTTTTCAAGTACCAGACTGTCCAATTAAAAGCTCTCTAGAACGTTTCAGAAGAGCGCTTTACCAACATAGGGCTGTTCAGTGCCGTAATGTCGCGACCTCAGACTGATAGAGAAAGTGACTCCATCAGTAAGAGTCAGAAATATTGTACCTAGATGTGTCCCGGTGACGACCCTGAGTCTCTCGGTCACTATTAGCGCTGCTGACGGTCCACCTCAGGTTCAAATGCACGTCATAAGACATGTCACATGACATCTCATCGTCTAGGAGTGTGGGTGAAGGCGGAGGTGAGAAATTCGTTAAAGTCTTCGCTAATTCAATATTTAGCTAGTTCACTAAGCTACGGTCACGTTTGTTTAGAACGATGTTGTGTAAATCAGTGAAGCACTTCAACAACTCTGACTTCCTGTTTCAAAAGGAAATGCGGGAACATACGCAATCAAATCACGGCGCTCAGGACATTTAATGTGCACTCTGAACTGAGAGAGTGTCTGTGGAAAAGCCATGTAGAGATTTATGAGTGTCTTTATAATACTCCTTTTTTTTGGAACATTCTCTTTTTACCGTTTGACTGATTTCTTCTGACAGAATGACTGAAATACGGAGTGATAAGGTTGAATACTTCAGCAGCGTTTTACCGACCTACAGGAATATCTGACATTTAAAGTCATGACTGAGACCTCATTTACACAGCTGTCACTCAAGCCAATCAGCAACAGTATAGCGTTGGGCAAACTGCTGACCAAAGATTCAGTGTAGCCCTGAACTGGGGCGTTTTGGCTGTTGGTTGTGCCGGTTATCCGAATCTTACCCGGGCGCTCTGTCCAGCGATGAGCTGATCATCCTCCGTCTGCACACTGGTCCTGCTGCGAGAGTCAAAGTCCTCGGTCTCGAAGTCCGAGTCGTCCAGCTCCTCAGGGGTCTGAAAAAGAAAAGAAGAGATGACGTGTTAGAGCACTGACCCAGTCCAAATCAGAACTGTTTACACCGACACTGCAATCAACCATACAGAACAAAAATAAATTTTAAAAATTTTTTAAAAAAGAAAGCAACAATTTTTAGCATCTGTGCTGCCTGTGAGGTGAATCAGGATTTTAATTATAACAGTAACAAACGTTTCCCTTCCTCCAGCTGACTGCAGCTACAATGTCTGAAATGTTCAGGGAAAATGGGTGGAGCTGAGCAGCTCTGTTCTGGATGGAGGCGGGGCTTATTTTCAGATCAGAAAAACCACAAATGGAAAAAAACTATCCAAAGCCTATTATTATTATTATTATTATTATTATCATCATCATCATCATCATCTGCTGTAATTTGCATTTTTTTTTTTATAGTTGTGTAAACGAATAGTCCAAACTACTCATCAACTCATCAGAGACCTGTAGGGCTGATTTGAAGTGATGCTGCCACCTCATTTCTTCACCAAGCCTCCCTTTTCCTCCTCCTGCCTCTCTCTCTCTCTCTCTCTCTCTCTCTCTCTCTCTCTCTCTCATGGCCTGAATGCCAAGTGAACATGTCATAACTGCACTGCTCTATTAGCATGCAATCATGAGCAGAGCTAGAGTTTACTCAGAGTGCACGAGGAAACGGTGGAACGATCCCTCACTGACGAAGAGGTGGGCTTGTAATGGCAGAGGAGAGAGAGACGGATGAAGACTGACTGCGTTCGAGCCGCTGTACGGTCCGCTCAGTAGGAGAATCTAACGGACCGCACTGAGCGTGTAGAGATGCGCAGAGTGCAGCACTGAACACGGGATGAGTCTCTACTGAGCCTGCTATGTCTGATATCAGACTAATCCTGTTCCGTACCAAGCTAACATGCTATTATAACATTACATCATTGTTCATATTAAACAAGGACTTTTATTTACACGATACTGTTATTAGGCTTTTTTTAACATGGTGTATTTAATTAGTATACAATTCGATTATACTTCTCTTATTTTAAACAATCTTATTCTGCACATTTATCTATCTTTGGCACATTCCTATGTACTTATTTGCTTATGTAATTATCTATTTGCTTATTTATTTGTTTACTTATTCATTTTATTTGCTGTATTTATTAATTACTTGTACTTGTATATTATGTATTTACTTCTGTAATTTGTTCTATTTACTCATTTTAATTGCTTAATATTTGCTTATTTCATTATTTGCTTCTGTAATAATTTAGCATTTGCATTTTTATTTTCTATTTATTTATTTAATGTTCAATTTATTTTCTTCTTTCATTTTATTTTCATTATATTTTCTTTTGTTTTATTTTCTACTTAATCAATTTATTTTGTTATTGATCTTAGTTTCTTATTTAACTGCTTATTTGGTTGTTGCTTGTGTGTTCATTTATTATTTGCTTATATATTCATGTTGATTATTTTCTTATTTATTTAGCTGTTCATCTATTCATTTCCTTATTATGTTGGTGGGAAAATATGAATAAATTGATTTTAGATTATTTAAATAAAAACTAAGCTGTGATTTTGTGCAAGTCTTTTAAGAAGGCAGAATGTATCAGTGGAGGGTCTGAGTTGAAGTAAAGTAATTTTAGACAGCTATCTTAAGTGTTTTGAATAAAAACCTCTCATTTTAAAGACTTGTTATAAGCAGATTGTCGAGGATCAGAAAAGAGAAAGTGGCACTGTGCCACCTCCAGTGCAGGATGAGTTAGGCTCCTGAACACGTCTGCTGTAAATACTGTCATTTACATGCCGTCCTGACAGAGTCCAAGAGGAGCCGCAAAGTAATCTAACACACAATCCCTGATGGAATAAAGGTGTGTGGAGAGCAGCTCGGGGAGGAAGCAGAGTTATCCGTTAAACAGATATAATGGAAGAGCGAGAACAGCAGCACTACTTTGTGCCTGTTATAAATGATCCTGTGAGCGACCGAATTATTTCTTCTCGGTTCGGTGCGAATGCATCATCTCAGCTAACCGGAGCTGGACTGGACTTCAGTTTGAGAAATCTGTGCAACAAATGCAGAGAGACAGGCGGGACTGCCAGGGCTCCACTTTACACAGGTTACAGACTCATCTCGACACAAATCTCTCACACGCGAGCACACACACACACTTGTCTGTTCAGATAGAGGAGTTGCAGGGATAAAAATGACTGCTGGTGCTGCTGCACTGAAGGGGCCGTTAGTCCTGCTGATGGACCTCCAATCACGGACCATGATGCATTTGAGCGTGGAAGAGGTATCGCCTTCTGGGTGATGGAGGTGGTCAGCTTGAGGGGAATCGAGAACCTAAATAAACTTCAGGGAAAATCCTTCCGGAATGACTTACAAATTAATTTTTATAATTAATGTCATCTTCCATCCAGCATCCAAGATTTATTTCGCAATGAAGTTCTGAGTTGACTTTTTAAGTTTAAAAAGATTATCATCATCACCACATCTCTACCTAAAAAGAGTGATGCGGCGGCACTTTAGTCCTCTACTCTGTCTTCTCTCTCACCTCCTCATCTTCAGGCTAACACCACCGTCAATACCATCTCACAGACCGCTAACTAGCCGAGCCGAGTCTACGCCGTAACGAGTAATTGCATCGTATTGCTGCACTGCATTCTGGGACTCTGAGGCTATCAGTATTTCTATGCAGGATGTCTTTAGTTCAAGTGCTTTAGTTTTTAAGAGCTAACAGATAAAGCTGATTGTTATCCATTAGGTTTGAGACTGATGATATTTTTTTCCTCTTATTAAACGCCACTGTAACTAACGATGTCCTCCTGTGACATCAGTGCAGCACACAGCCACTAACTTTTCACTGGAATGACATATATTTCAGTAGAAGCACATTTAATCTGCTTCAACATAGAGGTCTCCTTTAAGAACCAGAAAAAAAAAAAAGATTAACAAGATGGATTAATGAACCAAACTGGACCGAAATGTTCTTGGTTTCCATCATGGAAATGCACAAGCCTTTGTTTGATCTATCAGCAATCTACAACACTGCCAAAACAAGTACTTCCTATTCGATCTGACACCATAACAAAAGGCCAATTCATGAAACCATTTTGAGACCAGCCGGTTACTGTGGCAGTGAAACCCAGTGGAAATGGCAGCCTCTGGGCAGATCTCCAGTAAGAGCAGAACCATGATGGGTCTGCAGGCTGCCTCAGAGCCTCGCCTTCACTATTTAATCAATGTGGACAACCACGGGGCAACGGGTCGGAGAGGAACTCCAATAAGGAGCTACAGTACGGTTCCCTGCTCGTTCTCTAGATAATAACACAAAGTGCTAATTAAGACCCCATTCCTGAAATCAATTACTTATTATAATGCAAATACAGCATAATAGTTCCCTCTGTCTCTAATCCTGCGCTTTATGAAACTCGAGGCTCCTGTACATTATTAATGAGAGCGGTGGTACTGCTCAGGTGGGTAATTTATCCTGAAGTGAACCAGGAGATAAAGTGAGGCACCATCCATTTTACAAATATAGTAATGTATGGGGAAGACAGTCAGTTGGGTTTTAACTGTCTATTACTAACAACTTCAGTCAATGACAGTGGCAGGGATAGCTACGGTGGCCAGAAAAGGGGGAAAGAAAGGGGGAGAAGAGGGGGAAGAAGAAAAAAAACAAACAAAACAAAACAAAACAAAAAAAGCTGCTTACATTCTATGTACGCGTAAATTTGGCTCTCTCACCTTCTTGCTGCTGTAGCCCAGAGTTCTACTACTTGCTAAAATGTGAGGTTGAGTTACTTTGACATTTTTAAATGTGAATTAGAATTAGGATTATATTTGCACTACGTAACAGTGTTCCTTCAATGAATTCAGAACATTTTATCATCACTAATAATTGAATTCCTTTTTCTAAAGATATGTCAGACACCAGAGACCCTAAAGTCATCACAGTAATTCAACTTTGATATCATAAAGCAGTAAATTCTTCATTTTTTTTTTTTCTTTTTTTTTTTTTTTAAAAGACATTTTCTTAGCCAGCAGAGACACTCTGTTCGGCCGTGAATGCACGAGGGTGAAAATGATGTAATTCCATGTTCCTAGTTCCCGCTTCTGAGGCAAGTCGGACGCTTCATGAAGTGACGGCGGCTGTAGCGACTGCCATCATCACTTAAGTCTGCACTCAACTTTCATGCACTGGACTCGGGGTTGAGGAGACCGTCCCGAGCTTCTGAGTAACAATTCCAAGTTGAGGAGGCGTTTTCACGGTTTTTTTCCCCCACATCGAAAATCTCTACAATCTTTGATCAAAGCCAAGGACGTCCTCCCACAAACCCCACTGATAGTTTAAAAACAGCTCCAGAATGTCATCAGTGCAAACTATACTCTTTCCTAATACTGCGTCTTCTGTCCACACAAGCTCTCCTGATCATTTCGCGGGACTTGCGCTTGTCCCTCTTCTCAGGACTTCAATTCAGGTTCGTGTTTGGGCTTAACGTGATGCTGAACTCCTCCATTACAGAGCATGAGAGAGAGGGGCTTCGGGATCAGGGCAGGGCGTGAGAATGATAACGTGAACAATGGCTCTTCTCTGAAAACCCCTCTTCATCACTTCCTTGCTGTGCTCCATCATCCGAGACATGGATGTGCTGTACGTTTAAACTCGACCAATTAACAGAAAGGAACGTCTTTCCTGAGCTGAACTACACTAAAAGGCCAGCATTTCTTTCACAATTTACAGAGAACTCATGCAGAAAGAAAAACTAAACAAGCTTTAACCTCACTGCTTCTTCATGCCGTTAACTGAGTCATTTTCTTTCTAAAAATTTTAATGTAATCATAAACTAATAATAATTAAAAAAAAACAAAACACTTCATTCTTAATCAAAAAACTGTAACTGTAGGCAAATTGCTGTGGTATAAGAGGGATAAACCACAGTGAGGCATGCTGTAATGGGGGTCAGAGTAGATTATTTTCCTGTGACAGTACGCCCTGAAGTGTTTTATTCCTCCTACACAACAGCAACCCTTTTATTCAAAAACTATACAGAGTACATTTTATCCTTTAATAGTTACATTAGTCTGCCTCACTGATCAGGCTTTAACCTCGTGTTGTAAGGCGCTGCATTTTAGTTTCCCGTTAATGACAGTCTGGAAACACAGAGTGCTCATTATGTGAGCAGGAGCTCATGCCTGAGTTGAAGGAAGCTTGAACATGCACACAGCTGTGTGTTTGAGGTTTAATGCGAGACAGACTACAGCTACTTTAACAATCACAGGCTATGCAGAGAATACCTGCTCAATTATCATGTCACACTTGCCTGAAATGTTGATCATTAGTTAGTAATAGCGCTACCAGCACCAGCACCACTCTGATGTACTTCTGCATACACGACACACAACACAGCACTGATGGGAACGCTACGTTTTCTGTCCTAACGTAGCGGATCACACGTAACCGGACTAAACAAGCAAAGCAGCTAAAAGGAAAGGAATGAAGAGAAACACAAACACCTCATCTCTCTCTCTTTATAGAACTCTAATGCTAGATATGATCAGGATAGTGTTTAATGTGTTTACTCCTAATGCATTCAATAATATTAAGACTGCTCATTAAAATCAAATGCTCTGAGATTATATTTATATATATATATATTATTCTATAATGTGGTGTTTACATAAATGAAAAAAAAACTCAAAAAGGAAATAAATACATCAAGTGGAAATAGGTATTCGGACACTTTTTTTTTTTTTTTTTTTTCCTGAATATCATATCATAAGACATCCATATTTCTCCTGAAACATCCCTTTTAGACTCTGCTACATGCTACTGCTTGTCAGTCATGTTATCTTTTAAACGTGCACAGAATTTATCATTAGTTTTAATTTAGAAGTCACCTCAAAGTGTGTTAGCTCCTCAATAGGTATTTAAGGTTTAAAAAAAAAAATTGTCACATTAATTTGCCTCATTAAAATATTGAACTGTTACTCTCTCATCTCAGTGCTTGTTTACACTTTCAATATTTCAATGTTTATTATTTTCAGAGATGCATCTGAATTTTTTATCTCTTTAGCTGACTGGCTTGCTGAATTTTTAATTTCCTGAAATTTCTTAGTTTTAATTCAAAGCTGTAAAATGAATTTGACTTAGTGGGGGGAAAAAAATAAATACAACCAGAGCTCTAATTAAAACTCAACACACGACATGAGGAGTTGATAATTAGCTACGCTTTGAATTCAGAGAACTGAACAAAAGTTAGGTTTATAAACACTTGCATTTGCAGTTGTATTCCTCTGCCTCTGTAAATCTAGTATAGAAACTGCTGCGATATGGAGGAAGCAGGATGGAGTGTGTGTTTACCCGGATCATGAGCACGGCCTTCCTGATGTCCCTCACGCCGTCATACACCAGACGGGACGCGTCGATGAACTCGTTCTCATCCACTGGCTGAGAATTCGCGCTCAGAGCCTCGACTGCTGCTTCCACTTGCTCGGTGAAACGTGGCATCACTGTGCGCGCACACACACACACACACACACACACACACAAAACAAGTGGACATTAGCAGAGTGCTAAAAACACAAAGACATTAGCAGATATTATACTACAGTGCTGCTGCATTCTTGATTCTGATTCTCTGACATTAGTGCACATGAACAGATTTAATAAAATAAAAGTGTCTAATTGCTGACATGGTGTGAGATGTGGTTTAACATTTAAGGAAGGAGTCTCCAGTGTCAGTGCTTTGTAACAGTCTGCGGTAAAGCTATTTTGAAAACTACGTTTTCATGATAGAGGCTATATTCTTTATAGAGCATTTTATTAGTAATAACTATGGGAAAATATTAATAAATATTAGATTACTAAATTAAAAGGTGATTAACAGCCCCGTATGTCGTACATCAATCCGTTTCCTTGTCATCTTCATTGGCAAAGCAACTTTTATTTAACTTCAGCAATTCAAGATATTTAGGCGTGTTTGTTTTCCCCAAATGTGCACACGAGAGCGGAGTTTACACTTAGAGGCTCCTCTCTAACATGACAAGTCGCATCTTATTAACTCCAAGAGAGAGAACAAGAGAGAGGCTGTAGAGGGAACGACCGTTTAAGTGACGACAGGAACTAACTTGCTTTGTGGATGTTCCACAACATTAACTGTAACTGTTGGCAAACTGCTGTGGTATAAGAGGAATAAAACACTGTCATGCTGTTCCAGGAGAATAAATCAACATCAGGGTGCTAACAGTGACTCCAATTCATCACACCACTCAGTCACTGATTATTTGTCTTCAGCAGCACACCCCCAAGAGCGTGTGATCAAGTTTAACTCAAAAGACTCAATTCAACACGAATAATTACACCCTGATTAAGAAAGCATTACAGCAGAAGGTGTGTGGAAAAGCAGGTCTAGGTTTGGCTTAATGAATGCGAGTTTTATTCATGCTGTGTGAATTGGCTGCAGTGAGACGGCTCGAACACGGCCCTGTGATTTACTGAAGGCCGGCTGGCCGCTGGAGTTTAATGAGCACTCGGGGCGAACTTTTAATCAGCTTCCTCTTACAGCCAGGAAGAGCAGAAGAAAAGAGTCTTAAAGTCGCATTTAACCTTCGTCAGACTCGGCAACTAAAGCGGCAGGTAAAAATAGAGACGATGGTGATTTCTGTTTTATAAAGATCAGACAAACGCACTCAAAGAAATTACGGTGATATGTTTTTGTCTGGAACTCTTGTCACCAAGAGTGGTGTTTAAGTTGAGATGCCTTTAATGCTTTAATAATACACACACACACACACACACACACAGTACTGACTATAGGGAGCTAAAATGCTCACAGTACTTCACGGATTTAATATCAAACAGAAGTCATTTTCCTTCTTTAATCCCTTTCTGATGTTCCTACTGAGGTTCAGCTCACAGGAAACACACGGCTCCATATGTTCCTGTGGGTTTCTACATACGGCTCTCGGCCAGTTACTGGAGCACAGGGCCAAACAAGTCAGTTGTCTTCGGTTTTATGTTTAGTGGTAAAATAAACAAACACACTGCCTCCTTAATAATAAACTGGACTTATAAATAAACAAGTCCTGCTGTTTCATCGTCTACTGCATTTGCCTTAAATATAATTTGGGAAGAGTGAGACTGAGGCACGTTGGGGAAATGTAGTCACGTTCACTGATTTGAGCCAAACAGCCCCTAATTCTGTAAAATGCGGTGCTTGATTCGGCGTGATGTGATCCCAACTGCTTTGGGAAGCCGGGGCTACGGATTCTTTCAGGCGTTCTCATCAATAAGGTAATCAGCCCTCTCTCTGGATTTAAATGGGCCATTACATCAACATCGAGCCCTGAATAACAGTTAAAACTGCTGCAAAGGGAAACAAAGTCCGAGTTTTGGCCGAGTTTGGGCAAGTTTTCCTCCTCGTCGTCTCCTTAAAGCTGGTTTCAGACTGGACGCCTACCGCAGAGACTGTACCTTGTCACACCGTACGAGATGATCCTAATAAAATCTGGGCTTTGTTCATGTCAGATTATGCGATGAAGATCCTTTAACAATCAACCTGCGATTAGAGAAAACTATGTTCTGCTTATGTCATCACGGACTCATGCGGAGAACAGCCTCACACAGACAACGTTCTTCAAATGTGAGCTTGACGTAATAAGGGAGCATCTTTTCCTGACTGTTCGCTTGGTTCATTTATCTGTGCAGAGAGTTTGTCATCCTCCTTTTGGTTGCTTTTAAAAGGGCATCGTAGTAGTGTTCTTACACTGAGATTTTAACCAAAAATATCTCACACCAAGACCTCCTATCTCAGCTCACGAGCAAAGAATTCTTTTATGATGTGTGACAGCAGCACTGGGCTGGAAATCGTACGCTGTAAACCATCACGCTGCTACCCTACCAATCGCTCACACTTTGCAGCCCATGCGCTGTCTATTTACTGTCCTATGTGTTTATTGTTCTGTACTGTGTATTCATTGCTCTATTCGGTGTATTTATTGTCTTGCACTTGTCTCACACTGTTGTGTATTTGCACTTTATGTAGTCTTGTGTACTGCTGTGTGTTGCACCATGGTCCTCGAGACACGACATTTCGTTCCCGTGTATAAAAGCTATACAGAGGAATGACAATAAAAGCCCACTTGACTTGACTTAACCTGGACTCGCGGTTTACTCTAGGGCATGACTTTCCTCAAGGAGGAAAAAAAAAAAAAAAAAAAAAAAAAAGTCAAACAGTCGGAACATTACTAGATAATTGTTCCTAATTGTTTAAAATGCTTAAAGTGTGTGCCAGTATAAACCACTTCTGATATAAAACAGGCCTATCTACAGCGGCTATTATCACATTCAGGAGGCAGATTTGCACTTGAATGCGCTGTTCTTATTTAAAACGGAAACACAGCTTTTACAGCATTATCCTTCTCTGCTTCTGAACTGAAATACTGCTGCTTTGTGGAATCGATTCTTCGTTACTACATAATACTAAAGCTACTGCATGTACTGAAAACTCAGCATGAAGTAACCTTAACATGCGACACTCGAGCCTTGATCCTAAATCCAGAGTGCACGTGTTCTTTCCTCATAAAAAGAAAAAAAGAAAAATCTAGACTGTGTATGCTCAGTTTTCCTGCAGATATATAAAGGAGCTCACTAAAGACGAGAGATTTGCAACCGTGGTGTACTGAGGCTTACTCTGACACCAGAATGTCAATCATTTTCACAGAGCGGTTCCTGGAAAGGAATGCCTTTAAATTCCTGGCCGAGAACCTGGTTTTTCACAAACACAAACTAGAGGGATTTTTTTTTTATTTTTGTAGGTTAACGCATCTTCACTTGAAACGTATCTCTTAATACACCATAGTGCTGTCGAATCCTCAATTCTGACTGGACAGAAAGTGATGACTAATTTTCTTTAATTAACAAGACAAGACCGATCACAGGTCTATATTAATCCGTTATGGTTTCTATAGTAACGTCTTAAACATGGACCTGAACGGCAGACGTTCTGCATGAATGTTTTCTGTAAGGAGATTTTCACTGAAAGAGTCTCCAAAAGATATTTCAAAAGAAATAATAATTAAAAAAAATAAAAAATAAAAAAGAGTGGCTGGTGAGGGACTGTTTATATCTGCTATAACGCAAATGAGAACAGGATCTAACTTGTATTTACAGACATTCCACTACATTAAACGTAGCAATAAACGCATTAAAAGTGTTCTGTGGTTGATTATTTTTCTAGAACAGCACGTCCTCAGACCTCTGAGTGTCTGAGTGCCACGTAAGCTGAAGGCGCAGCAGCAGCACACTAACCGGATTTGCACGCTGCTCTACGACTCGTTATAGGTTCGCCGCTGTTTTTATGTAAACACCTTGCTGAAGTAAACCCCAATGTCACTGTTTCCTTAGGAGTGTTGTTTCTATCATGCTACAGCCTGGAATACAGAGGTGTAAATAAATATTTATGAACAGGAGGTGGAATTGTATCCCTTTGTGTCAGGACGGTTGTTGATCTGTGCACAGATCGAGGGTAGCTCTGTAGCTGCTACACTGCAGCCCCACGACTCTGCAGTTCCTGAAGCTCTACCTGTATCAGTCAGGAGTTTAGTGGCTTCCAGAACTTTCTCGGTATAAACTCCGGGCTCGTAGTTGTCCATCTCGGAGGTGACGACGTGGACGACGCGGGCGGCTCGTCCTCTGATGGCGCCGGCCGTGCGGTCCAGTCCATCCACGTCCCTCTCCTGCAGCGCGATCACACACTTATTCACGTCCTCCAGGATGTGGTTCTCTGAAACACAAGAGAATCAGCAAAGCCGTCAGTGTAGGAGGAACAAAATGTCACAAAGCTTAAACACCAGGACGCTGGATCTACTGTAGTGTCGGCCAGGGTATTAAACAATTCTGACTTTTTTTTTTCTCTTCCCTCTACAGACACCACAGGAAGCCTCACAAAGCCTAGTAACAAAATAACACACACACACACACAGGTACACAAGTACACATGTGAGGAAGAAAGGAAATGATGTAAAAATAAAGAAATAATCTACTAATGATTAAAACTGTGTGAGATTATCAGTTTTTTTTGCAATAAATGCAAATTGGATTATAACATTTTGTTTTTTGGTAGTATGTAAATAAAAATAAAAGACAAAAGAAATAAAAATAATTAGCTGACTAAATTAAAGACATTTCATGTGAGACAATCATGTTCTTAAACTCAACACAAACTGGATTATAGCATTTTGGCTTTTTGTTGTATGTGTTAATTAAAGAGCAGAAGCTCACATAGCAAATATTTACTCATTTTCTCATCTGGTTTCACTTTATTTTTTGGTTACAATACAAAGTTTATTTTACAAAAAGGTCAATAAAAAAAGAGAAACATCACAGAAAATTTCCACGCCCTTTTGCTAAACAGCTTGTGTGCTTCATGATAAATTAGCATGTGCAGTTTCAGTCGCCTACAAGATATTTGGCGTATTGTAGCACTGATAAAATATGAACCTTCCACTCCTCATAGCTACTGCTGTCATTTCCCCACTAGTAATATCTCAAGTTTAGGGTCTAGATCGAAAGAAAATCTACTAGCAAGCACCTGTGCTGTTAAGAGTTTAATTAGAAATGCTAATTCTTTTCACTCGTGTATATCAATCGTGCTAAATATTTCAGCTTGTTCAGTATCTTCGCAAACCCAAAAGGCCATCAATACTAACAGCATGCTGCGCCTCGCCTGCTTTTGTCTGCTCCAAAAGAGGCTAATCGAGCACTCCGTATGTGGTAAAGGCATTCAGAAGAGCTTTACGGAGCTGACTAGACACAAGCGCAATCATCATTCAGAGCCCAGTGAAGAAAAATTACAAGCCAACTCCATCTACTTAATTGCTCTTAAAAGCATGTTCTCTGAGGTCCGTGATAGAGAAATAAATGTCTCTATTGTGCTCCTGTGTCATGAAACCCATTTCTACTAACAGGAGGAAGAAGAACAGAAAGGTCAGATGCAGTCGTCAGGTCAAGCACCTTATATGTAGGGAGCATGTCAAGAGGGCACAATTATATCCCTCAAAAACTACACCAGCAGAGTGAAACCAGTGGCGTTATTCCTCCACATCTGCATCCATCCTCGAGTCAGACGCAATACGCAGAAACCTCGACACGACACACACACACACACATCTGCACCGCAATAACGAGCCAGCGATATTCAGCGTGTGACGTAATGTCAAACGTTTTTTAAAAAGATCACATTAAAAAATGCATTCCAGATAAACTGACTTTATCAGCGCTGCTGAATTCTCGGTTCTGATTGGTCGGAAGGTGTTTTAGAAAACTCTGATATTATTGCACTCGTTCAAATACATCATGGTTACCATAGTAACAGCTC
Organism: Pangasius sanitwongsei; assembly: GCA_037576675.1. Lineage (NCBI taxonomy): Eukaryota > Metazoa > Chordata > Actinopteri > Siluriformes > Pangasiidae > Pangasius > Pangasius sanitwongsei. The sequence goes on from CM075011.1 coordinate 3,637,636, forward strand.
ATTCGTAGTTTTCTGTAAGGATGATCAGGCGTCCACAAACTTTTGGCCAAAGAGTGTAAATGTCAGTAAACAACGCAATCCTGAGAAACAAGGACTCTTTCAGCATCAATCATTACAGCGTTTGAGGAAATAGCTCTTCTTGGGCTAGATATTTCAGGAAGCAAGATTTATGAGATTTAAAGAGAATTAAAAAGAGAATTAAAAAGACCTTCTAAACTACCTGAAAAATGAAGAGAAAAAAAAAAACTACTGTTGAACAACAAGCAGTTGGTTGTAAAATCAAATGGGGGAAAAAAAATAAAAATAAAAAAGTATCCAAGATATTTACAATCAGAAGCAAAACCACTATATGTTCCTGTGGTGTCTGGATTTAAAGAGTAAAAATTACCCACTGTTCAGAACCTCGGATTTCATCTGACACTTAACAAATGCAATATTCTTGTGTCTGAATAACAGAATGAAAAATAAAAGCTGTAAACATTTCACTGCATTCACACGTACTTACCGGACACAGACAGGAAGTCGTCGATAGAGGTGATGTCATCGACGGCGTCTGTGAGCACGCGCACCTGCTTCTCCCACTGCTCTTTAAACAGATCCATGTTATCTTGGGCCACCTTGCTGTTGGGTTTGGCAGCCAGGGCCAGCGCTGCATTTATCACCTAAAATGACCAATTAAGAGCAATTATTGGGCCACCAGAGCAAAAAAACAAGGGTTCAAATACCATAATTTGCATAACTTAATTAGTACACACTCATATTTATTCTGCACGTGCCTTTTCGCCCTCCACATAAAACAATAATTCACTGTTTAACATTACGGAGCACCGGCAATTAATAGCAAATAGCACGGACAAAGCGGGACGATGAATGGAAGTAATTAAAGCGGAGATGAAAAAGATGGCTGTGACAGAGTGGGAATGTGAAAAGGATACCTGAGGACACAGGGTCTCCAGCTGCATAGCGGCCATGCGCACCAGCTTCACGCCCTCCTCGTTGTTGGAGATGGAGCACGCCAAGTTGGCGACCTACAACAAAGAAACGCTCATTACACAAAGAGGATCAAGACTGCACAAGACCGCAAGTGTACACAGGAGGCGAGATGTAAAACCCAAGATGCATGACCCGGTTTCCTGTTTTGTTTTTCCCTTCCCCTCTGAGAGCAGCACGTTTTCTATAATTCACCCAGCTGAATGCATGACAGTTTCAGGAAGAAAGACTTGCAGTGATTAAATCACCGCTCTGCCACACAGCTGCTATGGTCACTGTCCAAAAAGCCAGCAGAAGGAACGCTGAGGCAAGCAGGAGCTGTTCCTGCTGGCAAGCGCTTACTACTGGAGAGTAAATTCTCTCACGCTGAAGCTAAAACACAGCCAACATGTGCTCGCTTTTCCCCCGAAAAAACAGTCTCTTGTATTTGCCAAGTCAAGAGCAGACTGGTCAAATTCACTTCAGTCAATAGAAACCCGGGGCATTTCTTTGAGCGGGACGGTTTGCACATGACAAATGGGTTCATCTTAAATATCTCAAAGAAGCTCTTTACTCAGTCATCGTGGTCTTAAGTGGCCCGTAGAACGAGACAGGCACTCGCTCATTAAATCCCTTCAGCATAAATAATGCTGCCAAAAAGCACTCTCCCAAACAATGACTGTGAAATGATTGGGCTCACGGGGAAATGGGCCAAATGTCTGATAAATAAACGTGAGTCAGGATTTCAGGATGACTCAGCTAAGGAAATGTCTATGAATGGACTACATACTGTTCAAGGAAAAAAGCTTTATAACAGTCCAGGTCAATATGGAGGGATTTAAAAACGGTTATTGAACTACCTGAAATATACTAGCGGAGCTGGAATAAAAGTATAAAGTATGCCCATCGATAACGCAATTTCTTTTAACAAATTGTGGAAGTATAAAAACTATCGACGAAAACTAACAATTGAGCACTCTCTCAGCCAGTTCCACCACGAGGCGAGACGTACAAGACTAGAATACAGCCAAAAAATGAATAGCTGTGTGGGATGTGAGTAAGCACCAGCTGTGCACAGTGCTGCCTCCCTTCCTGCTTTCTGACCAAGAGAAATATGGACAACTTCACTCACCCGTGGGACTCCACTCACCCACTCCACTCACCCACTCCACTCACCCACTCCACTCACCCACTCCCCCGTGGGACTTCACTCGCTGACTTCACTCACTAACTCCACTCACCCACTCCACTCACCCGTGGGACTTCACTCACTAACTCCACTCACCCACTCCACTTACCCATGGGACTTCACTCACTAACTCCACTCACCCACTCCACTCACTAACTTCACTCACCCGTGGGACTTCACTTACTAACTCCACTCACCCGTGGGACTTCACTCACTAACTCCACTCACCCACTCCACTCACTAACTTCACTCACCCACTCCACTCACCAACTCCACTCACCCGTGGGACTTCACTCACTAACTCCACTCACCCACTCCACTCACTAACTTCACTCACCCGTGGGACTTCACTCACTAACTCCACTCACCCATGGGACTTCACTTACTAACTCCACTCACCCGTGGGACTAAGTGCGAAATATAAATGTAACAACAAATCAGAAAACAAACCCAGAAACGTGACAGGTAATTTCAGAGATGCTCTTTAGCTACTTACCCCAGCTAATTTTTAAATTAAAAATAAATTAAAATGAAAGAATGAACTAATTCTCAAAATTAATTAATGCTTTTCCGAGTCTGCCGTCATGTTTCTGAATTTTCTGTTGCATTGATGTGTTTTGCTACTGGCCACCACAGCGTGACTGAGCTGCATTAGAAACTCCACCGAAAGCAGCGGGGCTGGATTCTGCTTTAGTGCATCGCGGATAAGAAATGAATTTCATCTAAACTTAACACAAGCGGAGGTACGGACCGTTCCTGTAAAACCTGGACATTTGTTTGATAATGAGCCTTGCAAAGCCTGGACCATATTTTGGTATTTCATGTACATGTTATTAAAAGAGGAATATAAATTGTGAGTGCTGAGCTTTGTAATATAAATGTATAAAAATGAAGCTATTTGGACCGTTCTATCACAGGACCCCTAGAAACATGTTGGATCAGCAGAATTACTTGGAGTGGTTCTTCCTTGCTGAAAAGTAAGCAGCGACCAAGGTGATGAAAACTCCAGTGAAAAGTAGAGCGAGTGTATACTTAGCTCAGTGTGTGTGTGTGTGTGTGTGTGGTGTATGTGTATCTAACCTCAATCAAACAGTATATACCCCATCAGACACTGCAGCTGAAATGATAAAAGCGAGTGCACATGTCCATGCCATGAGCTAACATCACACACTTCCATGAACCACAAGGGGCCGAAGCTTCGGCTCTTACCTTCCTCCATCTGCACTCAAGCTCTGCTTTTTTGCCAACTCGGTGACGGGAATTAAAAAACGTGACAGCGATTTATCTAGCCATAATTTATCTAGTCATTATTTGGAGGATCTATCAAGAAGCAGCTGCTTAAATGACCCTGTGACTGATATTGGCAGCAGTAAATACATTTTAAAAAATGACGTAGTGCATCCATCATACAAGTCCCTGTGTAAGATGTTACAATAGAAACGATAGACAATTAATCAACACCTTCAGATCTGAGAATTAAGCACTGTTGTGGCATAAAGAACATTAAATGACAATAAAAGGCTTTTTTTTTAAAAACCAGATCATTAATAATGTGCCTGAAACGTAAACGACGACCTCCATGACCTATATTTTGGTTAATAGAAGCGCCTAGAAATGTAGTGTCTTCTCACCAAGCGCTGAGACTCGACAGGCAGAAAACCAAACAGCTCAAACAGTGAAATCTGCTTCATTTGGAGCCTTTAATAAATCTGTTAGATTGAGGATAAAGGAACAGGTTGTAATTTTGAGCCCTTCAACCTGCCCTCAGACCCTCTGCTGAAACTATAACCTCAAATGCGGCCTAATTTACAACACGTTTTAAAAAAAAAAAATAATAATATCCGGTAATATGTGACGTAAGCCTGGTATACGCTGCAGCGCTAATGGACAGACGACACGATAAGACCGCGACGTGTTTCATGGCTACAGCATATTTAATACTATACAAGTAACCTGATAAGACTCAGTATAAGGAGTTCATCGCTAAGAGCACACACTAGCTAGGTGAGGGAAAACTGTCAACAGACAACGCTAAGTGAGTGACAGTAACAGCTCTTAGCCGGCACGTTGTTCTTGATGAGCCGCTATAGGTCATGCAGTGAAAACGAAAACGAAAACGTACTTTCCGTTACTGCCGTACTAAAGTGCTTTGCTGAAGTGAAACAAAACCTGCTCTTCTTCACTGTCGATCCAAGGTTACTAATGTAGCTAGCTCATGAGCTTTATTTAAAATAAACTAGCCAATGTTATAAAGAACAAGTCTAGTAGCGCATAAACACACACAGGCTTCTCGTGGCCTCTAATTTAAATCAGGGAAACCTAAACAGAGCTAAATAACACGTTCAATAATGTGCCTCCACTGAAAACCATGGACTCGTGCTCAATCCTCAGTACCACATCAAGGCATCCCTATTTAGAACCCTAAAGGGTACTTGGGCTGTTAATCCAAGTGGTGAGGTTATTTCCTTTCATGGCTGAAGAGCTGCTCCTTCCACAGCAGCTACCGTACATCTTCAAGCACTTAAGCAAAGTGTACTCAAATCGACGAGCAAGTGTGACATAAAATCTACACCGCCGCTAAAGCAATGACCACTCCATGTTCACTGCATACGCTGGATAACAACAATGCAGAAATTTAGCACTAGCATGATTTTTGGAGAAAAATGAGTGAACGTTAAAATGCATGTGTTTAGTATGTAAAATAAATCAGTGCATGTGACTTATAGAAGCTTGGACTCCTGCACCACAGCCATTAATCTCAACATTAACAAAAAACAAGTCATTCTTTTGACCAATGACTAGTTTACGGCATGGACAAATCAGTAGCTTAGATGTCTGGAAATGTCTGCGATATCAGTTAGAGGGGTTTTTTATTGGTTCAACACTTCTTACTAAAAACGTTTTCATTTATCTATGTTAAAAGTAACGCGCTTTATGCGGACGTGCTGCACTAGCTATAGCACAAGCTCCCACCGCCTGCTGCACCACACACATCATCCGAGCAGCCGTCTCGCTGACCGCAGAACCAAACTCACTAGCCGGATTAATTAGCGTGCACGGAGGACAGACGACCTTTTCAGAATCAGCAACACGTAGGGTTAGCAACACTGATGAAACTGAGGAAAAATAAAAGTGCAGTGGAATTCCATCATACACCTCGGTTAAACACGTCGAGAGAAGAAGATGCAAGCCAGAATATATGTTCACTTGCCATGTGAGGAGAGAACTCCACAGCTCATAGCTGAAACGCTGCACAACGACTTGGTGACATTTTGTCGAGGGAACAAACATGACATGCTTCAGTCATGAACTTGGAGAGGGCTACGGCTACAGACCTGCCCCACAACAAACACAACAACCCCTATAAGCAGAAACCCAACAACAACAACAACAACAATAATAATAATAATAATAATGGCTTAAAGTGAATATCGTAATTCTGGTTTTGAACACGTACTCCAAAAAGAACAAAATCATGAACTGCTCTAACTTGGAGAGCATAAGGAATATGGCTAGACACTGATCCATTATAGTCGCAGTATTACGCTAACTAGCTCGTCACACATTAAATTAGGTTCATTAAATTTTTTAGGCAAGTTCGTTTAGTTCCTGGGCAACTGAGCATCACACTAATAAAGTCATGATCTATCCACTTCTGAAATATAAAGGTGTATATTTGTGCATGCTTATAGAGGTGTAGGAATGGATGGCAGGTTTCTGTATATCTATGCATGCACGTAGGGAGAGTTTTCAAAACATTTCAGAAGCAGTCTTTTGCACAGTGGTGAGATATGAAGGTCTTTGGTGCGCTGAAAAAAGGAGGGATAAAGGAGAAGGAAAAAAAAAGGCGCCTGGCTCTCAGCTCTCACTACTGAAAGGTAGTTTCTGAATGGAAGGTACTCGGAGGCATCATTCAGACGCACAATAAGAGCAAAATCGACACTAGCACGCTGTTCAGTTTGGGTTTTATTTTTCCTTCACAGAGCCTCCTCTGACCACTGCATCTCGTACAAAGAACATTTACAGCTGCATTCCTGAGTACAAACGCTACCTATCTGACAATGGGACCGAGTCACTTTCAACAGTCCTTGCAGAATCTTTTGTCTCTCTTGTGCGAGAAAACAAAAGACGGAAAATTCCTTCCTTGTTCTAGCCATGGATATTTCTCTGCGTTGCAAAAACTGAGCGTGCTCGCTACAGCAGTGAGCAGATCCACGCTTGAAAGCGCAGCAGAAAGCCCACGGTGCATGATTAATAAACCAGCTTTTCGCTTGCATTTAGAACTGCTGATCAAATTAAAAGCATAACACACACATAAGCACGAACGTAACCCTGTGAAGCAACGGGTCTAATACAAGCGCTGAGCAGCAACTGCTGTTTTTCAGCGATGTGTTATAGAATGAGCTGGTTAGCACAACAGAACGTCTCCCTGTGCAGCGCTCACAGCATACTGTGCGTGCAGTGCTCAGTTTTCATCCCTGCTGCAGGAAACTGCTCTAATACTACCAATGATAAAAGGAAAAAAAAAACATGTTAAGAGACAGAAAAGCTCAGCAATGGAAAGCTGAATATATTTCACGTTCCCACAGGTTTAACACTGCAGCTTTATGTAAAAATAAATAAATAAATAAATAAATAAATAAAACTATTTTCTCCAAGTTGCAAGGCTGTCAGTCTCTCTCTATCGGGACTAATAATAAATAATCAATTACAAACAGTGAGTGCACAGCAAGCAAATAAATAAATAAATAAATAAATAAATAAATAAAAGCTTTCTGACTCAGGATCTATAGGTGTGTGAGGAAACATGCATATATACATGCACCTACACCAGGGCTCTATGCTTACTTTTTTTTTTAATTAAATAATTAAAAATAGATTTAAGAGCACAGTTTAAGTTTTTTTTGTTTTTCTTTTTAAAGACATGGCAACATTAATGTGCCACAATGTGACATGCACAAGTAGGCATGAGAAAACCGAGCTCATCAATGACGACAGAATTCAAGAACATAGTGTTGTCAGGACAAAGGAGTTTACCTTCTGATAAACCAAATTTTATAGTTTACACAAAAAAAAAAAACAAACAAAAAAAAAAGTCAAGCTGTCTGCAAAAACAACAGCAGCCCATGGTAACCTGTTTCACCTTGTAAACGCACAAACTCTCAATCCTCAGCCATTGATGTGTAGTAGCGAAACATATTTAAGAACTCTAAATTGACATCTGCCCTGCTGAACACGACGTTCCTGTCACACAATGCACACCAATCAGATGCTGCATATTTCAGGTGGCCAGGCTTTGTAGTGAGAAGACACTCAGAGAGCCAGTTCTCTGCACATCCGCTGGGATCAAAACTTTCCTCTGTGCTGATTCTAATTAGATCTTTCAGTGTTAACCCCTACAGATTCCACAATTTCAGGAAAAAAAAAAAAAAAAAAATGAAGAAGTGGTTCTAGAAAGCGCACATAAACTCTCTCGCACTCTGTGTTGAGACGTCTGTAACCCCGTCAACGAGAGCAGACGAGTAACACGCACCTTGAATTTTTTCCAGCAAGCTTGTCCCTGACGCCTTCAGCGATCTGGGCCATCATTTCTGCACATCTGAGGTCGTCGTCATACGTAAGGTTATAGATCACGTATAGATATCCACAGCGTTTTTCTTCTTACGTGGAATAAATTTGGTAAATGGGATCTCTTCTTTAGCTAGCGAGTATTCAGTGTTGAACTTGATTTTGAGTTGTCGGCAAGCTTCCGAGCTTGGAAGGCTTACTGGCCTGAATTGTGTGGGGATTATTAGGTTGTGACCTGTTAATGAATATATTCCTGCAGCGTAAAGGACGCTAGGAAATGGCGCGCTTCACTAATGATTCTCGTTTGAAGTGTGAATTTCCGCACGCAAGCAGCGGAGGTCCTGCCAATTTATTTTTATTAGTATTTGCACAGCGTAACATCTGTGTGGTGCTCGTACTGAAGCCATGGAAAAGCTTCCAGCCGTTCGTTTCTGAACCTGCGCTGTTTACCCGTAATGGAAAGTCTCTGTTTCTTACAAGGAACAACTGCAACAACAACTTGCTCTTTTCCGATACTGTTCTGCCTCATTTTAGGTTGTACTTTGAAAGTAAGATTTGCCATCATCGCACACAACTTTTCATGTGTGCGCGGTTCACTGAAGGAGTGATAAGCAGCCCGTCGCAGTGTGAACCGTAACTGCTTTTACGTATGCTGCTTTGTAACGTGACGTAATGCGCAGATGCATTTGGGCAGTCTAGTTTTTTTTATACAACCAGTCATGAGCTTCGATCGGGTCATTCGCACCGGTGCACCTAAATATCTTTTCATAGTCGCACAAAGCAATTTTCAGTCATGAATTCAAACGAGACGGTCGCACTGCAGAGCCCTGATGACAACTACGACAACCACAACAACTACAACAAGAACCACATCAACAAAATCCATAACAACCACCAACACATCAAGTACAACGCAGCAAACCAACAAATGCAACAACCGGAACAGCCACAATAACAAGAAACACAACAGTAATAATGGCCAATCCTGAATCTCTCATCAGTTTGTTTAAAACAGATCCAAACTGAAAAAAAGAAAACAAACATGAACTGTCCAAAGGCAATATTACAGTGTATTTAGTGTTGTGCTCTTTGTAAAATAGAAACTGTTGTATGTTACAGCGTTTCGTTCTCATACTGCTCCAGCCCCCTGGACAGCATTTTGGACAAAATCCCTACTAATAAAAAAGAGGCAGGTTGAAGAAGCCATCACACAGATGGAAGGGCTTGCTTGTCTGGTTTCTTGTTTGTGGTCACACAATAAGAAACTCAATGTCCTGGTGCTGAGACAATGAACAATTCCCTTGAGACACCACTTAACCTTGGCTACGGGGTAGATTTTGCTCCTCCGGCTGGGGCTTAAAAATTGGATTCGTGGTCGTGACTATCCATACCAATGTGGTGATTTGTGCAGTTGGCGCACTGCAGGCTTGCACAATTCGCTACAGTACCACCATAAAAGCACACGCTTCTTAGCTCAGGCGCTGCATCGCACAGAGAAAACACGCTACAACACAGACATAAAGGTCACGGTTCACATGCAGATCAAGTGGCTACGATGGGGAATTAACACAGGTTATTATGGCAAGAGCACTCGTGATGGAGCTTAGATGTCATTCTGATTAATTTTATTTCATCTCGGCATTAATTACGTGTAATTACCTGCACTAGAGGAATGTTTTCATTTGAATGACCTCAGCTTAAGAGTCATGGTCACATGCTCAAAATCAACTGCAATTCAAATCACCTAATCAAAGGCAACTGTTTGTGCACGATCTGTTCAGCTAAGACCCACACAGGCTAAACCACAACCTCTCTTTGTGTCAATAACAGTTTCAGTGATGACCAGATGCAGCCCTGCAGACCAGTAAACTGAAGCCCCAGGCTGGACTGCAGAAGCCCCTGCATGCCCAATTTAAAAGACACCATTTATTACTATTTTGATGAAAATGAATGGCTCTGTTACAATAAAACATCATTACAATGTACCTAAGCTAACACAAACTAAAATACTGATGGGGGAAAAAAAAAAACATCTGAATTCGAATCTGAAAAAAAGTCTGAGTCATATTGCTATCTAACACGGTCTAATTGTAACCAACTACAAAAAAAAGTGTAAGTTTGGGAGAAAACCTGTTTGGAAAACGTGGTTCTGGTCTGGAATGCTTGTTTGCTTGGATACGCCTCCTGTCAATCATTTTACAGACAACTACTCTACGGGCCACAGGAGATCCGAAGCTTCATGAACAAGGGCAGGAAATATTCAAATGACTTAATCTTGAGAAGAAAAAAAAAAAAAGAAAAAAAAGAAAGAAACAGAGAGACTAATATCAGCTAATGCACTTTTAAACAGTTTCTTGTCAAATAAAAAAAATGATGATAAAAATAAAAAGTAAACCTAAAGGACTCGATGTGCACCGAACAGCCCCACATTAACTTTAGAGTCATTACAAGAGCAGAGAAAATACGAGAAAAAGTAGAATGCCTCAAACCCAGCAATAAAAACTTACAGCTTTTGAATCTCGTAAAGGAAATTTTTCACGTTAGTCGTTTAATTAAGGTAATAATTATAGCAGACTGCAATTAGGACACATTTTTTAATCCAGGCTCATTTCTGTTCTGCGCTTAAAAGAAACGATTCTCTCTGAAACAGCATGCTTCCTAGAGACGGATCCTTAAAGCCCTTTTTTTTCCCCCTGTTTAAAAAAAGAAAAAGCCCTGCTCCGTAAACAGAGGACGAACAGGTGTCGGAGACAAAGTGATTTCTCATTTCAGTTCCTCCACGGAGCAGGAAGACGCCTGGCTGCGCCTGTTTAAATCACGGCCCAGACTATTTGCTTTAAAGTGCATCTAGAGGCTTGAGCGTGCCTCAGTGAAGGAGACTGTTCCTACCTCGATCAGCTTGTTCGCGTGCTCGCGGAAAACCTGGGCGTAGTCCTTCACCTCCTTCTCATTTCCGTTTTTGGCGGCTTCGATGAGGACCAGCAGGGGAACGTTGGTCTCCAAAAACGAGTCAGACACGTGGTCCATCACAGCCTTCCTCAGCTGAAAATGAACACACACACACACAGAGCTGTAAGATATTACAAAAATGCAAACAAAGACATCATGCAGTCACAAAAACAAGTCAGCTCAAAAAAATTATAACATCACATGATCAAAAATATGTAAAGAATGAAACACTTAAAGGTTAGGGGAGCGCTTTTATAGGAAAATAGTCAAGGTTGTGTACTTATGGTTAATACCGCAAAGTTGATCATTTGCCTATTAATAGTTGTTTCCTGTGATTTGCTGCTATAAAAAAAATTAATCAACACCTTCTGACCAGTCAGAATTGAGAATTCAACAGCGCTGGGGTTTAAACATGTGACTTGATTGAGGGAAGAAAGGAAGAAGTGTCAAAGCGTTAAACAAACCTGTCTGCGCAGGTCTCGGGTCTTCTTCGTCATCCGGTCGATGGCCGTGTTCAGAGCATCACTCCTCTCCTTGCGTCCAGCCTGAGAGAGAAGTCAGAAATGAGAAAAGCATTAGTGAGCATCAGCTCCTTCTTTCATACTCGTCGTCATATTGGCAAGCGGCAGACAGGTGAGATAATCCGCCGGCCAAGACGTGAATAGAAATGGAAAAAAGGTAACAAACACACATCAAATAAACATTTCGGATTATTATTGGATTCGTTTCATTACGCTAGACATCAGATTAGACTTAACTTCCAATCAACAGCCTGATCAACACTAGCTTCCCAAAAATACTGCAGCACCCACGCAACCCTTTTGACACATACACAACAACAGTATCTTTTATTTTCCCCTTCATCTATCTATCCTAATTATAAACACATTAACACCAACTCAGTGAAAGGCTTTATATTCAAGCATAAACAGGACAAGGAATCACAATGGTCTGAAACAGGCACTATGAATACAGTATGGATGATGACACAATGCACTGGGATGCAAACATGTGACGATGTGCATCATGGACATGTGCAATTCACAATTCACGTGGAATTCAGCATTCTATTAATTCTATTAATTATGCATGTAATGCAGTTGCTCTGAACACCAGACGTCCCAATCTGCATAAGCCATACAGTTAAAATATACAGAGAGCGCACTGGTCACATGATCGCATTCTTTTGTGGACAGCCTGCGAGATCTGCACTTGTGAAGTGCGACAGTCTGACAGCTCCGGTATATGATTACACGATCACGTTATAACAGTTAGATTAAAAAGAGCTGTTCAGTAGCTTTCAAAGGCCACGGAAACCGGGCACTTTAGCCGACACTGGAGCTCTATTTCTGGTATGGAGCTAACTGTGTTTCATTTGATCATCTTCAAAGTTCCCAGGTCAGACACTCTGTACGTTGTTTATTCAATTAAAATTTCTGGAAGAATTTATTTATATTTTTAAAATATGGTGAACCTGTAGTATATTCTGTTTACAGTATTAAACTTCTGTTGGTAGCATTTTTTTATTTAGTTAGTTTATACAAACAAAAATGCACATTGTTTTGAATTGTTTATGGTTCAGAAATAAAAAAGGAGCATTTCCAGTCATAGTTTTTCTTCATTCAAATTTTGTTCTAAATATTCTGAGAATGGAACTGAATTGAAATTGTGAAGCTCGTCTCATGAATGAAATCGTAAACAGAGTGTATCGTTACTTCCCTAAAGTATGGGAATGGGGGACAGATTTTACTTCAAGAAAAACACTTTTGACCACAGCTTGAACTCTGACCCATTCCACTCGGCCTCCTCAACCCAGAGGAGGCCAATATGAACACCCATATGGTGATGTCAGGTCGACATGGCTGCTCACAGCATCAACAGCAAGTACCATGATTTAAAAAAAAAAAAAAAAAAAAAAGTTTATAGTAGTATTACCGTAGAGCAATCAACAAAGACACATTATTTTCTTTATAACGCTGACCATACAGCGCGCTGTTGTACAAAAGTAAATACGTCATGAACTCAGTGCTAGCTGGCTAGCTTGTTGCTAATAAAATACATGCTTCATGGAGGTGTTTTTTCCTCACTTTGTAGCTTGAAAAATATGTAATTGAGTTTATAACTGCTTCGAATATATATCAGTAAAAAAAATGAACAAATAAAGTAATAGAACAGAAATACATCTTTTACATGTTTTAATTTTTTTTTTATTTAATTTGCCAATTCCCCACCTAAATGATCAATGTCCTAAAGACACACAGTTCCTTCTCTGTCTTAAAGTGCTTTTAAATGTGGCTTTGCTTATCTTACAGGACTTATTTGTGGATTTTGCCATTAACCTACATGTTTTTTTTTTTGCTGTATTTAAGCATGTTGTACTCTGTAGCCAGTCCTTTGAGGGAAAGATGTACATTTTCCGGATTTCTCTCTAATTCCCTGGAGCACGGTGAAGTATACGGCTGCCAGTCAGTTCTCTAGCCAGCTGAGTTGATTATGAGAGGTGTGCCATCCTCTAATGAGCTTCTTAAGGGACAGAATGATGAGAGACAGCAGGAACAGCACCGGTCATGGCAGATGGGCTCAAAGAGAGGTGCTCTGATTTCTAAAACTGAAGGCATTTTCAGTGACACTGCTCAGAGTGAGACTCTCAGCATGATGAGAAATGTGACACAGGCTCGAGTGACCGGCGTGGACCATTACGGAGGGTAAGGCTCCTGGTGAATGGCTAAAGCAGGATGAGCCTTTCACACGGAGCACTGCGAGGGAACCCGCCAGTGCACCTCCTCACCAACCCCAAAACCTAATGTGTAACCCAAGACTGAGGTCACAATCCATCCCAGTTTTGTGCTAAAACATTCAAAGAGTAATGGTGAGAGACGGCCAACAATGATCTTTGGGGAAGAAAACAGCGTAGGCAAGAAAACAGGAGCAGTAGATCCAGTAACCGATTGCACAAGCGCCTCCACAGGCCAAAATCATGAGCCGTTACTTCCGTATTGATTCTCCTGCAAGCCTGCGGTCTTAATTGGGCAGGCACTAGACTCCTCACACTTACTCGACTGATGCTTTCACATGGTTAAGCATGATCAGATAGAGCCTGTCCATAGGGGACACACGTCTCGCTATTTAAAACAAAAATAGATGGACTACACTTTTAATAAATCATTCCTTTGTAAGAGATTCCTACTGGGACATACCTTAAGAGTTAAGGAATGGACAAAAACATAGTTACAAAGCATAATCAAGTATGTTTCTATGCAATTAGATGTTCCTTGTGTTGGTGAACATCAGCTCGATATTTCAGCCTGTAGCCCTGCTGTAGCAGAGTGCACTCAGGTGTCGGTTACATTTCATGCTGTATCGGTCATAATCTGCAAAGCCGACGTGAGTTGCGATTACCGTAGTTTGAGATTTTTGATGACTTTGTATACCGAATGTCATTGGAAAGGCATCATCTCTCTCTTGTCCCACAAGATCTGTATCTGGCCATTAAAAAGCACCTGCTCTCAAGATCCCGATGTGCACCTGTAACTTGTACACCATGACAGTGCATTAAAATAGTGCCAGCCTTGGCTTTTTTTTAAAAAAAAAAAAAAAAAAAAAAAAGATATTTTCTTATAAACAAACAGTAATTTTTAAAATGGTATAGCAGGTATTGAAGTACCTGTGCACATCCGTACTTCCTACAGAGCACAATATGAGGAGAATACGCTGAATGAAGAATGTCTAGAGACGCACTAGCACACCGGATCGTTTAATATCGAGTCAAAGTAAGAGAAATAAAAAAACATGGCAGACATGCAGCAAAGCCTATCTGTTCACAGTCTTCAGTGAAAGTGCAGCTGCGCTTTCATAATCTGCCTATTTTAGTCCATGATGCGGCAACAAAATGGATCATGGAAACAGAAGAGCCTCCGCTGGCCATCGCGTTAAGGCGCATATGTTGCAGATCATTTTGTGCTTTCATGATCTCTCGCTCTCTCACTCACTTTCCCATGCACACATTGAATAAAAAGGGATGAAAAAGCAAAAGGAGTGGGGGATTAAAAAAACAAAACCAAAAAAAAAAAAAAAAAAAAAAAAGATGACAAGGCTTTGTCAAGCACCAAAACTAGGCTGTAGCTAAAAGGACTGCATTCTTCCAAAGTCTAAACGGTGACCTGAATGTTCCACTTCAGCGAACTCACATAAATAAAAAACAGAAGACGGAGTATAAAAGGCCGAAGGGAAAGCCGCATGCGGCTCTCAGGATTAGTCAGTTAGTCAGAATGGTCTATTAAGTCCAGCGTTCGGAGTCTGGTCAGCCGCACTGCCATCACCGTGGTAACATGTGAAGTACAGAATGGCTTTATCAAAGCAGAGAGAGAAATAAAGAACGAGTGAATGGGTAAAGGCCACCTAATTGCAAGTAAATCTCTCAGATTACCTGCTGCCTAGGCACATTAAATACATGGGTTTAGCATCACCAAAGTACAAACATCAATTTGAATCAACTAAATCAACAATTTAAATATTATAAAAAAGACAAGGTGCATCTCGAAACAGTGAATGGAGAAAGGGAGCAAAAAAAAAAAAAAAAAAAAAAAAGGTAAAAAGGAAATGCATTTTAAGAACAGCATGACTACGTGAGTATGGTTGACCCAACGAGGAAAAGATGCATTGGGAGATTTATAGTGTTCATTTCAGCTATGAATTTCCACAAAACCAGCTTGTGTGATCGATATTCTGGCGACCCCAGAGAGAGGTGGAAGAAAAAAAAACTGCGAAGGAAAAGGAAGAATCAAATACACAAGCTCTACATGCATGTGCAAGGAAGAGAGAGTGGAAGACGGAAACAAGCGAGCGAGAGCAAGTGTGTGAGCAAGCGAGCGAGCGAGAGTGAGAGAGAGCGCGAGCGAGAGAGAGAGAGAGAGAGAAACAGCAGTGATGATCGATGCCAGTCTGCCACCACTCTGTAGCAGTGAGAGGCTGCAACAAAAGCGCGGAATAAAGGCTCCGCTGCTCTCGTCTCCGGTCGCCCTGCATCTCTCCGTCTCTCCGTACACAACGCAGCCCAGACACAATGTGCTGGCTCTGCCTGCCATCAACAAGTTACAACTAAAGGACCCTCAGCCACAAAAAAAAAAAAAAAAAAAAAAAAAAAAAAAAAAGTATTATTTGTTTTTTAATAAATAAAATATTTTTAAAAAATTGCGGGGGAAAGGGAAAAGGGGGGAAAAAAATTGGGGGGGCGACAAACGTTTTGCG
>CM075011.1:3653567-3680612 GCA_037576675.1 Pangasius sanitwongsei
CAACGCACCCCACAAACAATTTGCTGGCTCTGCCTCCCACAAACAAGTAACAACAAACGCCCCCCCCCCCACAAAAAAAAAAAAAAAAAAAAAAAAAAAAAAAGGAGTATTTGCTGTTCAATTAAGCAACTGAGCTGACGACATTGCGGTGGAAAGGGAAAAGGGAGGAAAAAAAGAGGGGGGGCGACATACTGTTTGCGAGGGTCGCTTTGGATACAAATCAATTTGAAAAAGATTAAGGATTCCTGGAAGCAACAAGACTGCTGGACCTTTCTTAATTTGGGAACTGGATTTAAAAAAAAAAAAAACCTAAGGGAATTAAGAACAAAAAAATAAATGGACAAAATTCTGCAACATGGATCTTGTGAATTTGTTTCAGATGAGAGGGCTTGGCATTGCTTTAGTTGAGAAGACCTTCATTCGATTCGTATTTACTCAAAAGGCTTTTTTCCCTGTGGATTTCCCATCCATCTGGCTGTTCCAGGGATCTACGGAGAAAGACAGTTGAATGCCACCGTCGATGTTCACAAAAGAATGGGTAAGTTAGCGCTTTTATTCACGGAGTGTGGACCTGAATAGGAAATGGAATGAAAAGCTACGGGGGGGAAGAGCGAGGGAGGGGGGTTCGCTCACTATCCAGAAACATCCATGTACTTAAAATGTCATCTTTCTTTTGCCTTGCTTGCAATTTTGATCCTACAAAGTCTCAATTTGCCGTAAAAAATGCAGATTATTTGCCGTAGTGCAGGGTATGTAGAGCATGTTTGGGAAGGGGGAGGATAAATCGCTGAAAGAGACAGTGAAAATAGTTCCAAGACTGAGCATAAATAAAGAGGAAAGGATCAGTCAAACAGAAAACTGAAATGAGTAGTACGGCTCATGCTTGGCATTCACTCTCGGGTGAAAGAGCAATGCCTTACAACTGATGTAAATAATATTTGTTATTTCATTCTAATTATATATATATATATAGAAGCCAGTTAAAACATAGTTGAAAATCATGTTTGAAACTACATAACCCTGCAACACCACCCCCTAAAGATCCGCTGCTGCTAAGCACAGTAAGACCACTAGGGAAAAAAAATGTTTCCATGCACTGCAGAGATCAGATTTGCCTCCCTAGGTTTATTTTCTTATCTTTAAACCCACGCAGGTTTCCATTCAAGGTGGCCATTGGTGGGACAAGCACCAGCGGCACTCTGTGTGATCAGCATGCTACTGTGCCTGCCTCTCACATCATGCACAGCCTGCCCTCAGAAATGCCGCTGCGAGGACCTGCAGTTTTACTGCGACACACAGGGACTCCTGGCGCCCCCAGACAGCGTGGACAGAGGAGCCTTGGGACTCTCGCTCCGGCACAACAGCATCAACGAGCTTAACCCCGATCAGTTCTTCGGCTTCACCCAGCTAACCTGGCTCCACTTGGACCACAACCAAATACTCAATGTGCATGAGGATGCCTTCCAGGGGCTCTACAAGCTCAAGGACCTGAACCTGAGCTCCAACCGCATCACCAAGCTGCCCAACACAACCTTCATCCACCTCATCAACCTCCAAATCCTGGATCTATCCTTCAACCAGATGACTGCACTGGAGCCTGAGCTCTTTCACGGGCTTCGGAAGCTCCAGATCCTCCACCTGCGGTCCAACTTCCTGCGGACCACACCTGTCAGGGCCTTCTGGGATTGTCGGAGCCTGGAATACCTTGGTTTAAGCAACAACCGGCTTCGGAGCCTGGCTCGGAATGGATTCGCTGGGCTAATAAAGCTAAGGGAGCTCCATTTGGAACACAACCACTTGACCAAGATCAATCTGGCCCACTTCCCACGTCTTGTCGCCCTCCAGTTCCTCTATCTGCAGTGGAACAAGATTAACAATTTAACATGTACCATGGAGTGGGAGTGGACCACTCTGGAAAAACTGGATCTAACTGGGAATGAGATACGCAGTCTAACCCCTGAAGTGTTTGAAACTTTACCGAACCTTAAGGTTCTGCTGCTGGATAACAACAAGTTGACCAGCCTTGATACCCAAACCACGGATATGTGGAAGTCTCTGAACACCATCGGGTTGTCCAGCAACCTTTGGGAATGTACAAAAAAGATCTGCAACTTGGCCAGTTGGCTTAGTAAGTTTAAGGGTCGATGGGAACATTCCATCCTATGCCACAGCCCTGAGTACACTCAGGGTGAGGAAATACTAGATGCTGTTCATGGATTCCAACTCTGTCAAAATATCTCCGCACCTGTTGTACTGACCAGCACTACGATGGAGGCCACGTTACCCCAACAGTTCACTAGCTCCTTTTTTGGGAATATGCAGACGCCAACGCAGGACTTCTACCCTGAGGATTTTGGGAGCTTTACCATTGTTACCACTACTACTACCACCACCACTCAAACCCCTCAAACCACCATGGCTACCACCATGGTGGATGGGGAAGATGTTACCAAGGACTACGGCATGATGGACAACACCCTACTGACCCAGAGAGTCATTATAGGTACCATGGCCCTTTTGTTTTCTTTCTTTCTCATCGTTTTTGTAGTGTACATCTCACGAAAGTGCTGCCCTCCCACTCTGCGACGGATCCGCCACTGCTCGGCCATTCAGAACCGCCGACAGATGAGGACCCAGCAGAGGCAGCCAATGGCAGACCTGGCCACGCAGGTGCCCTATAACGAGTATGAGCCGACACACGAGGAAGGTGCACTAGTGATCATTAATGGCTACGGGCAGTGCAAGTGTCAGCAACTGCCTTACAAAGAGTGTGAAGTATAAACACTTTATTTATTTCTGCAGTTTATGGGTTTTGCCATTTCAACCATTTCGAAAGATACAGGGTTTGTTTTGGGAACTTTTTCAGCTTGTAAACAAAAGGAAATAATCAGCATTAATTCTTTATACTGGTTTTGGAAAACTGGAAGGTCACAAGGACGAAATTGAAACAAGATGTATAAAGAAGCTCAAGTTTATTTTTATAGTATGAAAGCAAGGTTCATATCAAGCTGGGGCAATCAATCTCAGATGGTCGTTCATGAGATTTGTCAATGCGTTATTAGTCACTTATCCAGCAGCACAGAAAAGACGAGAGAGAAACATAAAGCCAAAATCATCTGGAACTTTGAGGTCCAGAAAAAAAAAAAAAAAAACTATGTATGAAACTGCATTCTTATTCTGTTAAATGTTTCAATTTTATAATGTGGTAAGAAGTGCTGTTGCATATGATGCACAGAAACACAAATCTGACAAAAGAAAAAGAGAGAAAAGAGATTTTTATGGTGCACGATAGACTACACTATAGATCTCACTTATCACTTAAAAAAAAAAAAAAGAAGGAGAAGAAGATAGGTAAAGAAGGTTTATGGTTGGGTTCAAAGAGCATTTTTACTTGTGGTTTTTTTTTGCTTTTTTTTTAATTATGGAGGAAGAGCACTGTAAAATTGTACCACGTCACATTTAGCTCATGAGTCTTAACGAGGGAATTCAACAAATCAAACGGTTACTTCGTCAAAATAAATGTCTGTCATGTTTATTTCTGTTTGATCTAGCCAAGATTTCATTTCATCTAACAAGAACAGTTGACGACCTCCTGTTGTAGTTAGCTTTTTTTTTTTTCCCCCTCAACAACTTACACCCCCCATCTCCAAAATGTGAAAAGCTTAGCACTGTGTGTTAAAAGGCTAATGTCCAATGCGTTACCTTTGCTAACTGTCTGGCTCGCGCAGTCTACTGTGACGTCAGCAGGGATTAAATAAATGTTACAGACGTTTGCTCACCTTGCCATTATGTATATGCACATTCTTAACAAGTTTTAAAAAAAAAAAAAAAAAAAAAAAAAAAAAAAAAAAAAAGATTAAAAAGAAAAGGGGAAAAAAGAAGAAGGAGGCTCAGATATAAATATTCCAGCCTGTCAATGACATTCACTGTGACTGTTCACTGCTGCTTTACCCATTGCATACTGCATAAATGACTGTAGAGATGATTCACAATACGGTAGAGGAAAATAAATCCTCCAGCAAATGAAAAGGAAAGAAGGAGAAAGGATGCAAGAGAACTGGCAGGGAAATACACAAAAATAACCACCACCAAAAAAAAAAACAAAAAAAAAAACACACTGACAAAAATATATTCCCCCAAGCCTGGTAACAGCGTTTCTCCCAAAAAAAAAAAAAAAAGAGGGAAAAAAAAAGGAAAGCAGAGCCCATAATCACATGTGACAGCTTGAAGATTGAACCAATTAAGGACAAGGAAAAAATAATCTAATATTCTGTCACCCACACCACCGCTCCAACAGGATTTCGACTGCTTGGGCATTCAGCAGAGGCACTCGCACATACCAGTGTCCTCCACTTTCACACAAAGGGTTTTCTTTTCTAGGTTTTCTCTTTTTTTTTTATTGTTTTGATTGACAACTCCTGACGCTGGTTTTCAGAGAGGCAGGGGCGAGGAGGTTCTTTATCTGACGATCTTGAGGATATTACTGACAAGGTGTGGCAGGGAGGCAGTGATGAATGACAGAAGGAGAGGAAGTGAAAAGTGTACGAGGCTCCTGAGAGAGAATCTGCAGTCTCTCCTCTAAACCAGTACGAGAAGGAAAGAGAAGAGAAGGGTGGGGGGGGGGGGGTGGGAGGACGACACATTGGTATGCAGCAGACAGAGGATGCGCATTAGCATCGGGGTGAAGAACCCGGTACAGCAACGCGGGGAAGATCAGATCTGTGTGTTCCACTGTGAGGCTGAGGACAGCAAAGTTTAAACGTCTTAACGCCTGCAGCAGCCTCTTCACGGGAACAGGAGATGGCAAAGTGCTCAGGAAGTTATAAACTAGCTGAAACTGATCACTATCCATCACAGCAAACTGTGACTAAGGCTTTGGCAGCACGTTTACATATTCTTCGGAGGCACTGCGAGGCATAGGAGAGGTATTCTTGGCAACATTTAAAATAGAAAAGGAATCACAGGCATTGTGGCGTGAGGAGGGAGTAATTACGCACAACAGCAACCAAACACCCCGACTGGTGCTCACGCTCACTCTGACTCCTACGGCCAGGAACACCTGGGGGGCAGAGCGAGTGTGTGCGAGAGAGAGAGAGAGAGAGAGAGAGGGAGAGGGAGGCAGAGAGAGATAGTATGAGAGAGACAGGCAGAGAGACAGAGGGGGGAGGGAGAGAGAGAGACAGAGAGAGAGAGGGAGAGGGTAGAGAGGGAGGCAGAGAGAGACGGTATGAGAGAGACAGACAGAGAGACAGAGGGGGGAGGGAGAGAGAGGGGGAGAGAGAGAGAGGGAGAGGGTAGAGAGGGAGGCAGAGAGAGATGGTATGAGAGAGACAGACAGAGACAGACAGAGAGACAGAGGGGGGAGGGAGAGAGAGAGACAGAGAGAGAGAGAGGGAGAGGGTAGAGAGGGAGGCAGAGAGAGATTGTATGAGAGAGACAGACAGACAGAGGGGGGAGTGAAAGAGAGACAGAAAGAGACAGAGAGAGAGGGAGAGGGTAGAGAGGGAGGCAGAGAGAGATGGTATGAGAGAGATAGACAGAGACAGAGGGGGGAGGGAGAGAGAGAGACAGAGAGAGAGAGGGAGAGGGTAGAGAGAGAGGCAGAAAGAGGGTGAGAGAGACAGGAACAGACAGAGACACAGAGAGGGATAGACAGACAGACAGAGGGGAGAAGGGGAGAGTGCAAGTGAGAGAGAGAGAGGTTGGAGGGAAAGCAGAAAAAGAAGACCAACAAAGAACTAACAAAAAAAAACAACAACAAAGGAACCAAGGAAAGAAATAATAAAGTAACAAAGAAAAAAAGAAAAAGAAAGATAGAATAAAGAATTAATCAAAAAGAAAAATAATTAAAGAATGAAAGAACACTCAAATGAATGAAAGCACAATAGATTAAAAAAAGAAATAAAAAAAAACAAAAGAAAAACAAGAAAGAAAATGAACAAAAATAATTAATGGTCAAAAGAATGATAATGATAGACAAGAAGAAAAAAGAAGACGGAATGAAAGAAAAGTCAAATGAACAAAAGAAAGAAGCAAAAAAAAATGACCAAAGAATTAAGAATGATTGAACAATAGAACAAGAGAAAAAAAGAACAAATGAAAGAAAGAAGGAAGAAACAAAAGAAAGAACAAAAATATATGAAAGGACGGAAAGAAGGAAGGCAGGAAGGAAGGAAGAGTGAAAGATCTCCTCTGCAGGCCTAAAAACGGGTCCTCTCATTGTACAGCTCTAAATTAAAAGAGAACGTCAATACTGAGAGAAATGTGGAGGGCAATGAGCCGATGCAGCACATCTTTCTGCATAGAGACGGCAGGAGAGAGAGAGAGAGAGAGAGAGAGAGAGAGAGAGAGAGAGAAACTCCTGCTGATGAGCCACACAATTCCACATGATCCATGTTTTCTTCCATTCTGATTTCCCTCAACAGTAAAATCTGCATGTTTACAGGAAAATAAAAACATCTGCATCTTTCTGAGAGCGCAGAGACAAGGGCATACCTAAATATTGCCGTAGACGCGCACACACACGCGCACGCACGCACGCACGCACACGCACGCACGCACACGCACGCAGTTCTCCCCTAGAGCCGAAGCAGAGATGAAGCTCTCCCGGTTTAGTGATTGCAGCTTCTCGAGGGACTGCAGCCCACAGTGTTGTGCATCCATTCGCACTCTCGCTCTTGTAACGCTCTCTCTGTTCTTGTCAGAACGCTGAAATTCTGCTCGCCATTTTGGGAAAAGTCCCGCTTCACCCGACCGCCACCCGTGCAAACCGGACGCTTTTCACACCTTTGCTTTCCTTTTGTATTGTATATGTAAAAATTTCATATATGTATAGTGGATAAAAGATGTGGGCAAACTGAAAGATTTTCTCTTTTTTTTTTCTCCTTAAGACATATATTTTTAAATAAAACGTTACAACTCATGATTTGTGAGAACCTCATGTTTCATTAAGTCTAATCAATGCTTTATAATTTTATAAGCCCTACTGAGTCCTGATACAGAGGGGAAAATAAGAAGATTTAATTTACAATAAGCGCGCCATGTCCTCATTAACACAGTGATTACAGAGCAGGGTCTGGTCTGTGGGCAAGCAGTACAATGTGAATTAAATGGATTTTGATTTCGTTCCAACTCCAGCACTTTTCTGCCCTTTGAAAGCAGGATTAGTGCCGGCTTGAATAACACTTCCGACATCCCTAGTTCGCTCAAGGCATAAACGCTGCTCGAACCACGACCCACAACCTTTACTCGCTTCATCATGCATGTTTCATGACTGACGTGGGCTGGAGATGATCATCTCGGTTACTGGTTCATGATTTAAACAAACACTAAACAGGAGAGAAAAAAAAACAGCACCGGTATTTGGCAAGGGCAGTGGGTCTGCTCGGGGGACACCCAGGGGTCTGCGGTTTCATTTTATTTTTATTTTATTTCTCACCATTATCAAAGTTATATTTAACTCTGTTTGACAGCTTCAATCCAAACCTTAGCTTAAAAACAAGACGGCCTATAAAGAACTCGGACCGTCATAGCTCGCATGATGACATCCTCGCTTTTTAATGTTCACTGAAAGCAGACCAATTAGGTTTTTAGACCACGTGACCCCTGTTCCGTTATTTAGATGTGCATCTCTCACGCCAAGATAAGAAGCTAGCCTTGAAATCTGGTGTCCTGATGACATCTATAGCTATAAAGCTTCTAAATGTCTTGAATGAATCCGTAGCAAGTTCATTAGCAGCCTCATGCTATGAAAATGGCAAAAAAATAAATAAATAAGCTCATTGGGACGTTCCTAGAATGCAATCTGAAAAGAATTCACGGTGGTCAAGAAGCTGTCTGTATTCAGCATTTTTTCGGCACTTCACAACACTTGTTTCCTCTCCAGAAAATTAAACGAAGAATTAAAAGTACAGAAGGAGAATGCTGATGAAATCAATCTTTAAAATCTGGCTCGAGGGTTACAACTCTTTTTCTAACTTGATGTACTGAACAAACGACTTTGCGAAAACATTTTTGGATAAGCGCCGTTCCCAGTTGAATCTGTTCGTGCCAGTTTAAATCTCTGGAGAGGAGAGAACGTGCTGCAGAACGTCCATCCGCTAAACGTGGGCGGGTTAACGATCGCACATTTGGGATCGATGCACTGAGGTAACATGCGTAAATCGATTATTACTGATGATAGTCAAAAAAGGAGTGATGTGTAAAAAAAAATAAAAAATTTATTCATGTTAAACTGATGTGTAAATCTAAACAGACTAGCGAGGTGATTTAGCTGTAACTCTGAAATTCAAAATAGTTCTTCTCTACGCCATCGTTAACGGGAGCTCAGCCTCAGATTCGAGTTGCTCACGTATCGATCAGAGGCTACTAAAACAAATTTATATTTATGGTTTATGCCTCTACTACATACACACAGCTGCTTTAAAAGAACTTCTCAGCTGAGGTGAACTGTTGCCTTTCCAGTCTGCATTCTACAAAACTCCTCAAGACCTTATTCTGGTGTTTTCATGGCACTGCTAAAGAACTTAGAACTATGTATGACAAAAGGACACCAGACCTCAAGACTAGCTGCTTAAGCTGACACACGAGCTGCACATCAAGTAACAGAAAAGATGCTATGGCTCAAATCGATCGATTTGCTTTCAGTGAACATTACAAAATGAGTTACGAGGATAATAGAAAAGAGAAATATACAACATGCTACAGTAATCTATAAATATTTGGCAAGGATGTAGATAGCATGTTTTTTAATCCTCGGATGGAGATCTGGATAGTTTTGTGAACAGCAGTCAAGCTGAATGATCCAAAATCCACAGCAGATAAAGAGAGGAAAAGATGGTGGTGAGAGGAGAGAGGGGAAATGATGCTGAACGGAGTAGATTTTCTAGAGGACACTGTGTGAGAGGGTAAGAAGAGGGCTTTGTGATTGCTGAGGCTTCAGGATGCACTGGATTTCACCCCCCCCACCCCCACCCTCCCCCCATGGCTTTTCAGACACCGCAAAAAGGAAGCTATTAACTCCAGAGGTCACTTTTTAATTGGTCATGGCCCTCCGTGTTGGAGGTTTGTCTCTTTTCCTGGGAAATAAAACCAGCAGAGATTCATGTGTGGATTAAAGCTCTCTGGGGAGAGCAGATGAGCGAGGGGAGATATTTTTCTTTTGTATTGTATACACTCCATTATGGTGGTTCATTCAAACCTGGACAGAAGTCATTTCAGACAGCGGGAAAATGGGCACACCGCCACATCCAAATCCTAGTGTGCACAAGAGCTGGCATTTTCCGAATCGATCAAACGGGCAGCGATAATATACGTTTCAAAAATGAAAACATTTCCCTGCAAATGTGAAAAGCTATCCATGCCAGAATCTCTGAACTCTAATACACACCAAAGAAGGCTGCACTGACAGCATGCGTGTGCCAAATAAAGGATTTCCTCCCTGGAGTCCCTGTGATTGAGGCCATCTAGGCGCACACGCAGCACGGCTCGTTCCCTCGGGATCCGGACTAAACGTTTAGTGCTGCTCCCAAATGCTGCTCTGCATAATTTCACTCTCTCACATTCTACAGATCTGTTAACAGCTCGGCCCGTTACCACGCTCCGCAGCAGCCTGCAAAACCCTGATGACTCGTCATTGCTGCTTATTTTCCCTATACGCTATGTAAAGAATAGGCTAAAAGACTCTCGTGCTGTCGGAAGGAAATAAACGACGAGGTGGTTTGACGAAACGGAGTTACTGTTACCGCACCAAAGTGGCGTGCTTTCTGATCACAGCATGTCATGAACGAAGTGTTTATATTCCTCTTATACGTACCACAGAGATGTTTACTGTTGTGTAACGTTCATGAAAACAAGTTCCTGTTATCGCAACAGTCGTTTCCTCACCAGCCTCTCTTATTTGTTAGACCAAAAAAAAACAAAACAAAAAAAAAAAAAAAAACACACAGCTCAGAAACTGGTTGAAAACTTCCTGACTATTACTAAGCACTGACACTGGAGACTCCTTCCACAGATGTTAAACAAATATTCACCATAGTTTCACGCAATGCTTTTAATCCATTTTGGGTTATGCAGGATGTCCGTTATACAAGTCTCTGCGCAAGCTGTTACCATAGAAACGATAATGTGTTAAACAGAGCGCATTAAATCGATAAACCTGTGATTTGCAGCTACTATAAGAGCTGCTGTTATAGAAAACTAACACGCTCTGACCAAACAGAATCGAGGACTCTATACGTAATCTACAGGGTGTCCCGAAAGTCTCCATACAAAGGGGAAATTAACACTTTTTAACAAAAACTAACTATTTACAAAACATTGTCTAGCCATTTCTTCGTAAACACACACGGGGTCGTCTCTCCCACTCATGATGAACTCGTGTTAACACATCTGGTGTCATGCATGTAACTGCAGGTCCATCGCAACCTTGCGACAGCTTCCTGATCCAGCCATGAGAATGATTTCAGTACGTTCTTCTTTTGTTAAAGTGTTAATTTCCCCCTATGTATGCAGACTTTTGGGACAACCTGTGTACATGACAGTAGCTAAATATTTTGAACTAATTAATAATGATAAAAGTGCTGGCATTAAGAGGTCACATGGGAATTTTATTTTTATTTTATTTTGAGTTTTATTTTCCTCCCTCAACATGGCACCGATTGTCATTTGTATTTAAAATGGGGGGGGGGGGAACACTGATGAACATGAGGCAATCGGGGAACTACATTACACCATGGGGTATGTTTATTACACCACGCATCATGTAGCTCGAGTATTAATTGCCTCTTTGTTTACAAGATAGAAATTAGTCTCACTTCCCTTTAAGCATCATTTCCCCACAGAGTGTAAGAGCTCGAAGCTGCGGCGCTGCGAGACACGGCGAGGATGAAACGGTTCTTCGGTTCTTTCTACTCACAGCAAGGCTCAAAGCTGGGCCCGAGCTTTCATTAATCCTCCAGGGCTAGTCATCCCTTAGTCCCAATGACCAAAATAAATAAAGAAAGAAAGAAATAAGAAAGAAGAGAGGTCAATGCCAAAGACATCACTGGGGTGCAAAATAAATATAGCGCTAAGTTGATGTCCCTTTATTTCAGTCAGGCTGTGAAATCATCCACGAGGACAAACTGGCTGGAAAAATGTTGGACAGAAGTAATTATTCTCAGCATGTGAGGAAATTCAGGCACACCACCCACTCTCTTCCGAGGCAGAAGAACAATGTGTAAACACGAGCCGAGTCACGCAGCCGGGAGTTGCTGTTTTACCCTTATCCTTATCATCACTATTATCATTATGCTTTTATGGCAGCAGTTTACATCGAATATTACACAGCGATGCCTATCTTCTCAAATTTTAATATTAGCATCTCCAGAAAATACGATGAAGGCGTTAATCACGTTCTTTAATGGTGAAAGGATCTACGAATATATATGAATGGATATGAGCTTGGGTATTAGCTCGGCTCTTTATCACGAAAATGAAGGAGCAATTTCTAAACATTTCAGAAACATAGACCACCGTGTGTGTGTGCGCGAGTGTGTGCGAGTGAGTGTGTGCGCGAGTGAGTGTGTGCGCGAGTGAGTGTGTGCACGAGTGAGTGTGTGCACGAGTGAGTGTGTGCACGAGTGAGTGTGTGCACGAGTGAGTGTGTGCGCGAGAGAGAGAGCAAGAGCGAGAGTGAGATGTAACATACAGCAATTAAAATAATGGCTCTACTCCAACTTCTGAAAATGAAAATAGTACTTTCCCATGTGATATCAATGCATCTGCAAACGATGCTCTGTGTGTGTGTGTGTGTGTGTGTGTGTGTGTGTGTGTGTGTGTGTGTGTGTGTGTGTTAATGACTGTTTGTAAAAGGTGCATGAGTCAGTCATGACAGGGCTTCATTAAAAAAAGCAGTGACAAAGGCATCACGTTTGTTTCGCACACGGTCACCAAGGAAACAGTGCTCAGCAAAAACAGATCAGCGTCTGATGGGGGTGTCTAACAAAACTCTCACGCTCTCTCACACACACACACACACACACACACCTCCTCCGAGACCAAGCAAAAAATCCTTCAAAGGTTTACCAATTTCCAAAAGCCAGTATTAAATATTTAATGGTACAGACATGAGGTACAAAAAAAACCAAAATGTAAGCAACTTGTGCTTGATCTGATTTTTACCTAGGGGGAAATTTAGCAGTACAAACACTCCCAGTTTTTTTTTTTTTTTCTTCCCTGAAAGATTTAAAGACGCACGGCAGCATGTCAGCGTTTGTCTGACAGGGCCACCTCGCTCGACGAGGAAATACAGAAGCGGACTGCAGCGGTGCTTTATTTCTAGCGTGAGGATGAGAGGAGAAAGCTCAATATCAAAAGCAGGGATTGCTATTAGTTTGTCAAAATGGCAGATGCAGAAAGTGAAATGTCAGACTTTTTTATTTGTGTTTTTATCGTGGAGGCCATTTTGTATTGTCTTGCACAAAAGAAAAAATGCAAACGTACACTCTGCAAATGAATTTGAATTTAAACATCCTTTGCTTCTTTTTGTTTAATTTTGCATAACACCGCTCAAACGTGAAAATTCGAAGAGTTTTAAACCTCATCAAATAATTCTGTACTGCAATTTTTTTCCTCTAAAAGGAAAAAAAAAAAGGTCAGGCAAAACTGCCTCAAAAATTCACATTCATACGATAGCTGCAACTGCAAAGTCTGAAATACTGTTTATCTAATCAGCATTCGATTATAAACGAATCATCTAATCATAGTTGGCTGAAATGCTTGCTTCATGATTAGATTTCACAAATAATAATTTTCTATGAATAAATACAGTATAGATGTTCAAGCAAAATGCATACAGGAGGTTCAGCAAATTCTATCAGTGCACCACTTTTTAATCTTTTTTTTTCCCCCCATGGCTTGAGGCTTTGGCTTTTTAAGCATTTCTAATTACGTCACATCATGCAACACTCATTAGTCATGGAGCCCCGACTGCAGAAACATCCTGTAGATAAAGTAAAGGGTTCATTTCTTTCTATTGGTGATGTTACAGTCCAAAAAAAGGGACATTTCATTTAAATCCATCTTTTTTCAGTAAGGAGTATGTGCATTGTTAGAGTGCAATTATGCTTATATTATAAGAATAATTACAAAACACAAAACAAAACAAAAAAACTATATCCAAGAACTTCAGAATATACCACACACACTGGACGCAAATGAAACTGATCAAGCACTGGACATATCAACTGACCGATACTCTTCTTTCATTCCTTCCAACTTCAGTCAATAAAAGATAAGAAATGTGCAGGTGAAAGTAAACGACTTCAGAGACACCAACACGCCATGGCATGCAATTTCGCCTTGACCCATAAAATCACCAATGAACACAAGTCTTTTCACTTTAATTTTTTTTTTAATCAGAGGCAACAGCCGTGTGTGCGCGCCGCAGATACGGTCTCTCTCTCTCACTCTCTCTCTCAGGAACGGGAACACTTAATCTCAGAAAGGTTAGGCTAAGTAAGGAACCCAAGTGGCTCATTGTGCAGAGAGCAGAGCAGGAAGGAACTGGGACTCGGCAGTCCTGAGCGCGCATGCAAAGGCTCCGGTTTAACTGCTTTCATAATAGGAAAGAAATTGCATATTACACGACTCTTTAAAAACTCCTGGAGCAAGTTTTCCACCGAATCTCGTGCGATCTGAAGTGCTGATGAGCCTTGTTGCTTATCCTGGTAACGTGACTGTCGGTCAGATCGGGCTGGATAAATGAATTTGCTCTCCCTCGGGGAAACAATGCTGTTTATCCTCTTATAGGAGTTTTCATCTATCCCTAACAGGAAATGATAATACTTCCATTATCCTGATAGCTACGCTTAACAATAATGCAGATATTATATCACACCGTTGTTGAATTCTCAGACCTGATTGGTCAGAAGGTGTGGATTAATGATCTAGAACACCACAGTAGTTCAGGCTGTGATTGAAATGAGAGGCTAGTGTTGATGTGCACATTTTAATGTATGTTACTGTTTCCGTAGTAACAGCTCATCTACAGAGACTTGCAGATGCTTCGCAAAATCCAAGTCTAATCATAAACTAATTTTTAAGAATGTGCAGTAGTTTAGGTAAGAAAAAAAAAAACTGAGTATCGTTTGTTGAACATTTATGGAAGGAGTCTCCAGTGCCTTTGTGCTTTATGCTTTGTGGTTTTTCAGTAACACTTCAAGCTGTGTATTTTGTCTGAACTTCAAGAGACAGACAGAGAGAAAGAGCGCTGCTGCGTTATTGCTGATACAACGTAATTGGTAACAGGAACTAACTTGTCTTGCAGATGTATAACAAACAATGTGCAATGCAAATCGATGTGGTGGCCCACAAGAGGAATAAAGCATTTCTGGGACATGCTGTTATCGGAAAATAGTCCATTACCTGATGATAACAGCCTTCCACTTTGATATAACCGGTCTTATTTTACTCCTTGCATATTCAAATCCACACAAATTTGCGTTTAGGAGAATGCACACATCCACATACCTGCATGATCTGAGAGATACCTGGTTACCAGACTAAACAGACACGCTGAAGCTCCACGCTGATGTGCAGCTCACCACCACCCACTCATATGCGCTATAATTACTCCTCTTACTGATCACATGACGTACGCCAGCCCTCTATCGGCGCCACAGGTGACATCCCAGTGACGATTTACTTTCGAAACACAACCAGGCCGCTCTGAGTGCTCAGAGTGCTCACGCACTAATGTTAAGGAAATGCATTTAAAGCTGACCCCCTCCAGCTTTCTAGACTTCACTCCAGCTTTTCTCGAAAAAGCAATCAGATCTATCTTTGGGCAATTTACTTTAGATCTCTAAGGGAATAAGGTCCGGCTAACTGACCAAGCTATAAATTTGACCCTCAGAGGCTGCGCACTGCCTTCAGTGCAGCTCGCATCCTAACAGCTTTTGAGCAGACCAGTGGGAAGTGAGCTTAACGGCAACAGAGCAGCTATTCGGCAGCGAGCGGGAGGACGCGCCGATCTCGCAAACCCGCCGCAGCCCACCAAGTTCAAGGACTGTGGCTTTCATTATGAGCTTCCAATAAATCTAGAAAATGCTTACGAGGAAGGACGTATCGATCTGGACACAGACTCTCATCAGCAAACACCTCCCTAATGTATTTACGGCCTCATGCATCTAAAAGCCGTTCCTTGCTGGGTCAGTGGCCGAGCCAAAGCGCACACACCCCGGGCACGGCTGGGCTGCTCAGGACCACATCAGATCCTGCACTGACACCACCTTGTGTTCAATCCCTGTAGTCTGCTAGCTGAGAAAAGATATGCCTCTGTATTATGACTCTAAGAGGGAAAAATAACTAAGCATTATTTGAAAGCCCAAGTCTGGCGTTTCCAATGGAACGAGTCACCTTTATTAAGAGTTATAGACGACACAGACTTAAAGCAAAACCATCCTCAAATCTCAAAGCAAGGCAATCACTCTTTGCTCAGGTCTACTTATTAGATGGAGTCATAAGAGATTCATTGTAAATTCTCACCACTATCCTCACCAGATTACGATATGAACAGTAAAAACAATGCAACGTGCTCCTAAGAGTATAGACTTGTTTTATCTTCTCAAGCATTTAAACCAGCTAAATTTAAGAGACTTATTCATTCATCTTCTGTAAGCGCTTTATCCTGTCAGGGTAATGGTGGATTATCCCAGGAACTGGGTGAGAGACAGAACACACACAGGATGTGATGCCAGACATATTCGCAAACTCATTCACACTTAGGGTCAACAGAACCGATGCGTCTGCCAGCATGTGTTTGGGAGGAAACCCACGTGGAAGAACATGAGCTCGGTAATGAATCCGAGACCTTGGAGATGTGAACTGCGAGTTCGAGAACTTCACCTTCTTGCTTTCTGAAATGTTAACGTCCGCACGTGACTGTAAAACCTTGACCACATGCACATGGATTTGTTTTAGACATGGATAAGAAACTGCTTGGTAAGAACCATAAACTGCACTCACACACACTAGGATGTCTCTGTGCATCGTACCTTTAAGCTAATTAGTGGTGGCTAATTAGTTTTTTTCCCCCCCCCACAGATGAGCAAGGCCACCTACTGTAAACAGGATTATTATTGTTACCTTATTACACCTTATTAATCCAAATCAGCAAGTGTAACTTTCACTCCTGTGCATGCAGAGAATAAATTGAGACGATATACGCACCTCTACTAACAGGAAAAGCAACATTCAGCATTGTGCACTATTAGTTCGCTGGATTAGCAGTGTGATTTGCTGAATAAATTAGCAATTCTTGAATACGATTTCCTTTTTTTTTTTTTTTTTGGGCCAACTGGTTTGAGCTGTTATTTGGCAGGAAACGTTTTGACTGAATTAATCTTGAATACTCGTGCCAATGTTATACAACATACATAAATATTAACAGTGGGTCCCTGGATGGATGACTGCTGCACAAGGTGGGTTTCATCTGCAAATAAGTACAAATTAGAAGGAGGAGGAGGAGAAAAAAAAACAAACCATACACAGGTAAAATAGCAGTGTTTATGAACAGTTGAGACATGGTTTCATTATTGTTAAGCACAGTGTTTTAGTAGTAAATGGGTCTGGATAGATGAGTCACGTTGCTAAATACAGGGTTTGTATTTGTTTACGTTTGTGGGGTTCAAATCTTAGTCTTTTGTTGCAAAGAAGGAGGCATATAACCACATTTTAGCCTCATCTGACTAGATATTTTGATATACGAGTATCTACACACATGTAGCTGTTACATGCTTGTAGTTTATCTCGTGGAGAAACGGGGCCTGCTGTTGCAGAAACTGCATTCAAGTCTGATTTACATGTTATGTGCTAGGCTTTGTACAAGCTTCGATGGCTAATTAGCAAAGCAAGCTGACTACACTAGCTACGTACAGTCAGCAGAGGCACCAACGATCTCTGCTACTTCCTTCCGAGCTTCGTTTCCCTGCGTAATGACTCTACACACATTTAACGAAAGGTCGTATATGACAGGAAAAGATGAAACCACGGTTATAAGTTTTTCTTCCAGTTCTGGGAACTAACTGCAGGTAGGCACTAAAAATGATGAAAAATGTAAATGAAAGGTTGCTGGTTGCTTTGTCATTTGCTAGTGTGAACGCAGGGTTAGAATGCCGCCGTATGTAGACTACAGTGTCACAGCCAATAGTGAACATTCACTGAACAAGCTTTGTGCTTTGGCCTTTAAACCGTTTTATTACTTCCATGCTTATTCAATTAGGATGAGAATTAATTGGCTGAATGTATAAAAACACTGCCTTGACTATGACTTGTACTCCAGAACTGGGGTGTCACTGGAAAACTTGCAGTTCGATACATTATGCATGCGTTCATGACCTTTTCATTTTATACGCCTCCTTGCCTCGGACAGCAAAGACGCGCATGGTGCAGGACCATGAAACATCATGGCTCTTATGAGGATACACACGGTTGACGTCCAGCACAGTGTGGAAGACACACAGCTAAGTAGCTCTCGGTCGTCTGGTTACGAAGCTCCGGGAGATGGAATGGACGCCACGTCCGGATGGATTCTCCTGTCCTCAGAGACGCTTCGATCACTGTCACAGTTCAGTGTCGTCAGCTCCCACTGGGCCATTTAGCACTGCTCTGTACTGCCTATGCTTCTTCAGCAATCCAGGTCAAACTGAACTGAAGCTAAACTCAAACAGAGCTTCTCAAAGAGTGTCTGAATTCCAATAACGCATCTAAAATTGCGAATCTGAAGCCAAATGGCGCAGACGGTGTTTTTAAAAAAAAAAAAAAAAAAAATTCAACTAAATTCTTGAGCTGTTCATCTCCATGTTTGTTGCTTTCATTACACAGGACTACTGTGTGGTCTGAATGCAAAGCCTCACACCTCTAATAGTCTGCCCTTCTAAATTCATCATTAAAAGCTATTATTGCGGCTTGGAGAATGTTCTGCCAAAATCACACACATTATTACTGCTGCAGAGATGATAAACGTGAAGGCCAGAAGAGGGAGATGCCAACCAGGAGAGTGCACAAGTACATCATTTGACATTTCTGTAGGAGACAATCTTTCTGGTCAATTTGGCATTTCGACTCGCCATGACTGAGGAAAAAGCACCGGAGAGACAGAGACAGACTAGTTTGCAGGGGTGAAGCTGTGCACTTCGGTGCGATATAAAACTTGCGCATGCCTCCGACCTCGAACAGAACCTTACACATAACAGAGTGGGAGAAGTGTCATGAATCAAGTGCAGCTCAGGGTAAAGCTCAGCAAGCCTCCCTCCAAAGCCATGTGACCAGCTGATTAATAAAATAAGCAGGGAATATTTCCTATTGAAGCGCCTGGATGAAGAACAAGAGCACTTCTTTTCTATCACAACACGGTAATGTTCAGCGTTAAGAGCCGTGTCACGACACGACACACACAGTGCGGTGTGGAGAATTCATTTAAAAACCATTTCACTCAGGAGTCTAGCACGGGGCTAGCTGACTCTACATTCCCTCCGAGCCGCTCTGCACCGTCAGCGTCAGCAGTGAAGAACCTGAAGGAGAGTTCAAACAGCTAGACGACACTGGAGCGACAGAAAGACAAAAGAATAACGGCAAGACAGACAGCATCAAAACAAAACGACAAGAAAAAAAAAAGACGGCAAGAAATGCAGCAAAACAAGAAAGAAGGCAAGAAACAAAGGCATCAAGAAAGTTAAAAAGTAAGATGGCAAGAAAGAAAGACAAAAAGACAGCAAGAAAGACAGCACCAAAACAAAACAAGAAAAATTACTGGAGAGACAGAATGGCAAAAGAATAACGGCAAGAAAGAAAGACGGCGAGAAAGACAGCATCAAAACAAATGACAAGAAAAAAAGATGGCAAGAAATACATCAATCCAACAAGAAAGAAAAAAGCGCACGAACAAAGGCAAGAAAGACAGATGTCAAGAAAGAAGAAAAAAGACGGCAAGAAAGACAGCTAGAAAGAAAGAAAGAAAAAAGACGGCAAGAAAGACAGCTAGAAAGAAAGAACAAGAACAACAAAGAGAAAGACAAACAAGAAAGAAATACAGTAAAAAAAGAAGAAAGTAGAAAATTCTCTCTCTCTTTCTTGAACATAAATCACAGTGTCTGAGGGACATTTAAAGAGCAAGAGGACTTTCGAGTCAGAAACTGTACCTGCAGTAATAAATAGAGCAAACAGCTTTAATCAGAGCTGCTCGACTTTACAGACATTAGAGGAGGATCACGCTGACCTCGAAAGACATTTCTGCTTTTTTTACTTTATTTCCCGAGGCTGAGGTTGCATAACAGAAAGCAAAGTGAATATGTTTATGTCCTGAAGGGGAGTGATCAGTGCTTCCAGCGCCTGGCTTCAGGGTCGTGTTTGTGTGACGAGCGTCTCTCTGTAAGGTGTGATGGGATTGATTAAATTACAGTACGCTCAGACGACGATCTCTCAGACGAGCCGGCACTAAGGCTACGCTTACACGACAACGATGTAGTCAAAAAAACGGAAAGGTTTTTCTCTTGCGCTGTCAAAAAGTTTCACGTATGCATGACAACGCTTTCAAAACGATTCACGTTTACACACATCCGCGATAACGGCCAAAAACGCTGTATTACGTACGCGCTTGCCTTTACAGTAGACACGTACTGCGCATGTCTACACACCTAACGCGTACTACGCACGCGCATGGCGTCACCGTTTTCAAAGATTCCCGTATTGGGTGTTTACATGGAGACGATAACGGCGATGTTTTCGAAAACTTGCACTTTGAAACCCGTTTTCAAAAATATGCGTTTTCAGTCACCAAAACGCCGTTGTCGTGTAAACAAACAGGCAAAACGCGTAAAAAGTTTCCCGTTTTTGGCTGAAAACGTTGTCGCGTAAACGGCCCCTAAGAGAGACCCGATTCTCACCGAGACGTTAACCCCCACACACACAAATTCTCGACTGAATTCTCCTTTCTGATTGGTCAGAAGGTGCCAGTGGTCCATATTAACGTTTGTTCTAATTATAGAACATTATCGTTTCTATAGTAACAACTGACAGGGGAACTTGTAGGGTGGACGTTCCACAGAAACGGATTAAAAAACTCTGTCAGTAGTACGGTCAGTACTTTATAACAGAGCATTACATTTTATGAAGGTCTTCGGCAAGCTGTGCTTTTTTTTTTTTTTTAATCTAATTAACTTCAAACTCAAAAAAAAAAAAAAAAAGACAACACTGGTGCTACCATATCACAACAGGACTATGTTTGTCCCACAACATTTGACTATACATGGTAAAAATTATAACGTGTTCTTTGATAAAAAAAAAAAAAAACAAAACATTTCATTGTTGAAGACACACTGTGGTGCAAGAGGAATAAAACACTTCAGGATGTACTTTGGTGGAGTAACAGTTACTGCTTCATCACACCACCCCGTTGTTGGTTATTTCCCCTCCAACAGCACAGCAGGCTGTGATTTATTCCTTTACCTAACAGCTGCCACTAGCAAAGGTCACTTAATCCAAGAGTTATGACTGCATGAGGTTTAATAAATAAATAAATAAATAAATAAATAAATAAATAAAATTTAATATGCAGACTTGAGTATAGGGATTTTTAAAAAGCTTTTAGGTCAAAGTGAAATCTGTTTTGGGGGATTCAGAGGCAATTATTCTTGGCTCAGGCTCTGACAGAAAAAAAAATGATTCATTTCTTTCCCTGGGCTATTCGTCAGAAGATTCAGGAGGAGACAATTATAGCTTTCTCAGAACCATCTTTTCCAGATTAGATGACTAAATTGTAGGAACAATACTAAGCAGGACTGGAGTGTCGAGAGAGAGAGAGAGAGAGAGAGAGAGATCTGTACAGCAACCGATGCGGTGTGTTTATTCGTTGTGAGCACTGAACACACATCAGTCGCACACAAAGCATGATGGGAGAATACGCCTCTGCGTCGACTTCAGTTAATCCTCACCTTCAAACCTTCACACGGGGGAAAATGAGGTGACGAATGGAAGCCAACACGGAGGTGGGCTTGAATAAAAAGTCGCTTTTCACCATCATCCATCATGTGCTTTTAGTTAAGGTGGAGATTATTTAAAAAGTAGGCCATGGAAGCGAGGTCTAGTTAAACGACGACAGGCAAGACATGACCCAGATAAGCTTCGGTGTGAAGGACGGCCCGTCTAGCAGCTTCAGATGAAATTTTTTTTTTTTTAAATGAGGTTTAAATATGTTTGATGTTTGCAGGCCACGTGTTTAAATAAATTAATTAATTAATTAATTCACGATAGCTTCTAAGTCTCAGGACAGGGCTGATGATGGAGTAACGAGAATAAACCTAATAGAGACACAGTGATGATCATGCGGCTCAAATCTTCACCTTGGCATACTCCAAGAATGCTGGTTCTAAGTGAGCAGTGCAAAGTGGCGAGCCAACGAGCCGGAAAGAAAACAAAAGGTCCAATCTATTCACCCCACACAGGGATATTCGAGGAGACATCCGCTGCAATAAGGCTCCACGGCGGCTGGAAAAAGAAGAATGACCTACCAAATGGATATAAACCTACTCTCAGTTGGAACATCGATACTGAACATAGCCATCTTTCTTTATTTAACATGCGTCAAAAGAGCATTTTACAACTCAACTGTGCTGCAGGGAATAAAAGCACAGACTGTCAGATGATAGCGAGTCCTGAACAAATCCAAAATCTATAACGTTTGTAAACGGCGTTTTCTGCTTGTAACCCTGAGACTGCACAGGAATCACTTAACCACCAGGCTTCATAAATCCTGTTCACCAAGAATCAATTCCTAATCAATTCTGCATCCCAAGGTCAGAAGGCTGTATCATGCCATTTTCAAATCTAACCTATTCCTAAATCTGTGTGTTTATCGTACATGCTGTTATTAGTATAACAAATGCCTAAAACATGTGCCAAACATATCAACACTTTTTTTTTTATTCAACTATAGGCGAAAATACAGCAATAAACTCAGAGCCATAAATTAAGCTACTAATAAAATGTGCTAATGTTGCATTCATTGGGATTTTATGACAAATTAAGCCATTTCTGTTCCAGGCTTTATGACTACAAAATATGGAAAAAGGTCAAGGGGGTGAATACTTATGCAAAACAATGTATGGGGCAATGGGGGTTCTTGGTAATGCACTGGAGTGTGTTCATGTGTCTTGTGGCTGATGTATGATTCAAACCACTTCAGATAAATGCAAATAAATGCACACTGGAGTAGAGATTTTAATGTGTTATTGGGTACTAAGCTGATTTTTTTTAGTCTGAGACACTTGACATTGGACTAAAGCGAGTTTGACATGCAGAATAAATGCTTTCAACAATCCTGAAATGAGACACAGTGAAATAAGACTCAGTGAAATGAGACACATGTAGCAGATTCAGCAAACTGAAAGTTTAAAGTGAGGAGAAAAACTGACAACATTAAAGCGAGACAAAGTCTTCTTACATAAATGCTGAAAGTTACTGCTTTTTCAGGATGCTGTTTAGATGTTAACCGACATCCCGCATATACGACTCTAAACACCGCATGAAGGTCATTTTTATAAATATGCAAAAAGGCCGAGGTGATGTAGAGCAGGCACAGGAGCTCACTTAGCATTCAGCGCAGGAACAGAAGAGTGCTATATAACCTTCAGCTGGCTTCAGACAATCAAGTTGGGTTTTTTTTTTATGTTTTTTTCCCCCCTCAAGTTGTTGTTCCTCTGCTCACATGACATTTAAGCTTTAAAATAATGCCGAGGCTCAAATACTCACTCTAAACAGGCATCAACTCGGGCTGAAATAACAGCAAGGTCAGAGCCCCCCGTGAAAATCCACATGCAAATACGCCGTGTTTACAACGGGTTGCTAATGGATTCGTTAGGTACACGGTAAAAGCACTGCACAAATAAACTGATTAGCGAACGAGGGGAGGGGAAAA
Source organism: Pangasius sanitwongsei (assembly GCA_037576675.1). NCBI lineage: Eukaryota > Metazoa > Chordata > Actinopteri > Siluriformes > Pangasiidae > Pangasius > Pangasius sanitwongsei. The sequence continues at coordinate 3,676,522 of CM075011.1, forward strand.
TTAATTACCATTAAGAAAAGAGCAGCAAGAGCAGAAGTAGCAAGCCGATTATCACATGTTAACGCAGGGGGAGGGTGGGAGTGAGTGCACGACTGGAGGCGGAGGAAGAACGGAGCTGGGAGCACTGCGAGACGTCGTTCTTCCCCTCAAAAACACGTTCCTGTCGAGGTGCGAAAGAAAACTGCAATTAACATCTGGAGTCCAACACACTGCCTGAGCCGAGACCGACATCACGGCCTCCAGAAGGGTAGCGGGGGGACTGTTAGGTACTGGCAAATTCACAGCTTAGAAATATTAACTACGCGCAAAGAGCCTTCTGAGATTTCACACGTCATCAACAGAGTTACGTCTACATTCACATAGGAGTACAGGAGTACCAATGAGACTGCGAGGAGAGAGAGGGAGACTGAAACAGGGACCGACAGTGAGAATAAAAAAAGAGGGAGAGACAGAGACTGACTGACAGATAGCGAGAGACAGAGGGAGAGAAAGAGAGACAGAGAAAACCAGCGAGAAACTGAGACAGTAAGAGAAAGATAGCGAGCAGACAGACACAGAGGAAGAGACTGAACAACAAAAAGAGACAGACTGGCAGAAAGACAGAGAGACAGACAGAGAGAGAGACGGGGGGGCAAAGAGACAGGCAGACAGAGACAGACTGATCAGACACAGAGAGAGACAGTGACACACAGAAACAAAGAAACAGATGAACCAAAAGAGAGAGAGAGACAGACAGGCAGACAAGGAGAGAAACCAACTGACAACGAAAGACAGACAGTTACACACGGACAGACAAAGAAACAGACCAACCAACAGAGAGCGAGAGACAGAAAGGCAGGTAGCCAAAAAGAGAAACCAAGTGATGGAGAGAAAGACAGACTGACCAGCAGACACACAGAGAGAGAGAGAGAGAGAGAGGGGGAGAGAGAGAGAGAGAGAGAGAGAGACCAACAAAGAGACAGACACACAGACAGACAGAGAGCGAGCGAGAGACAGACAGGGACAGACAAAGATACACAGAGACACACACATTCATCACCTTGGTGGAAGTGTAATGAAGACTGCGACAGGGTTTCTTTTTTACCTCCTATCTGCCAACAAAGTCAAGAACCGAACAGTGACGAATCAAAACCTCTAACCCCCAGCGTGAAAGCCTCAGGCACATTAAGTAAGCCTCGGGGGCAGTTACGCATTTGGAGGCTTTTTATGAACCTGATGTAAATGACAGCAGTCAGAGTGGCTGCAGCAGGAATCTAGTCTAATTAAAGTCACGGTGAGGACTGGGGGACAGTTCAGGAGAAAACCACTGAACTGTAGACTGCCTTTAACAAGCAGGTGATTCAACCCCGGAATCCTCCGGAACATAGGAATGCTCTCTGCTTTCTGCTCCTGTACATGAGCTGAAGCACAACCGGACTCCAGCACACACACCAGCACAAAGCAGGTGGAAAGGAAAGCTGTCAGTGTGAAGGGCCTGGGTGCGCAGCGGGACGCTCCTTCAAACCAGACTGACATCAATCACGGGGTCTGACCTGAGGCAAAGTGGAGGACAACATGAGAGGCATGGATGAGTGTGTGAGGAAGCTTGTGTGTAAGAGTCCACATCATTCCTTCCACTAGTTCTCAAACAGCTAAGCTAGGAATCCAGACTAAACCAGATATTACACATGGATCAGCAGTGTGTGTGAAACCAAACTTACAATTATTACCATTTAAAAAATTTTAAAGTGCGGAATAAAACCCATTCTCCAAATCTCAAAGAGAAACTTCAGACTCCTGGCAATCTCAGATCAGCTGGGGAGGAAGAAAAAAAAAAAAAAAAAAAAACACGCATCAACCTACACGGCTACGAAAACCAGTGGACAACTCACAGAAAGAGTTAGCAAGATGGCTACATTCAATCAGGGACCAAATATCTTCTAAAGCTGCAATAGATGGTCAGAAAAAAAAATCTTTTAAACCAGAGCAGGAATACTGAACATCTTTCTAAAGCAACTTCTTCCCTTCCATGTGATTAAGGCCACTCGGAGAAACAGGACCTTTAGTTTTTATACACCGAACTGACATCCTTCACAGGACCTGTCCTCGGAGATCTCAACGCGCACAAGCTACGTCTGAAGACGCGGGGCATGTTTTGGCTCGCAGGGTAAAAACAGAGGCTATCACCAATGTCAGAATGTCAGAAGTGTGTGTCCAGGGTCAGCGGGGAAGCAGCAGATGCAGATGTTCGCCTTCAGCTGGAAGAAATGTAAATGTCAGTAGCTTTAACATGTCGAATTGTATTAGCTGCTGCTTGCTGCGTACGCTCGTCGTTCTGAGGCTGGAGATTTCTAAATGAATTATTAATAAAGCGAGGCAGAAAACAACCGGGTGTGAAGTGAAAAAAAAAAAAAAAAAAAAACAAAAATGAAAACACAAACTGGATTGGATTTACAATAGGAGTGGAGAAAAAAAAAAAAACACAAAAGCTGGGTAATATTTTGTTCTCTGTGGTGCGTCAGTGTGGCGATGGGTTTGGATCCAACTCTAACGAGATGTAATGCTGTAAAAGCTTAAATAAATCAGATACATTCGGTTCTGAAATCTGATTGGCTGAGCCATGATCTGGCTGTATCAACACAAATCTTTAATATACATAAAATCACGCCAAGCTGCAAACCCTTACACCGGAGTCATTGTTCTGTCCATAAATACTGCCATCAATAATATTAATAATTTAAAGCCTGTACTGAAAACTAGATTTAACTGTATTGTTTTTGACTTTTATAAAAACATCCCTGTGGGATTGTAGCGCACGCCCTCTCGCACCTAATTTCTTTATTTTATACCTTTGATTAGCTGGATCATGTTTTAGAACAGAGCTGGAGCTAAAGCTGAGGGGGAAAAGGCAGGTTTGGACACCTCTGGTTATACAACACGTCATCTCCGTGAAACAACGAGCCGCAGCACTGATCCGCTGATTAATTACCTGCTGCTTCCGTGCCGGCCGAATCCTGCGCTTGAGAAACACACCGTGCCAAGATGAGACTCGGGCAAATAAAGGCTAATGAAGGCTATTAGGATTCGCAGCACACACCTCTTTCTTGCTTTTCTTGCTTTATCTGAGGCAGCCCAAAAAAGAAAAGTTAATTAAAGCACTACGTTTAAAACGTTTAGAAAGGAGCGTCGGCCTGCGACATGGTCATGATGTAAGGTTCTGCTCTGAACGAGCCACTGAGCCAATCGTTTAAGATTATTGCTGTTTCTCAAACTAAAGTACCATTAGCGCAATCAGTGACGAGATCCGCACAAGCTTTAAACTCATGACCATCCACCCTGACAGGAACACTACATTACTGATCTGAGCGCTGCCAGTCGAGAACCTGGGCCACACTCGTGTTCAGGCAGGGCCGGCCGATACGACAAAAAGATCACCATACGCCAAGACATTTCTACCGTACACCATATGCATCATGATGTAAATGGTTGCTCTCAAACTGCCAGCAGTACAGTGTAAACATTTAAAACAATTTTATTTTGTGTTGGAAAAAATAAAAACTAAATAACTGTTAACACTAACATGAGGGGAAAAAAAAAAAAAAAAAAAAGAAGAACTCGACACCAACAGCGCTGACATGGACATCACCGCCTCCAGCACCTCAAAAACCCTTAAAATACACTGCAAACTGTTTTAGATGTTTCACCCTGTCTGGATCAATTCCAAAAATCTATCCCGAGATATCATGCTAACAAGAAACTTGGACAGACGGCAGGAGGGACAGACAGACAGACACACACAACCCACTTAGTGGTGGGAGTATAAAACTAAATAAATAAAATTTGTAACAAAGGTTAAGTTAAAAAAAATATATATATATATGTATATAGAGAGAGAGAGAGAGAGTCGACAAAAATTATTTAAGTACAAAAAAATAAGCAACATCTAAATTTTAAGAAAGTTTTGTATTTAAAATTTTTACTTACAAAAAAAGTTAATATTTAAAAATATAATTTTTTAACATTGAAAAGGAGAATTTTTCTTCCAGTCATTTGAAAAAAATAAAGTAAAAAAAAAAAATATATATAGATATATATATATATATATATATATA
>CM075011.1:3680712-3692155 GCA_037576675.1 Pangasius sanitwongsei
TATATATATATATATAAATATATATATATATATATATTAAGAGTCTCATAAACCCCCAGCGATGGCAGGAGAAACCCCAGAAACCCCGGCTCTACATTAACAAATACCGTTTACAAATAAAGTCAAGTGCGAACACTGTCGTGAGAGAACAACAAGCATTACTCGACATTAGAAGTGCTATGTGCTCTCTGAGCATTATGGGATATTAAAATAGCATTGTAACAAGAACTCATGTACTTAGCTGTTAGCGTCTCCTATAAGCACATTAATCTGTCTTATGAAGATGCATTAGCGGTAGTTTTAAAAAGATGGGGTCTGAAAGCAAGCACTCGTTAGGCTTTGTTCTGATCCGGTAGACGTGTGACTGAGGAGAACGAGCTAGGGGCTGAGAATCAGCAATAATTACTTTCATTTGGAAAGAACGAGGGCAAAAAAAATAAAATAAATAAATAAAAAAAATCACCACCATGACTATGAAGACAGATAACGGGACTCGGATGAACAGATGGTTCCAGACTCTCGTTCTTGACCTTCAGCGTCACAACAGGGAAAGCTGGAATTCTTATCTTTGCTCGCATTTGCTCAAAAACAAAAACAACCAATTACCAAAAACTCAGAGTAAGAGATTAAAATGGCTGAGAGTCTAGTAAGAACACTACCTGAACATGAAATGTGGCAGGCTTTGGCTGTAGGGCTGGATCAATAGCGTGATAAATTATGTCACAGTACTCTTTTCTGAGATATTATTGATATCGTGATATGTATTTTAAATTTTTTTTGATCATTACAAACTGATTGGATGCAGCTGATGTTAACTGTGTACTTTACAGTTTTGAAGGTTAAGATGTTCATTTTTACACATTTAAATTTTTTTTTTATTCCTTTTCACGGTTACATACATACATATGTACGGTAGAAAGGTTTTTGAGGAATCCCGATGTGATGTGTGTCACACCAGCCCACCCCGGCTGGACACAGCTCTCATGCCCTGTTTGTGAGGCTTCATCTGGACTCTGTGGCATCTGGCGCCGCTGGCACGTGACGCGGCTGCCTGCGGCATGCTCACGGCGCCCTCGTGGTTACCGGGCCGTTTGGGCCGTTATGGACACAGACAAAGCTGTGCTGCTTTTGTTCAGAGTGTCTTAAAATTTTAAATTAAGGTCTTCTTATAAAGGAGACCCGATCAGGTATTTATTCCACAAGGACGTCATTAGGGGAAAAAAAAAAAAAAAAAAAAAAACTTGTGATCGTATACAGCATGTGCAACAAAGCTCTTATTCCAGAGCTCATCATAAATATTAAAAAAAATAAAAATAAAAAAAATGTCCAGAGTGCCTGACTTTCTCCATGTGTGAGTAATACATTGTGCACTTCTGGGAAAGACAGCTTCATTATAGCTAACAAGATTGGCCAGTGACTCCTCAAAGCAGAGAGAGAGAGAGAGAGAGAGAGAGAGAGAGAGAGAGAGAGACAGAGAGAGAGAGAGAGGGGGGGGGGGTGAAAAAGAAAGATGGAGAGAAATAAAGAGAACAAGCATGAAGCCTATGCAGTGGTGCAGCCCGAGCTGTGACTCAAGGCCTGTATGCTTTAAGCAGTCTGAGCAATGCGTCTCCCCACATCGAAAATAGCCACTTCACTTCACTCTGCCAACAAACTCAAAACTGAAGCACTAAATTTGACATTTATAATAATAATAATTAAAAAAAAAAAAAAAAAAAAACACTCTACTGCTGGAGACTCCAGCATACCCAGTTCTTCAGCACTAGGCCATTAAAACAGGTCGGGATGCTGGTTTCTTAAGGTGTAGGGGTGCCAATACCTTTTTTTATCCCCAGCATTCATCATTCTCTCTTCAGTGCACACTCGCTGCGAGGCAACTGCCCAGTTGGTTTCTAAATGTGCTCATTTAGCAAAAGTCTCTCAAACAAAGAAAAAATAAATAAATAAACCCGTGAGGCAAGCAAAATGAGTTATCCTGTCTAAGCCAGTCCTGTGGTGAAAGTAAACGTACAGTTTATTCAGTATTCATGTTCTGGCTACATTAGTGAGGTCTAGCCTCACTCCGCTAGGCTTATTATCCGTTTCAGATTTGAACCTCGGGGCTAAAGCTTACAGAGTAAACACAGTCACGGAGCATAATGCTACACTGAATAAACGGTGACTGTGTGCAAAAAAAAAGTGTACAAATGCACCAAAAAAAAATAAATAAATAAAATTAAAAAAAAGTGTACAAAATGTACAGTAAAAGCTTCAGGATGAATAAATTATGTAGGTCGGTCAGTGAGTGAGTGAATCAGTCAGTAGTAAGTTAAGTCACAAATTAAAGAAGTCAGTCGGTAAGTAATTCAGTCCGTCAGCGAGTTAGTGAGCGAGTAAGTCACTTAGTCAGCAAATCAGTCACACAGTAAATAAATAAATAAAAAGAAATAAATCAAAATAAAATCAAGTGCAGCAGCAAATATCTAAAACCCTATAGCCTTTGTATAACCTGCAAAAAAAGCTAGCAGAATGTTCGAATTATACTCCATTACACTCGAGACTTTTCCTAACCACGCTTAAGCCAGCGAGACGGCGTGAGGAAGGTCCCTGCAGTCGCACCTCTAATCTCCAGTGGGGAGGGAAAAAAAGCTCCTAGATGAATTTATAACCCTGATCATTTAGCATAGAGGCAGCTGAATTTCGTTTCTGCTTCTACAAGATTTTATCATTAGTCAGTGCCCTGCAAGTTCTATTAGACTTCGTACAGATACACAACGCACTATTAATCATTCACAGTCCATAAAGCTGTACAGCCCTCGCAGTATAAAGCAGGGTGCGAATGTTATTAGTTAAAAAAAGATGAAAATAGGTCAATGAGTCGAAGCAAAATCCAAAATCTTATTGGGAGTTTCATTATTTTGCACTAGATTGTTTAAAAATATGGGCTGTTTTAGGAAAGTGATTAAGGGAAAAAAGGCTATGAAACAGGCTTACACTCACACACTCACACACTCACACACTCACACACTCACACACTCACACACTCACACACTCACACTGAGCCAAATAGATGCTGGAAGGTCCACAGGCGAATCCGAGAGCCACAGCGTGACCCCGGTCACCACTAGCGAGCAGCTAAAGCCGCGTCGTGTCGGTTTCTCTGCATGAGCAGAGAAAATGGCTCCGCTGAAGGAGAAATCCCGTCTTGGCGTGAGCACTGCTTACATTTATCCATGTCTAAACGAATAAAGTGGAGGCCAAGCGGTGACGACGCCAGTCATCTGTATTCATCAGCGACGATTCTTGAGGGACACATGGCTTCATGTCAGTCATCGAATCTCACACACTCCAAGGACAATTAATTATTCTACATTTTTAATGAGAACATGACCGGGTTATCAGGCGGAACCCATCGGCTCGCGACGCCAAACCTTGATAAGTCACATACTGGTGACTCATATGGTTTCTGGCAATGAATCTGAGACGGTTTCTCCCTTTCAACACAAATTAATATCACAGCACTGGCAAGCGGACAGTTTAACAAACCTCGTCTGTCAATGTGATGTGACGTTCACGTAACATTTCCTCCTCGTGAATTCAAATCCCACCACTGCCAATGCTGGGCCGTTAAACCAGGCTTTAGAGACTAAAATGCAGACCTGGGGGTGTTACAAACAAACAAACAAACAAACAGCAACAATAGTCTGGTTTCCATCCATTCAAAAATGTTTCAGCCGTTAAAAATGTTTTCTGAAGTAAGAGACGGAACAGCAATTAGTGGTCTTTTTTTTTTATTTTACTTTAGCGGATAGATTTTTCAAGGAGGAACATTTCGACATGGACAATACTGCAATTATGGATAAATTTAGAGCCATGTAACAGGATCTTTCATATCCCTCCTCTTCTCTACAACAAACCAAGAAAAGCAGGATGCTAGCGTACCCTTTTCAATGCCTAAAGCATATTATCAATCCTCTCAAATAAATAAAATATAATTCTCCGCACCGAGCGAGCTCTCTCTCCTCCTCAGTGTCAGACAGACGGTTTCTTGGTGTCCATGCTGGCGAGCTAAAAGTGTTACAGTAATGACAGAGGCAGCGACGGGAGCTTAGGGCACAGGTTTGGAGTCACGCGCAACCTGCAATAAACCATCTGGGATGTGTCAGAGAGAGCCGCTGCTGCAGTGGTGAGCAAAGCCAAGGACCACAGCTGTCTCATCTCTCTTACACACACACACACACACACACACACACACACACGCAGACAAACACACAGAGACACTCACACACACGGGCCAATTCCCAGATTGGCAGATGCAGACAGAGAGAAAGAGAGGAAGAGAGAGACACACACGCTGCAGCACGTGTTTTATCAGAGTCTTTCAGCACCAGCGGGGCGAGACGGCACGCCGCTTCACTCGCCAACACACTCGTCCACATGTTGAGATAAATAGATGCTGTCACGTGGAAGCGTGCTGAAGAAAGCATTCCTCCGACAGCGCGCAGAAAACGTCTATTCTCTCGCACTCTTGCTGCCTGGCATCGAAACAGACGCGGCACCAGCAGCAAAACAACGAAAAGAAGAACAGTGAGAGAACGAGTGCGACACAACCTCGCCCTCTCCCTGTCCGCCGACTGCTTTCATTATTCAATTAGTTTATTTCATACCAATTAGAGGAGACTGGGGACCAGCGAGGGGTCAAACAGCACAAGCAATTTCCTCGTCACATGACGACAGACAGCATGGTTAGAGCCCGAGTGGCCGTCTCCCGGAGAGCGTCACCAAACACTTTTACATAGCAAAACGACTTCAGATGTAAAATCTGATTAAACATGGCTTCAGGAGTACACGGGGATGGAACGGAGTCCCGACCTGAGTGCACGTGCCGCTCAGACACACACACACTCCTGTGATCTACACACAATGCAGATGGAAACATCATGTAAAAGCCCTATAAAACCCCGTGCACTGAAACGGAGCGTTACACAGAGCGTCCGTTTTTATGAGAATGTTGAAAACGTCATAATACTACGAGTCGCAATAAAACCTTGCGTGAGCTGTAAAAATCGGCTTAAAGATAAAGGGATGATGAGATTGACGGAAATAAACAGTGTGTGTGTGTGTGTGTGTGTGTGTGTGTGCGCGCTGACATTCTGAAAGAGCTGGTTATAGCTATATCCATGATAAAAGCGAAAATGTTGGAAAACTCCAATGAACATCAACGTTACTATGACGACAAGCTAGAAAGCAAAAAATATCCTCATTTTCCCGTTTTCCTTCACGGATGAGATGGAATGATATGCTCGTAATAACTGACAGCCCGTCAGTCAAATAAGCCTCTCCTGTAGTAAATCACATCGTGTGGACTTTTAACCTTGAGCTGGACATGCTCAGCATAAGAGAACGTGTTACATATAAACTGCAGTGTAAATGTACTGTGATTACGCAGAAAGAAGTGAGGGATGAAGTCGAGACAGAAGAGGAATATAAAAAGGAGGAGAGCACATACGTTGCCCATGTACTCGGACAGCAGGTCCTGCAGCGCCTGGCGCACGGAGTTGCACTCGGCCACGATGCGCTCGCGCCGGTCGTCACGTGTGCAGGACGAGTCGGCCATGAGTGCAGCGCCGCTGATGATGCTCTCCAAGCGCTCCTCCAGTGATGGACGGAAGCGCTCCTCGCTGAAGTTCAGGGGGTCCACGATGATCTGCTTCTGTAGGGGGAAGAGAGAAAAAAAAAATGAGTGTGAGTGAATAAAGAAAAGACAGAGTTTAATAAGAAACCTAGGAGCACTTTCGAATAAAAAGCCTAACTGCAATACTTCTAGTTTGTTGGCACTGCATATACAGTCAGGTCCATAAGTATTTGGACAGTGACACAATTTTCCCATGAACAGCCACCAAATGCAAATTCAACACCCGGAATCAAATCCAGACCTTTTATCTCCTAAATCTGTCATGAAATAAGGAGAAAACAGGTCAGACCTGGTCATGAAACTGCTTATTAGTCAACTGTCCAATTACTTTTGAGCCTGTGAAAGCGGAGGGACTGTGTTAAAAATGGCTGTAATTCCTCAACAGTTACTGCGATATTCTTGTTAAAGCCCCTTGAATTAAAGCTGAAAGTCTACACTTCAATCGCATCGCATTTCAAATCCACTGTGGTGGAGTACAGAGGCAAAATTCCCAAAATTGTGTCACTGTCCAGATACTTTTGGACCTGATCCACAAAAGCATAAAATAAAATGTTGGGTGAGATGTGTGTGGGGCTGAAAACGCACTCGTAAAACTTTCACTGGTCAGAAAAATGCTGAAAACCAGCTAAGCATACTGTTTCCAAGTGCGAGTAGAAATCACAGTGATCACCTGAGCACGCAGTCGGCACTTTATCACGTTTTGTGTATCCCGTTGACTGCTGTGCAATTTTCCCAGAGAACTCTCTTAGTCATAGGTTTGTCATAAGTCTCAGTTTAGCAGCTCAGATATACAAAAGAAAAGAAAATAAAACCTGCAAGATCACTGAAAGCAAAAACACTGCCAAATTCACGTCCTGCGATTCAGAGTCGAATCGCTTTCTCGCTGCAATCAAACTAGTCAGTGCGTCTCGCTCGGACGCTCTCAGGGCGGACGTTTTGTTCCACCCCTGAGCGAGATTTCTGTGTTCCCACCTGCATGAAGAACCACAGAGAGGCAGGGAAAACACCCGGGCTGAGTTCAAACAGACTAAACACTAATCAGCTAAAACAGGCTTGCTTCTTCAGGGTGATTTCACACTTGGCTCTTGTTGGTGGAATGAAACGTTTAGAGAAGGATGAGATTACGGCGATTAACGACGTCGACTGAGGGGCACGGCTATGACGCGCTACGTGTCTATTTAAGGAAAAGATTCTGAGTGATAAATTCACGCCGATTAGCTGCATTTACCCTCACAGCTCGCGCAAAACTAAATTCGCAAAACCAAATCGTTCCCATTAAGAACAACCTGCCCTGACCCAGCTCCGATCCCGGGACCGCCGCAGTGCTTAGTGAACCCTTAAGCAACACCTTGACCGCGTCAGCCTCACTTCACTCGGCTCTGTGCTTGGACTGCAAGTCACTCTGAATAAAACTCCCTGCCAAACGAATAAATGTACATGTAAATGACTCATGGTGCATTTCTTCAGGGAGAAAGCATCGTGTTTAGACGTGCCAAGTGCTGGACGAGAGAAGGTAGAGTTTGACAGTTAAATGGTCTCGTTATTTCTGCGGGGAGCCGCGAGGGTCAGGAAGTGTGTGGGTGGCTCCAAAAAAAATAAATAAATTTCATACTCGCTGTCTTTGTTAACTTGAAGAATCAACAAATTTAGGAAATGTTGCTTTTCAATCAGGGTCTGCTTTTAGAAAACCTCCTGTATCTCCACACACACACACACACACACTTAAAACATTCAGGATGATGGCTAGTTATTAAGTCAGAAGGAATAACACACACTGTGTTGTGCTGTTAGAGGAAAATAACTAACAACAAGGTGATGTGATGAAGCAGAGTTACTGTGACCACACAGAAATTGGTGATTTTCCTACAGCAGCATGACCTGTAGTGTTTCATTCCTCTTGCACCACAGCAATTTGCCAACGATTACATTTTTTTTCCCATTTAAAGAATGGCCATACTTTTTATCCCATTAGAGTTGCATATAAAGCTGCAACAATAAACAACCGTGTAATTACGTTATTCATTATAGCAGCTAGAAACAGTCGATTAACTTCTCATGTTGCTAAGAAACCGGAAATCATAAACTCCTCTGTCCTGAAGACTGTCACTAAGCGCTGACACTGGAGACTCCTTCCATAAACTGCAAATAAATGTCTCCTTTGGAAAAACGTCACCATGCAACTCATATATGATTAAATGTCAGTATATCGGTGAGTCACTCGAGATAATCAGGGTCATGGCTACTATTCAGAGCAAGAAAAACCCAAACTCTTTGAACTGATGCATATGAAAAACGCTGGAGGTTTATCTTTCCTCTTCTCGTTTGTTTCCTGTGATGGTGGATGACATTTTCAGTTCCATGCGGCGTCAGCGCTGCGTCGTAAACGTTTGGCTTTTCTACAGCAAAGGGCACGGCAGAGTTGAGCAGAAATGCGTACTGACTGAGCATTAGAGACTAGTAAATAAATAAAAACGTATACACACACGTACATATCGGAAGTCCAGCTAGCAGGAGCCTTAAAAACCGAAAACGGAAATCGCGAGGCTGCCCTCGTTTCACCTTTGCTCGATGATAAATAATAATCACTAAGCCCAAGTACATTACAGAATAATGATCATCATCATCATCATCATCATCATCATCATCTCCCAAGTCATTTAATACTAAACATTAGTGTAGCTCCGCACGTTACATTTTTTACATAACGATTCAAAACAGACATGTTTTAATCACATACTGCAGTTTGATCATTTGTTTTAACCATACTTTAAACAAAACACTCATTTCTGAAGAATAAACTTCCTCTCTGTGCTTCTGAATTAGCAGTGAGGCAGCAGTAGAGCCGTCACCTAAAATAAAAAAATAAAAAAATGAGCATGCAGCCCCGCGTTGCCATGGCAACAGGGCTCCCTTTCAGTGACTCATTCGCAAAGTTGCTACGGCTGGAAATTAGGCAGTGAGAAGCGAGGTGGAAAATGTGCGCGTGTGCTTGTGTGTGTGTGTGTGTGTGTGTGAGCTGTTTCTGCATGGTCACCAGGAAATTACAGATACACACATTCCCCTCCTAATATTCTGTCATTCTCATGCAGAAACACACACGTATATACACACACTTTGCCATCTGGCAAAACAGCTATGAGAAATCAAGCCTCTGCTCCGTGTGTGTGTGTGTGTGTGTGTGTGTGTGTTCACGCTTCCCACTCAGTGACTTTTCAAGGACCTTTGGGTGTCAATAAGAGCGCAGAGAGCCCGTCTCTTCATCACCAACACACACACACTCACACACACTCTCTCTCACACACACTCTCTCACACACACCCCACCCTCAGGGATTTTCTGTAGCAGCTGTAAGCGTCTGATGAAGAACGCTGAACATGTCGGATGAACACATCGCTGTCTGCCCTCCGGTAAAGTAAATCTCACTGCCACCGATCTGAATGGAGCAGACTTTGACTTGGAGAGCGTCATTTTTGCGAGTGAGACGTCTCACTCTGCGTTCTGCTGCAGGCCGGGGTAAAGATCTCGCCTCTCTCACCTCCACCCTAATCTGACAGGTGTAGAACGTAGATCAGGCTGATGCACTCCTGGAGGACGAGGACGAGGCACACGAGCAAAACAACAAGAGTCGGAGCCCAGGAGGAGGAAGAGGGACTCGAGATCTGTGGTGGCTCTTAACCAAACCGACACCACAACTGATGAGAGCGAGTGGGGGAAGACAGGAAGAGGGAAAAGTGAGGAAGACAGTGGAAGAAAGGAGGAGGGAGACAGACAGAGGGGAAGGGCACACAAGGGGGACAGATGATAAGAAGAAAGAAACAGGAGGATGGAGAAAAGGAGGGAGAAATTTAGGAAGAGAGAGAGAAGAAAGACAAACGGGGGACCTATTTGGAAAGTGGAGAATGGAAACGGGAATTGAAATAAAAAGAGAGAGAAGAGGAAAAAAGGAGGGAGGAAGAGCTAGTTCAGAGAGAGCGATAAAAAGACAGAAGAGTGAGAAAAAGAAGCAGTGGGAGAGACGAAAGGAGAAAGATGAGAAGGTGGAGAAAGATTGGAAGACACACAGAAGAAGAGGATGCGAGACAGAATGAGTGAGTGTGTGAGAGAGAGAGAGAGAGAGAGAGAGAAAGGGAAAGGGATAGAGTGAGACAGACAGTAAGAGAGACAGAAACAGAGAGAGACAGACAGAGCGAGAGAGAGAGATGGTGAAAGATAGAAAGAGGGAGACACAGAGAGAGACAGAAATAGAGACAGAGAGAGAGAGATGGTGAAAGATAGAAAGAGGGAGAGACACAGAGAGAGACAGAAATAGAGAGAGAGAGAGAGAGATGGTGAGAGCCTCACAGCTCTGCTCTGACTGTTACTGAATCCCACACTCACGCTGAAACTCACGTTTCTTACAGCGTTTGGTTGCTGGCAATCAATGTTCAGTTCAGACTGTAGTCAGAAGAGAAGACGCACGCGAGCACACGCGCGAGCACACGTTCACGCGCACACAGACAGCAGCAGTGGCTGATGAAGTGCGTCTCCTTCAGCTTGGGAAGCGAGTGTGAATGAGAGTGTGTTCATTACAGGAGTACTGTGGGTGGAGCAGATCTCTGCAAAGTTTCACTGCAATCATCATCTCCATTCACTCACTTCCTCTTACAGACTACTCCTAATTCACCACAGAAAGGCACACACACACCGCTAAGGGGATAATTACAGCTCCTCTAATCAAGTCTTGGTGACCTGCGTGCGGATAAAGAAAGAGACAGCTTTTTAAAAAAAAAAAAAAAAAAGTGGAATTTGATGATGAAAAGATGAAAAAGATTAAAAACGACGTATTTAATAAATGTAAATTGAAGAAAACGATTATATATGAAGGCATTTCTGTGATAAATGATATGCATCACAAAGTGTAGGCTTGGTAACAAACTCCCAGTGAAACAGTATTACATAAAAAAAACAATATATCTAAAAAATTTAAAAAAAAAAAAAAAGTTAGATACTTTTGTTTAATGCCGAATTATAAATGAGCACTGAAAAGGAGTAAAAATTAATTGTTCATTTTTAATCTTAAAAGTTTTTATTAAAACGTTTACTTTTTTGATGAAGATTCAAAACTGTAGGACATTTAACATCAAATCAGCGGCTTCCAAATACTTTAACTGTTTTTTTAATAAATAAATAAATAAATAAATAAATAAAGTTATTACGACACCCATGATATCGCTTTCATCGTTTCATCATCATATCCCCCTGCCTTACTGAAGCGCCACAAGTTGAATTCTAATCCAACTTGTTTTTTTATAGTCGTTTTCATTCAACATGTTTTCCATTTTTCATAAAAATAAAGTAAATTAAAAGAAAAATTCTAAGAGCTAAAATAGTCCTGCCTCGTGCTTAACAGATTTGCCACTGGAACTGAAAACAAGCTACAGTTAAAGTTTTTTTTTCCAGTGTGTAAATTGTTGTGTAAGCTGTTTACGTAATAACTGTGCTATTGTATTTAAAAGAAAAAAAAAAAAAAAACACACACATCTACAGAGGCTGCCTTCGTGATATTCTCAGAGACTTCAGCAGGAGAAATGACAGAAACGCATCTCCTTTCATTACTCGACACTTCATGGAGAAAAAAGGCGTGACAGCTTGGAGATTTGGGAACCCACTCAATCTACGCGACGATAAGCGATTAAAACGCTGCTTTAAGAGCGCGCTAAACAGCTCTCGCTGAGGACGAGCAGATCTCGACTAGGACTGCGGCTCTAAACCGTCCGATCGCGCCAATAA
>CM075011.1:3692255-3721285 GCA_037576675.1 Pangasius sanitwongsei
GCGCTAAACAGCTCTCGCTGAGGACGAGCAGATCTCGACTAGGACTGCGGCTCTAAACCGTCCGATCGCGCCAATAAAACACAGACGTGAACGAGATCGAAAGCACCGGCGGCAACGCCAACAACAAACGATAACAGTGAGTGTGCGGGGCAGAGGGTCACTTCTTCGTGGACGGCCATCGATAGCGGACGCAGTTTCTGTTGTGCTCTGATCCAGCTTTTATAACTCGCCCAGAACAGTATGGAGGAAAACAAGGTCAGAGTAAAGCAGGTCCAATCACTGAACACACCACGACAATCAATACGAGAGAGAGAGAGAAAGCGAGAGAGAGCCTTGCAGTAAGAGAAAAAAAAAAAAAAAGAAAAAAGTTATATCGATCAGGATGGTGAAAAGCATGATGTTCACCTCACGTACAATTAACCACTATATTAACTCATTAAATCTAGCTAGTCACTGTTCCAGAACCAGGCTAATTCCTGTAAATTACTGAAGATTAATCACTGCACACACGAAGCCTAGTCTAAAGTAAATTAATCACATTAAATCAGAGTTTTCGCTGCCAGGGGGAAAAAAAACAAAAAAAAACAGGATGCTTAAATGTTTTTCGTCTCCACCGTCCACCTGAAAGGAACTTGGATTACGTTTTTGAATCTAGAGAAACATCTTTCAGCCTCTTTCGAACCCTGGAGGAGTCGGGAGATGATTAGTACCTGCAGCAGGCATAATTTAGCTCAGTTAAAAGTTGCACTGTGGATCTGTGGATCCTCCTCCAACCGCTGGAACATCCTGACTGAGAAATAGTGCTCCGACTTAGCACTGCTGAATTCTCAGTTCTGACTGATCTCACACACACACACACACAGGTGAGTCATGCAGAGTAAACATGGCATATGTCAGAGGAGTGGCCACGGGAAGCACAAGTTAAGACAAGTAAACATGAAGACACTTCAGCAGAAACATGAAGCAGGGAAGGACGTTTCTTTTCTGAGTGACTAACCCACTCAAATTCCTGGACATAGTTGGGCTTTTTAAGGTTTTTTTTTTTTTTTTTTTTTTAAATAAAAGTCATCTCGGTCATAAAGAGGGTCTCATTATTACCTAATCTCGGAAAGTTGCATTCATGAAAGAGTAGTGAAGGACTGATCAAGGCCATGTGAGTCAAACTGAATAATAATGTAGGAGGTTTGCACTAAAATCATCCACTAGACAAAAATAAATGCCTGAGAGGGAAAAAAAAAAACTGAGCTTTCACATTCCTAAATTCTCATCAGTTCCCACCCATAAAGCCACTGCGACCAGTCACAACACAGTTACTGCCCAAAGCGCCTTTCCTCAAGATTTCTGGAATGATGCACAGCTTGTTGTCTGGTGCTGAAGGTCATCTGATGCGAAACGTATTTGGTAAAGATGAGTGAAAACAATAAACAGACTGTTCACATGCTTGCGCCATCACGAATGAAGAGCGCTGTCCCTCGAGAGCAGGGGTGGGGGAAATCATCCCCCTGTACGGAGCACCAGTCTCTGCATCGATCCACTTTAAAATCAAGAGACGCAAAACGAAAAAACGGGCTCTCTTCTTTTTCTGTTAATTTAACAAATAACGAACATGAATCGTTTCACATAAAATAAGCATTCAGATCCTCTCTGAGCCCTCCCTCATTTCCATTCCTAACAGGAAAATGAGAAATATTAAAAAACGTTTATCCTCATGTACCTAGGTCACCAGCAGGGGGCGATATGAGAGTTTCTGAACAGGGATGTCACTGGGGAAATAAATCTGTCTCAAATCGGTGTAGAGAGACGCTCGGCCATGAGAGTAAAACAGAAAAAGAAAAATGCTGTACTTTGTAAATTCACTGCCAAGGAAATAGATGGATTTTCAGAATGCAAGGTGTTACATTTTCTTGAACAAAACTACGGATTGAACGGGTGACACAGATTCTGATGCTTTTTTTGTTTTTTTTTGGAAATGTTCTGCATCGATGCAAGAAACCTTTTTTTTTTATATTTGACCAGACGATGTATTTACTTTCAAAAGGTTGAAGGTTGGAACTAAGGTTTGTAGCAAGCACCACGTTTTGCAAAATAACAACAACAACAACAATAATAATAATAATAATAATAATAATAATAATAATAATAGTAATCTCACGTTTGGGAATTCTTTGGGTTTTTTGAAACTGGTAAGATTAAATTTTTTGCCATATGAGAAGTCACATCAGGTGTTTTCCCCGGGGCGAGTGCTGGCAGGAAAAACGGTTGTGATTTTCTGGCGAACCCCTGACCAGGCCCTCGTACCAAACTCTGATAGGGCAATAAAAGATAACTAAATCTAGCGCAACATTTTTCACTACGGCTCTGCACCTTACCTAGTTACAGAAAACCAAGGCCTTAGCTTTCTCCTACACTCCTCGGAGCAGAGGGGCAACACCCCAGCGTTTTCACCACGGCCACACCGACGCTCGTTCGCGTCTTTACTTCTTACGATCCTGTCCTAACATGTTCACCCCAGCGGGCTCAGGCCAATTCACACCTCCAGACCCTGATGTCATGCTAATCTCACCTCGTCGTCACATGCCTGTGCTCAAATAGCAGGACTTTCCTCACCTTTCAACATGAGATCATGATGGCTTACAGAAATGCCAACACTGCTCACAGGCAGAAACAAACAAACAAATAAATAAATAAATAAAAACACAAGTTTACTTTAAAAAACCCTAGCACATATCCAGTGACGATGAAATCCAGAGTGAGCGCTAATCACTAAAGAGAAATCTGTTCGATTTGTTTTTCCTGATCAATGAGACGACAGCATAGCTTTCTTTATTTCTACTCTCTTCTTGGTTTTTTTTTTTTAAATAATTACAAACTCTCTGGAAGCTGCTGATTTAATGTTAAAATTTTGTATTTAATCAGATTGTAAAACGTAGAAATTTCACATGTTTTTTTCTCCTTTTCAGTTTTTTCTTAATTACATTATTTGTAAATATTTTTTAAAAAAAAAATTAAATAAATGGATTTTTGCAGACGGTAAGTTTTTACTGTTTTGCAGGCAGTTTGTTAGTAAATCTGCATATCGTGTATAACAGAAGGATATCGTGATATGATATCTTCGTTATCTGTGACAAATCTTTGAAAGGTCACTGCTACCGGAAGCGGTGCACGTCTTTCGTGCAGCTCCTGTATCGCCATGGCAACGGGTCACAAGGAGTAAGCGGCTAAAGCGCAGACGTTCCTGTGAGGAAGCTCACTTCCTGTCTCTGTAAGGAATCAGGTCAGTGACTAAACAAATTCCTGTCGAGCATTCGATGAGAGCATGCTTCTGCCATCGAAAGCTAAAAGCAGGGCAGGAAGTGAGCTTGAAGACTCGGGGGTTCGAGACTGCACCAGACTCATCCAGGCCCTCGTCAGGGGGTCGTTATCCCCTCCAGAGACACGCCGAGTGCCGCCTGAGAATGAGGCCGACAACAGACGCCACACACACACACACACACACACGGGTGATTAATCCCTTGACAGCCGAAACAGTTGGAGCCTTCTAAGCCACTGACAAAAAGATGGACAGAGAGAGAGAGGAAAAAAGAAAGGAATACTTTCTTTTGTTGTGGAGCGATGGGGATAATTGCAGTGTAAGAGAGAGAGAAGGAGTGAGGGAACGTTTGAATGACAGGGAGACAAAGCAAACAAGCTGCAGGCCTGAAGCCGAGAGACAGAGACTGAAGGAGAGAGAGAGAGAGAAATGAAATGACTCATGTAGTTGCACCTGCATGACTAACATCTTGCGTTAAATCATATCACACCACGGCGCTGCTGAAATTTCAGATCCGTCTGGTCAAAAGGTGTTGATTCATTTTCTATTACAGCAGCTCGGAGCGTAGTGCTTTACATAGCTTTATATCAGCGCGCTTGCTCCGATACCTTCTCGTTTCTATAGTAACAGCTCGTCGATTCAGAGGCTTCACACACAATCGCTGATGCTCAGAGACGTTGATTCGGAGACGAGCCATGTAATCTAAGCCTCATAATAAACAGTGTGCTGTAATGTAAATAAGAAAAACCTCATTGTTGACGTGGAGAAGTTTTCTGGAAAGAGACGTTTATGGAACATTTCTGGAAGAGTGTCAGCAAATGTGCCACTACAGGAAAAGACAGGAGTTTGTGCTTTCCAGTGGTACTGGGTGACATCATGATATTATACTGATATCTTGGTAAGTTATGTCACAATATGCTTTTCTGCAATACTGTAGATAGCTTTATTGATTTTTTTCTTTTTTTTTCTTTTTTTTTATAATTACAAACTGATTAGAAGTAGCTGATGTGATGTTTAAACTTCATCACAGGCATTCTGAAAACTTACATTTGAAAAATTAAAAAATATATACATTTTTTGCCCTTTCTTATATATATATGCTTTGGACAACTGCGATATGATATTTTTGTCGTATCACCCAGCACTAATTTCTGGTTAAAAATGACAAATTGTGTTGTTTTTTTTTTTTTTGGTCTTATTAACTTCAAGGGAGAAATAAAGAGAGGCTGGTGAACGAACGGCTGCTATAACGCAAGTGAAAACCTGTTTCCCGGATGTTCTACAACATTAAATATAACTATAAATGGATAAAAAGTACGGCTCGTTCTTTAATAAATAAAGAAATGCAATCATTGACAATTCGTTGTGGAATAAAACACCTGCTGTTATCGGAGAATAATCAGCTTCAGGGTGGGAACGGTAATGCTGCTTCATCACACCAAATTAATAATCACTGATTACTTTCCTATAACAGCACAACACCAAATGTGTATTCCAATAAAAAATAACAAACAGCTTTTTTTCCTCAGTAACAGAAAGGGATGGAGCGCAGAAGTTTTTTTTTTTTCAGAAGCAAAGAGAGAGCAGAACAGTTTTTCTGGGAAACAGGAGCTACATCTTCACATACTCTTCACACGTTAATTGGCCTGGCAGACATCTGCTTAGCTCCAATATGCAGACGCCCTCATATTAGCTCTCATATTTCCTCCATCCATGGCAGGAAAGGGGAATTTGATTTGCAAATGTGTCCACACTCCATAGAGCACTGGAGAACCTGCGGGTCTGGCGGCGAGCTCACCGGCTCAAACCGGCTCGCTCCACGCTCTCCCAATTAAGAGCTTCATTTGTCTCGGCGGAAAGGCTCCATCCATCCTCCGTCAGAGATACTGCTCGCTAACGGACGAGAACTAATTAGGGATGTAACAGATTACGCAGGCTGTTGGAGCTGGGCTTATCTCTTTAAGGCCTGAGCTAATCATTGAAGAATAATAACTGGAAAAAAAAAAAAAAAAAAAAGAAGGGGAAACGCACAGAAGAGAGAATGCAGTAATAATCAGGGTGCGTTGAATGGACACAGTGTTGAAGTATTCCTGTTATTCAGGCACCGGGTGCTTCGAGACTGAATAAAGGGCCTGAAGAGTGTTAGGAGCACACTAGTCAGACAGAGGTGAACCGAAATTCTCTCTCAGGGCCACAGACACTTTCTGTTTTCGTTTCATGACATTTGTATGATACAGGACATGTGTCACGATGTCTGTAATACAGCTAACAAACTGCCAGGAGTACTGCATTAACACTGTAAAAATGAACAACTAGACGAGTTGGGGGATATTTTCATTTAAAGCCTGCAAAATCTACATTTTAACAATGAAAGTGAGGGGGGGGGGGGAATTCCTTAAAATAAATAAACACTTTTAAAGATTAATTCAGCTGCTTCCATGTCGTTTGTAATTACAAAAAGTGTATCATGATACCAACGATATCTCTGAAGAGAGGACTGTGACAAAGTATCACGATATCGATATTACATCACGTCGCCCAGCCCTGAATTGCTAAATCTGCTGCGTTTCTGCGCAAGGAGAAGAAACAGCAGGGGCGTAGTATGATTTTAATCCGTTTTGGCAACTCCGGCATTCGAATATCATTAACCATGATGAGGTGAAATTTGTTTTGAGAGCTATTAACTGTTTAATAGAGTCGAGAGCTACCAAATCCCCAACTGAAAACCGCGCTCTCCTCCCAGCCAAGCTGATTTACATCAAAATTATTCTGCCATATTATCCTGAAGAGGGCGCTAACCCAGCACATCGGATGTAAAGCGCCAGAAAGAAGACGAAGGTCACTTCCTCCTGAGCGTTCTTCAAAATTGAAACGTCCACAATGTTCCCGTTACACCAAATTTACTCATGTTTGGTGTGTAAAGTAAGGCAGGCTTATTGAAAACGGTTTAGCACAGAGCCAACGCGTCTCAAAATGTGAGTAAAAATGAAACGCATAAACCAAATATGAAGTATATTATCAACCAAATCGCCTGTGTACACGTCCAGCTTCAAAATATAGGCCACGCCTCCTGAACAAGTCACCGACCTACGCAGTGATGATGATGATGATGGAGAAAGATGGAGTGTGATGACCTTTGTGAGGGATGATTTAGACATGTAGCTTGCACAATGCTAAACTGGTAGCTACAGGATTTCCTTATTTGTTAAGCTACATTAGTTTTAAACTCTCAGAAACGTGTCCTGTTCATGGAGTACTTCAGTGATGAGTAACTGTGTCAATTCATTTTTGGCCACACTGTTTATTCAAAGTTAAAAAGTAATTATAAAGCTTTCCATCCAAGATTGATCCAGCTGTCATACTGTTCCAGGGATCTCAATAATCATTCAACAATCGCACATTGTTTACTTTATTTTAAAAAAAATAAATAAATAAATAAAAATTTTAAAAAAAGTCATTACGAGATAAGTGTGAAAACCCAGCCAGAGCAGCGGATTATCTCCATGCATAGAGAAGAAGGGAGATGATGAGCTGCCTAATTACTGCAAAAACTACGCATGGTCTGTAAACACACAAGCGCACACAAAAGCGGCTCACACACTCGTGTATTCTAGTACCAAATGAACGGTTTGGATAAGATTAATAGACTGCCATGGCAACATGTCTCAATTTATGCACGACACCTAAACATATCATTTCACTCTTAACGCATCAAAACAACTATCGTAAGATTAGCATATATAAAGGACACTCTGTCTTCTTCCTCGCCCAACTTCCCCAAAACGAGTAGAAAGAGAACGCAGAAGCTGTAAAAAGGAAATAATTAGTCTGGGATGTTGATTAGTGAGGGATGACGGTGAGAGGAGGCGCACTTTAAAACACGAATCTCATGTTTGCGCGTCTTGGAGAATGTTCCAGAAAAACCGAACAAGGCCTTTCGGTATACGCTGCAGCGCCGCTTTAACATTAAAACCGTGATTTGTTTTGGGGTTTTTTTTTCAGCTTTGAGAACAAATATATGGGAGAAGCTATAATGACGTTCCTCTCCCCTCATCAACAATCGAGGATTAACAAATCTCCAAAACGTCTTCACCCTTGAGTTTGGATTTGTTTGCACGCATGAATTTAATCCGATTCCTTCCTGGATTATCGTGTTCCCTATCGTGCCGAGGCTCAATCAGAGCTGTGGTGTGTAAACAGAAAGCAGAAATCGGCTGTGCCGCCTGATGTGTGTGTGCGCATCATGAAGGGGAGAGGGAATATCAGTCTTATCAATCCTTCACTGCTAGTGCGCCACACATTACAAATCTGTGCATAACCTTCCTCCTACATGAGGACGCTAGTGCCACAAAATACATTATCACATTTTTCCAGACATTACACACACACATTCATAAGGTTATACGAGGTTGTGTATACATCCCGATACCCCCTACTCACGTCGAAGTTGTTGAGTGCACCGGCGAGCTCTCCCGGCCCCGTGTGCTGGCCCAGGCTGGAGTCCTCGGTGCTGATGCCCTGGGCCGTGTTGGAGATTCCTGAGACGGCCTGTTGCACCTGCTTGTAGATGAGCTCACGGTTGGCCTTGTAGGCGGCCACGTCCGGGTGCTGCAGGCAGGCGCGGGACGCCGTGTACAGCAGGGGAACGTTTCTCTGCAGCACGCCGCGCGCCGCCGCCATCTGCTCCTTGTGGTGCACGTCCTTCAGCTCCTGCACAACATGGAGAAGTGGGTTAACGTTACACGCCTGGACTTTAAGCACTGAACCTGAGCGATGAGTGACATCACCTTAAATGACTGAGAGTGAGCTGAAGACCAAAAATTTAATTTACACAACTTTCATGCCGAGTCATGCCATTGTACAATGGGCATTTTCAATGCTTTTGCTATTTTCTTATAGCCACTTCCCATTTTACGAAGACCTTTTGCCGCACATCACAGCTATGTTCCTTGGTCTTACCCATTGTGATGAGTGACTAAGGGAATTTGGCCTATGTGTCACCTCATATTTATACCCCTGTGAAACAGAAAGTCATGGTTGAACAATTTCCTGTTCCTAGTCACCCAGGTGTACTAAAGAATGTAAAATATCTATGGGAATATACTTCAGATATAATTTTCTCATATGAATTCATAAGAGTGCCAATAATTGTGCCACACATATTTAACAAAGCTTTTTTTTTTTTTTTTTGGATAAACCCATGTACTGGAGGACACTGTAAGAACCAAAAGTATTTCTTCTGGCCATAATAAAGGTGAGGTCCAGCCTGAGGAGGAAAAACATTTTACTTGGTAAACGTTTTGTACAGCCTAATCCAGAGGCAGCAGGTAGACCAGCGTGTGTTTGCCACTTCATGTGGTCCTCTTTGAGTACCGAGTAGTTCCTACTAGTGCTGCACTCCTCTCCATTCAAACAAAAATAAGCAGAGCACACACAAACCCCGACGCCTGCTTGTGCTTGTGCTTAATGGAGAACCAAGTCACTGTGACCTGGACTTCACATGCTTGCCATACTAACAGCATGCATTTAGATTTGATGGAGCTCCTTGTGACTGACCTACATATAGAAGGTTACTCTCTCTCTCTCTCTTAAAAGCTTCACATAATCAGGCCATTAGTGTATGGCAGTGTGCTGTAGCTTTATTTCGCTTTCTTTTACTTCTCAGTGCGCTGGAGTTTTATTCCTCTTTCTTCTCTAAAATAACTATACGTAGACTTAATGCATCAGCTAATTCATGAACCTCCGCAGTTGTCCCATTTGAATACAATGCTGTACACACAGCTGCACTGATACAGCACACGTCATTCATTTCACCATTTTAAATGCTCAGTTTACCTCTTCACTCATCACCCCCCAGCTATACTTTTGGTCCTGTATGATAATTGTGTGCTGAACCTTGAAAAACTGCATTCAATGTTTAATTTCTTGAAAGACGCAGTATTCAAACACAGTCAAACTTTAGTCAGCCACCAGTTTTGCACTGCTCAGACCCAACGAGTGCTACACTGGCTTTTGTGACTTTCGTTTTTTTGTTTGGTTTTTTTTCGCAACAGAAAATGACTCGTGATGAGAAAATATCAGAATGTACCATTTAAATGTCTTATTAGTTTATTCACGCACCAGACTGTACATCTGTGTCACAAGATTCTACATTTCTTAAGCTAAGAGAAATGCAAAGATTCGCCACACGCCATTTGGACAACGGGTTTAGGAAATGTGGATTGTCTTCCGTCCTTTCATTCGCACCTGTACATTACGATATCGTGACTTAATTTTCAGGATGTGTGATGTATCTCTCTATGTTTAGGCGTGGTAAAGTGCAGTGCTACGAAAAGTCTCTACTTAGATCAATGGCATTTATTCACATGGAAAACAGGAAGCGTTCGGTCGATCATCGATGGACATGGTTTATATAATTACACAGGAAACGTTGTTTTGATGTTATTGCCATTTTTTTTATTGATAGTAGTAGCAGTATTGTTTTTATTCTTACTGCTGTTTATTATTTTTTACAATTATTATTGTCATTATTATTCGTACACATATTCATGCACATACACACATACATACACATATATATTTTCTTATTTAAATGTATAGTGTGTAAGGAGCAGAGAAAAACTTCTCTGCGCCTAAGATTTAAAACTAATTGTGTAATTCCAACAAGCTGAAAGCACACACCAGTGTCTCCGTGTTGATGAATGAATGGATTTCACAGCAGCAGTCAGACTACAGCATCCAGAGACCGCCCGGCTTAATTACAGGCCTGACGATGTCGTGTTCCACCCGAGAGGAGAGCCGATAATAAGAATCGAACACGCCGTTTCTCTCGATGTCTGATTGGTGAAATAATTAGCATTGCTGATTAGCACTCCGGTTTGCCTCAGCATTTATTTTGACACGAGGTGACGCCAAGTGGAAAATTCATTCAGAAAAGCACAAGCTCTGACTACAGCGAACTCGATTCGCTAAACAAAGGGATAAATTCTTGCATCTGCGTAATGGGTTTTGTCACTCTGGCTGCCCTGAGCGTGGGTCTCGTTTCCCCCGCCTCTCTCAGTGGGCTCTAAGGAGATTACTCATGCTTATAGGCTGTAGGCTGCTGTTTGATGACTAAACGCCCAGAATGCGATTAGATCTGCTGATTAAGTTGCCTGTCTATCCTTTATTCTGTGTCCGTCTCTGAGAGTACTCAAATCATATCATATAAAGGATAAGAAATCAGATATTGTCACAACACCAAACTCGTTTTCACACTTGTGCCATTTGAGCGCAGAATTTGACGCAATTAGGTGAAGTGTGAAATCCGTTTTCGAGCCTGGAGGCGGCGCAGAGACCCTGACAGTTGTGCTCTGGGGTTCGCGTCAACCGAACTGCGCTCGGGGTCGGATACCGAGGAACATGATCCGTACAATGTGTCACGTAACGTCCTGTTTCTACTTTCGTGACACCAGGGAAAGGATTATGATTACTGATGAATTTTCACAGTACCGGAGCGCTGGAATTAATTCAAATTTGTGGTACGAGTGCTTGCACTAAGAGCACTGTTAAAAACAAACCCTTCATGGCTAAAAAAAAAAATAATAATCTGCACGATGACATAAAATACATCCAAAAACACAGACAAAAAAGATGAACGTAGCGTCCACCATTCTGCAAACATGGACACACAAAAGTGCACAACTGATCCACATTTCTAAAGTAATTTTTCAATGTGAAAGCAAATCTGTGATCATCACCCTCCAAACAAACCCAGAAGTATTCGGACCTCAGAATGCTGGGGGGGGGGGGGAATAAATAAATAAATCATACCTGCTGTCTCTTGGCTGCCATCATGTTGAGTTTGTCCACTTCAGGCTTCAGAGCTTTGTACTGGATGCCCAGATCCTGCTCAGTCCCTGCGTTACGCACCTTTGCCAAGTTTTCCTCAACCTGCCAGGACGATAACAACAATTATTGCAAAATGTACACAATAGCACAGTGCTAGAGCAGCGTTCAAATCCAATAACAACTCCGTGAGGGTTTGGGCAGATAAACAGTGAGGCCGAGATAAACTAAGAGAGATAGATGGCGAGAACACAAATCACGGACTCTTGTTTCCCTGAAGGCGTCTGGCTGTTTGTTAAAGTTGGCGGGAAGCCCCTGTTTCAGTGCTTAATGGCCCTCCGCAGGGACAGAGAGTGATGTAGAGTAGCCTAGTTTAACTAAAAACAAATGTTTGCATCAAGCATGCCATTAAACACATCCTGGCTAGCAGCACTAATCTCTTTAAAAGGCAAAAATCAGGCAAATGTTTGAAGCGAAAAGAACTTCAGATAAGAGCGTAATTACTGGACTTGCCTGCGATATGATGGATGTGACGGTAGCACAGGGTGTGTAATAGCGGGTTTGGTGTAGTGTATGAAATTAAGAAACTAGGAACTAACGGGCAAAACACTCAGGCAGCTAGAGAAAGCCCGAGACAGTAATGTCTTTAAAATCCACTAAACACTGCCGTCAAATCCAGTTCAGTGGTGCTGCATCTACAACCAACACACTAAGCACAGGAAAGAAGGAAGGAAGAAATGAATAAAACACTTGCTTGGTGGGCATGCTGCTACAGGAAAATAATCAACCATGAGGTGGTGCAATGAAGCAGAGTTACTGTTACCACCCCAAAGCTGATTATTTTCCTATAACTGCATGTCCCTGAGTGTTTTATTCCTCTTATACTACAGCGATTTGTCAACATTCTCAATTTTTTTTTTGAGAATGAGTGTGCTTTTTAACCGTTTAGTGCTACATCCATGAAACAAGTTAGTTCCTGTTCTCACTTATAAATAGTCGTTCCCTCACCAGCCTCTGTGTTTTTCTCCATTCTGAAGTTAATAAGACAAGGGAAAAAAAAAAAAAAAAAAAAAAAAAAAAGAAGCAGCAGCTTGTTGTGTTAAAGAAACCGTAAAAGTAAACTCCACTTTTCCTCTGACTGTTACAGCGCTCTGACACTGGTGACTCCTTCCATAAATATTAAATAAATGCCTTCACCATATTAACAACTCCACACTTTTCTTTTAGGTGTGAATGAGCCGGTATTACAGAAACAACAACGTGTTAGAACGAGAGCATTAACAAAAAGCCAAAACTACTGCGAGAGAAAATTAATCAACGCCTTCTGACCAATCAAAAATCCAGAATTCAACAGTGCTGTAGTACGAGCAGTCAGAATACGCCTCTGATATAAGAAAAAGGTCATAATTTGTGTAAACACTGATTAACAGAAAGAGTAGAACACTATGCCTGGAAAATGCTAGGAAAAAAAAAAGAAAAAACTTTTGCTCCTACCCGTAAATGTTCATAATTACTGTTACAAAGAGCACTAATCATAATTATGAAGAATCCAGAGACTTGGTATTATACAACTGAAGAGAGTGCTCTGACCAAAGACTTGTGGGTTTTGGCGGCATCGTGGAATCGTTCGGCCCGCGGTCATGAGCGGCAGCGTCCGCACCGCATTAAGGACCAGACACACCATGATTCAATAGCTATCGAATTTCAGAGGAGCTCGGTGACACTAATCTGGTTTGTGCCAACAGCCCATCACGCTAATGTGAATAAATTGAATCAAATCAAACCCAAGAAGGAGCTTCTGGTGGCAGAGAGAGAGAGAGAGGCAGAGAGAGAGAGAGAGAGAGAGTCCAGATTCCACAAACCGCAAGAGCGCAGGATTACAAACCGGGCCCGGGCCTGTTCAAGTTTACTTTCAGTATTCAAGGACACGTTTTCATTCAGTTATTTTATTTATTTTAGTTCATATATGCATTTTATTTTATTGGATTTGTTTATTTACTTCGGCTTATTATTTCTTTTTTATTTAATTTAAAGGAAATCTACCTGGATCTGATCACGTCATTTTCTACTCCACTAAAGTCCTGCAAAATCGTACATTCTACTTCACTGGATAAGAAACATGCTGTTTTGGACTAATATCACATTACACAAGTCCAGCGTCAGAGCTCATGCATGTATTTTACATTTTTATTGATGATGCATTGGTGCAAGGAAGAACAAATCCAAAAAACTCTACTCAGAAATTTGTGTATTGAGAAAAAGGTGGACATTTTGAGCAAGTTCTGTAAAGTAAAAGCTTTTGTTTTGCCATCTTTTAATTGTTCTCTTATGATGCTGGACTTAAAGGACACTCTAATATTATATATTCTGCTAATATTATGAAAAAAGGTTTAACCTTGTTTCAGGTGTTTGGGGGGGGGGGACAAACCATTTTTGAGAGTGGAGGTTTTTAGACTCAAATCCAAAGTAAACTATTTTATAAAATGAAATCATGAGCTTTTATAACTCCGGTAAAAGCACTTTAAAGAGACGTGCACCAGTTCGGACTAGTTCTCCACGGGTGGAGTTAGTGGCACTAAAATACCCAGGCAGAGAGAGGAAAAGAGAAAAGCAGCGCCACTTGGCTCTGGTCAAACCGACTCTGACCGTGTGTCTAGCTATATTTGCTCTGCCAGGAGTGAAAACACTTTGGGTTAATTGGCCATGTTCCCTGTGACACACCCTTTAGTTTTCAGCCTCGCTCCCACACGCAGGCTGAAGAGAGGCTGAGATAATGAAAAGGGCAGCTATAAAAAGAGCCGCTCAGGATTCGCCGGCTGGGTCAAGGCCACGCTGCTAACCAGATATGACCGATAACACAAAAATAACACCTGTGGAGCTCTTCAGCCACGTTCCTTCCTGTTAGCACTTAAACCACATGTTTGGAAAATCAGAGCACTGGATTAAAAATAAAGCTGCCTGACATTTGTTACACGATTATTTAGCAAGATGAGTGAGCGCGCATCCCATGAGCCTCTGCTCTAAAAAGGTGAATGAATGACCACCGTGAAACTAAAGTACTCTTCTCCTGCATTTTCCTAAAGCCTTTTCACTTTTATATACTGATGATAATGATCTCTTTCTAAAAGGCCACTGAGATATTTAAAGAAAAGGTTATCGAGCTTATTATCTTTTATTTTTACACCACAGCGCTGCTGAACGCTCTGCTCAGAAGGTGTATTTTCTATAAACTGCAGTGCCAAACATGTTTGTTCTGATACTTTATCGTTTCTAGAGTAACAACTAATTCAAAGGGATACCCAAGTGACCATGTAAGACTGTGTGTGAGAACGTGTGTTGAACCAATGAAGATGCCCAAGACATAAGAGCTGCTTATATTTCAATCTTAATGACTTAATAGACATTCCTGTTAGAGGAAAAGAAGTGTGTGTGTGTGTGTGTGTGTGTGTATGTGTGTGTTTGTGTGCACATCACCAGTTTGAGCTGCAGAAGGAGCAGGTAGACGTCGGACATGTCGGCCAACACCAGCAGGTGTGTGACAGCTGAGAGAAGAGCGCGAGCAGCTCGCACCATGTTCCCTCTCTTCACCGAGGAGCAGGGGTCCTCAGCAAACTCGCCCGAGGCCTGCCGCATGGAGTCTCCTGAAGAGGGAAAACACACACACACACACACAGGCTCTAAATCTGCCAGTTTCCATGTGTTATACTGAGTAGAGCTTAACACTGAGTGAAAAACATCAGGAATTCCACTAAAGACAGAACAAATAGTGCATAGTGTAAAAGGCTGTCACATAGTTATTCCAAGGAGTTGGTACAGCAAATAGAACTATAAAATGTTTATTATTATTTTTTTAAAAATGGAAATATAATGCAACTTGTGATTTAAGAAGTGTACTGTCTTATGCACAAGCTTCCATGTACAACGAAATTTAGTTTGCATGTTTTGCAAAAAAAAAATACCACCATAGCAAGTGAAGATATATTTAAGGAAAAGGTAGTATTTCTCATTATGAGATTATTATATAATAAATATAAAGACTATTTCTACACATATTTAGTGGCAGAAACAGAAAAGCGTTCGCCCTATCGTCCAGAGACCAAAACTGGCCATGCTCTCTGGGTGGGAGGGGCATACTCTTGCTTTCCTCTGTCAATCATAGCGACACTAGCCAATCATGGGCATCTACGAGCTTGGGTATGCGGAAGAGGGCAGACAGCGCTTTCCTCAGAGTGTGTTACGCCGCCCTGTGATGCAGCACGAGCAGCAGTTCGAAATGATGCAGCAGGTGGTCTTGGAGGAATCACTTGATCCTCTTACCCTTCTGGGCTGGTAGCTGTCATATGACAGGAGATAGCTAGCTGGTGGGTAGGAAGTGGCCAAGACCAAAATAGGGAGAAAATCGGGGGGGCCTGGGGATTAAAGGGTATTAAGGGCAACAGACTTACAAAATAAAATAAAACACAAACCTAAGCAGGGTTTAGGAAAAATGGCTAGTGCAGACATTCAGCACAAGCAGGTTATACATCTGGGCGATCAGTTGGGCGGTTTGTTGATATAACCGTCAGTGCCTTGTTTTTGTTTTTTTTTTGTTTTTTTACTTCACTCATACAACAACCAGAGAAAGAAAACTTGCTGTTGACCGAGTCAGGGTTGTTGAACTCCTCTCCCTGCAGGACACAACCCTCCTGCAGAGCTGAATCAGAGGTGTAAAATGAGGCAGAAAGCTCAACTCTGTAGCGCTGTGCTTCTCCACCACTGCAGTCCGACTCCACCAGCTTACGCACTTCAACTCTACAAACTAAACTTGTTAACAGCAGCCTCCGTTTCACCCACTTTTTTCTTTTTTTTTTTTTTTTTTAAACCAAGGAACACGAGAAACAAGTTAAGCATCCTGTCTCTGGATTGTGTCTCAGCAGAATGAAACTTCTTTTCTTGAATCTTTATATAAAGATACAGCAGAGGTGAGCGCGTAGCAAGCTCACAGCGACTCTCTGAACATGTGGAGCTAACGAACAACAGCTGGAACATCGTTAATAATGAAGTCTACAATATACAACAATAAAGCTCAGGGGATCTGACAACTGAAACATAGTGCAAATAAAACTAAAAGTAGGTCTTCAGTGATATGGAAACTGGGCTGAAATGTTGATCATGAGCATTTCCATGAAGCAAACGACACCCATGTGGATATCAGTATGTTCTGTATACATTCCTGCATAAATATGGGAAAATTAAACCAATTCATAATGCGATGCAAATATATTCGGTCCATACTGCAAAGTAACTCAAATGTACTCTTTTTAAATAATTAAAAAAAAAAAAAAATACATAAACAAAACAATGGTGTTTGTATTCATTTAAATTACTGCATATTAAGCAATTTAAAAAATAAATAAATAAAAAAAAACACCTGAAATACACCTCCCCACCTTCCACATCAGACATGGGAGGAATATAACACATGCTGGACACGCTGTTATGGGAAAATAATCAAAGATGAGGTGGTATGAGAAAGCAGAGTTACAGTTACCAACCCCCAGAGATGATTATTTTCCTATATCAGGAACACGTCTCAGAGTGTTTTATTCCTCTTATACTACAATGCCACAATGTGATGTGGAGCATCCATGATACAAGCTAGTTCCTGTTCTCAAATCACGTTATAGCAGCTATAAGTCAGACTTTCACCAGTGCTGACACTGGAGACTCCTTACAGGAAACGTCACCATATCAACTGTTACGCATGTTTTTAATTTATGTTGGGCGACGACCATCCATGTCCCCGAGTACGTTGTTATGAAGTGAAGTGAAGTGATGGGTGGCCAAGTACGGTGACCCATACACGGAATTTGTGCTCTGCATTTAACCCATCCAAGTGCGCACACACAGTAGTGAACACACACCCGGAGCAGTGGGCAGCCTTTTTTGCTGCGGTGCCCGGGGAGCAGTTGGGGGTTCGGTGCTCAAGGGTCTCACCTCAGTCGTGGTATTGAGGGTGGAAGAGAGCGCTGGTCATTCACTCCCCCCATCTACAATCCCTGCATGACCTGAGACTCAAACCTGCAACCTTCAGGTTCACCTTCGGGTTACAAGTCAGACTCTCTAACCATTAGGCCACGACTGCCCCCGTTACTATATAATAGAAATGATAACATATTAGAATGATTGGATTAATATAAACATTTGCAGGTGCACTAATGTCAGAGCCGCTGTTACAGAAAATGAATCAACACCAATCAGAATTGAGTATTTAACAGTGCTGCTGTATAAGAACACACACACACATCCTGGTGTCCGTATCGCTACAGTATTACTACATGTATGCAAACAGCGTCAGAGGGAAAACCTCAGTAAAATGCTTGCCAGTGTGCAGAAATAAAGCACGACAGCAGCAGCTTTAGGAACAGCCAGGCATCCATTTTATGCGGCGAGAGTGCGAAGGTTTCTGTTTTTTTCTGCTGGGGAAGCAGAGCGAGTACTCCCACTGCAGAGACTCGGTGCCCTGGTGTAATAAAGCAGCGCTTTGGGGACAAGCTCTGTAAATACGACCCCGCCTCACACGGTGTGTAGCGATACGCAAAGCTCACTACATTCGGCGGCTAAATCCCAGCTCATCCACCCTGAGATCCAGCCAGAGGGATTTGCCTAGGTGACAATCGGCTGACCGCCGTCTCGTTTTTAATCCAGGTTCCAGAGGTACATGGAAAAGAGGGCAAAAAGCCGATGGCTGCTCCGTGTCTGAAGACAGACAGAGGTCAACTTGTACTTACACCACAGCGCTGGTGAATTCTGGATTCTGATTGGTCAGAACACATTGATTAGTTTTCTATAACGGCAGCTCTGACAGTAGCGCAGCTGCAGATGCAAGTGAGAACAGGTACTAACTTGCGCTAACATTAAGTTTAACTAAACGGATAAAACTTACAGTGGATCGTTCTTTATTTAAAAGAAATGTAGTTGTGTCCAAATTGCTGTGGTATAAGAGGAATAAAACATCTTAGGATGTGCTGTTACAAGAAAATAATCAACTCCTGGATGGTAACAGTAGCTCCGCTTCTTCACAACATCCTGTCGTTAGTTATTATCCTAGAACACAACACCATGAAATGTTTTATTCCTTACAAAACAATGAATTTTGGTGACAGGATACAGTTTCAGAGAGAGAATTCACAGAAGCTCAGAGCCAGACATCATTATGTGGCAAAACATCATAATTTGTCAAAATATCAGGCAGAAATCCAGTTCAAAAAAAGCTTCTAGTCAATTCTTGAACAAGATTTTCCAAAACTAATCATATTGGCCCTGAGCTAAAAAGTGTCCAAGGTAGCCATTAAGGTAAACAAAGGGGAAAGAAGAATATTAAAACCACAAAACCTCTGTAATCAAAAGCCTTGTAATACCAGACTCATCTTTTCTCAGTCTTTTTGAAATATTTGCAGTAATTTCAAGAGATGAAAAATCACAATCTTGGGAACTTTTTAATAAAGGAAGAAATGAGGAAAAACAAAGGAGTTTCTCCCTCACCACCACCTTTCGTCTACTTCCACTGTCATAAAATATGAGAAACACTTGTGCATTCGACTTAGGAATAGAAATTTAATATATTCATCAGACATGATGTCCTCTGTGAAAATTGGTTCACGTTTACCTTGAGCAAACAAGCTGGTATTTTTTTAAGCAGAACTCATTAAGAGAACTCCTCTAAGCACTGAGCAGATTATCAAAACAATGTACAAACACCATTTTCTCTTATTTCCACCGTTTTACTACGTTTACAGTAATGAAAATATTTAATACGTTTACAGTAATGAATAAAGATGGTAGTAAACTCATCCTTTCTGGTCTCACACACGACAGTTTAAAGCTTTTTATGCTGGACTGCTAGGGCACAACCACAAACATTAATAAATACATTTACATACAAAAAAAAAATAGCAAAAATCACACATTCCGATTTCTGATTATACCGAGTTGTGTGTGCCTATAATAAAACCTGCAATCCTTTACATCAGAAGTTCTCAAAGTGGGGTCTGGGATTTTACTTATGTATTTTGTTGTTACGTTGATAGTAATCACAACCCACATCATTAACGCTATTATATTTAGGGGTCCAAGCACCAAAATCAACCTACTGTGTTCAATCACTGGAAAGCTCAGGAATAGAAAGCTCTATGGCTCTACAAAAATATATATTAATTTGAACATTTTAAATAATGTTCATGCGAAAAAAGAAAAGAAGAAAGGAAAGGCTGGTGAAGGAACAACTGTTGGTAACTGCTATAATGTACGTGTACCGTAAAAATAACGCTGACTTATGACAGGTCACTCTTTAATAAATAAAAACATTGTAGTCATGGGGAAATGTGGTATAAGGGGAATGAAACAGGGAACAAAAACAAACAAAAACATTTTAACAAAATCACTCTGAACTGTTCAGGAGTGAAAACGTTATTTTAAGAAGTCCATCAGCTTTTAATAATAACATTATTTTTCAGTTCCAGTTTGATTTCAAGAAAGTACAACCTAAACTTAAACATCTTCCCAGCAGGCCTAAAGTCCTGTACAGAATCCGACACTTCCTGGAAGACATAACGTTAGATAGTCACTATACTGGAAAATAATCAACTCAGAAGTAGTAACTGTAACTCCACTTCATCTCACCATCTCATCAGTGATTATTTTCCTATAACAGCATGCCCCCAAGTGTATTATTCCACACTGATTACTTTATTCTGTAGCGGCCATGCAGTAAGCCACACCCCTAATCTACAGAGTTTAGCCCTCAGTGGATAAAACTTTTCTCTCCTGAGGGTGGGATCAATATGGCCATTTTACCCGAGCCCGATGGGATCAGCACGTCTTTAATAAATCCTCGGCCGTCTCCTCTCTTGGTGGAAACCTTCGGCTGGCTGTGGAAGCTGCAGTAAAGCGACGTGTGTAGTCTGTTCTCGCCCGGGGTAGTGGCACATTATCATTCAGCCGCCATTATAACGCCTCTACAGTATCGAGAGGCTTTTACTCCTCCTTTAAATCCCACAGCGAGGCCTCTACACTGCACCAAACATGTGAAGCAGCTCAACACTGATTGTCTATTAAATTAAGATTTCAATTAAAGCGATTCCTCTGAATCTCTTACAAGCTCTATAATAATCAGTGTTAGAGGACACGGTGTAAATCGACACAAAGACTCGGGGAGAGAGATAAGGAGAGGCTTTGCTTTTAGAAAGAGCCTTTTATTTCCCCATTAAATAAAAACTAAAGTGTCATAAAAGATGAAAACGCTTATCTTAAGTGCTTGGAAGAACTCGCTACTTCTCCCCAAGAAACAAAGGAGGTTCTTATGATACAACCATCTCAAATCTTTCCAACCTTGGAGTCGTGTTCATGTGAGTGTACAGCCAGCGAGTAGCTACAAGAAGCAGAAGGAAACACTTAAATCCCCTCGGTAAAACACTGAAGAGTGACGAGACCTTCGATTTGTCCCAGGAGAAATTAACACCTTGCGTTAAGCAGTCACACTCAGTAAACATTTATAAACCAGCTTTTTAATCTCCAGTTGAATTTCATTTGAAATACATCCTCTGTTTTAGTATTCATCTTTTCATTTTACTTTTATTTATTCTTCTCTGTATTATTTTTATTATTCATTTGTATTGTACTGATTTATATTCTATTTTACATACTTTTCATTATTGCACAATAATTAAGTGCCTTGTTTACAGATTTTCTTTTAACTGGTACATACTGTATAGAGACAAGTTCCCTTCCTTACTAAATATATTTTCTTTGGACTTTTTAATACTGTGCTCACTTTATAGTATATATATATATATATATATATATATTTTTTTTTTTTATCTGTAAAAATGTTTACTTTTCGCACTACTGTAATGCTGCAATTTCCCCTCTGGATCAATAAAGCATCTCTCTCTCTCTCTCTCTCTCTCATCCCACCCCATCTCTTTACGCTTGAATTTTTCTCCTTATATTTTCACATCATCGTTTTTATATCCCTGTGCTACTACTTCATTGTACAAAACATCAAGCTACGATGTGCTCTATAAATAACATTCTTATTCTTATTACTACTACTACTGGGTAATTGTTGTTATTATTATTATTATTATTATTATTATTATTATTATTATTATAATATCCTGGCTGTCTTGCCATTTGTGAAAATGGGAGCCGAATACTTGAGGTTAGGGATGGAACGACAGGACACACACACACACACACACACACACACACACATTGTGATTCTCCAGGATATTTCTACGATACCCAGCACCATATATAAGTTTGCTGGTAATTCAGTGTTGCATTGTATTAAAAAACTGTTATAAATAACAATAAATCTGAAATGCTGGAAAGGTTTTGCTTTAAAAAAAATTTTAAAAAAATCACCACCATGCTATCCATGATGTCTCAAAAAAAAAAAAAAGCATAATGTGACTAAATTTACTCACGATGTCAGTATTAGATCATCGAATCGACAGACCCTACGTAAGCCTGCAATCCATGAATGCGCGATGCATCATGTGCAGCACTCCTGGGACAGTATCTGCACGTATTTTTCCATTTTATTTTATTAGGCCTAAGAGTCCTGACAGCTGCCACTGCAAGTAACGGCGGTGTTCGTTCTTGTGACAACTGCGTAACACCGTGGTCAAGCAACAATCCAAGAGATTGACTGTAGATTTCCCTCACTTTTAGTTCCTACTAGGTCATTTTTTTTTTATTTATTCAGGTGTGATCCATCTTTTCAAAGGTATAAAAAGGTATTCTGTATAAATAAGAGCTGTAAGTGCTCTGCATTACAAAGCTTTGAGATCCGCCTGGATCTCAAAAAAAAAAAAAAAAAAAAAAAAACGTATTCCACTTCATTACAAGTACGTCTCAATCGAGATAAGGATTCAGAGCCCTTGACCCGGCATTCAAGTTCTCCTTACGAGAGCACTGCTGTGAATAAGCTTCACCTCAGCAGCCGGTGATATGATCACGAATAAGCAGTATAACTGCCGGACCACAATCAGACCTTATCTGCTGCATCTTTAGCTTGTGTGCTGACCTTTTCGGAGAAAACCGGGGCTTTGCACAAACCTGGCAAATGACATACTTTCATCCCAGCGTGCACAGAGTACATAACAAAACACTCGGCTGTTCTCAGCTCATAACAGCCATTACGATACGGCTGAAAATAGCCGTAAATGGGTTTTTTTTTTTTTTTGGTCCGGTGATTCAGCCACGAGGGACGAATCGTACTGTCGGGCACGAACAGACATTTAGTGCTCCTTAACTGTAGATTACGTAGCAATTTTTCCAGCATGCTCTGCTTCTTTTTAACTGCTGAGAAGCCGCAGCTCAGGTTACAATCTAACAAAATAAACAGTTTAATACAGCTGTGCTGCTGAATAACTTAATTTATGGTGTTATTTATACAAGGGCTACAGAGCAGAATGATGCTCCGAAAGAATGAACAAGTGTGAACATTTCAGGTTCCTGTACCAAGTGAGAGATGCCTTTATAACCCGCTAAAGATTTACACCGTATAAACAGAAGCATTATCAGCTGTCTGGCTCTCGCTCTTTGGATTCCATACTGATGAGAGCAACCCAGACTGAATCTCACACTCCAGAGTGTCAGCGCAGACTGCTGGCGTGCTCTCTACACACTCACCATGGCCAACACCACCCACCAACTCACACTGCAGTGTGCAGATGTCAGACATGTCACTCCGAACAACACTAAATACCTGGAATCTGCCCCAGTTTGGACCGAGACATGCCAAGAAAATCTTGGTGAAATATCTACAGCTCCTTTCTACTTAGGGAAACAAAAGATCTTAAATGAATCACAGTTCTATTTAATGATTTCGCATTGACGCACAAAAGGTCAGAATTTTTCATAGATTTACCCAGAATTGGTTTCTGGGTTTTAAAAAAAGAGGACAGTAACAGTAACTTCTTAGAAAACAACCCCAGGGCGGATGATAATGCTGCACTCGGAAGCGTGAAGTCGGAATCACAGCATTTTCGACACGTGTCTGTCAGAGATACAAAGATATAAAGATATAAACAGGGATGTCCTCCATGTTCACCTGTACCGTCAAAGTTACACAGTTACCAAGCGAATATGTCTGTATGGTAAGTGATCCACAGTAAACACTTGTGTATATACAGTATAACTCATTTAAAGGTGAAGAAGTGCTGCTGGGTTCTCTGTTCATTGCTGATCAGCCATTTTGATTTGACGTCACTTGCTGAACTTGGGGTTGAAGTGACCATCCTGGTTTTCCGTGTTCAGGAGACGTTTTCTTTGGTTTTCGTTTTAGGGAGATAATACTATACTAATAATACTAGATAATACTAATAATACTAGATAATACTAATAATACTAGCTAGCTAGCCTTTTTCGTTTTTGTTGGCGTGCATTATGATCATAAAATCGTTTATTTCCTTCAGCCTGTAATTCATATTGCAGCATTAATATTGTGTCAACAACCACTTTCCAGCGGCATCGTTTAGGTTTCCATGCGAACAAAACACACTGCAGGTTTTACTCTCCCTGTGAATGAACTTAGCCGAAATGTTTGTGATTTCTCCATTCCTGAACGGTTTACGGTTTTTGAAACATCTAAAAACAAATGATAGCAGAGCTACAATATGAAGTACATTTCTAACAAAAGAAAGAGCTTAACAAGTAAATAAATCAATAAAACAGTTTGATGAAGCTGAACTGAAACTGCAGCTGTAACAGCTTCTGAATAACACAATTTACGGAGTTATTATTTAGATAAAAACTACAGCAGAGAAGAATGCTGCAAAGAAGGAAAACAAAGAGCCGTTTAAACTGGGTGTTTAACAGTGATGAGGCTGTACAGGACAAGAACACAAGGCTGTTCTCCAGGGTGAGGAGAAAAAAAAAAAAAAAAAAACAGCATCACGGGATGACTTGTTTCCTGAGAAATGAGACGGATCTACAGAAGTAGGCAAGTCAGTCAGAGAAGCTTTTTCGGATCACGTCCTGCCTCCAAATACCGCCTGACAGTGACGGCTTGGTGGTTATGGGTAATCTCCGTCCCAAGAATGATGAAATCTTTTCCCTTGACAGGTTCAGATTTTCAAATACACTCCTGACAAGCGAGTCATTTAAACGATGTGATTCGCACACGGGTTAGGACTGTGTGCCGCGATAAAGTCCGACATCCTTGCACCACGGGTACGGATCATGACCTTTTCGGGGGGTTTATACTTCTTGATAAAGTACTTAACAAAAATGTACATATGAAGAACACACCTGATGAGCTGTAACACAAATCATAAAGTAGCACACTGATAGTCATGATGTGCAATATCCATGGGCAATTATAGATCATTATAGATTATTGAAAACTAATTCATTAAAATCTTGAATCCCTCAGTGTAGCATGTGCTCTTTTTTACACACGCATGACAAACCAGTGATTAAATACGAACGTTTAGCCTGCGTTGAACATAAAATAAAGGTTTTTATTCAATCTGGTGTTGATTAATTTTCTATGACGGCAGTTTTAACAGTAGCGCAGCTGCAAATCACAGGTTTATATTAATTCCCATTATCGTTTCCATAGTAACAGCTCATTGGCAAGTTTACTGTAAGGCGACTTGGAGATTTATGGAAGGAGTCTCCAGAGCGTCAGCACTTTCGCAAGCTTTTTTTTTTTTTTTTTTTTTTAATCTTACTAACTTCACAAGAGAGAGAAAAAATAGAGGCTGGTGAGGGAACAACTGTTTATATCTATTATAACATACAGGACCATTTTTTCCTGGATGTTCCATTACATTATATGTAAATATAAATGGTTAAAAGTGCAACATGTCATTCATTAATAAAGAAAAAAAGAAATTGACCAGCTGCTGTGGTAAGAGGAATGAAACACTTCAGGGCATGCTCTTATAGGAAAATGATCACCTTCAGGGAGGTAATGGCTCGACACAAAGCATCACACCACACCAGCATTGATTATTTTCCCATAATAGCACACCGTCAAGTGGTTTATTCGTAATGTGCGGTCATTCATTTTATCCCTTAGCATCGATAAAACTGAGCTGCGGCGTATTCCATGCTGTCATGTTTGCTTTTAGATTGAAATGAATGGCGTTTTTTTTTCCGAGAAGGAAAC
This sequence comes from Pangasius sanitwongsei, assembly GCA_037576675.1. Taxonomy (NCBI): domain Eukaryota; kingdom Metazoa; phylum Chordata; class Actinopteri; order Siluriformes; family Pangasiidae; genus Pangasius; species Pangasius sanitwongsei. The sequence goes on from CM075011.1 coordinate 3,717,557, forward strand.
ATGAACTCTGTTAGAAATTTGCTTTGGCCTACGCTGGATCGAGTAACTGAAACCTCCTGCGTGACCTTAAGTGATTTTACATTGAGCTGCCGTACACAAGCTGGGTGTTGCCTAACTTGTGTACGCTCGCGGCACCAAAAACACTGCCGGATGTGACTTTTCTTTTTAGAACGCCCCGACGTTACACAACGCAATTCTGAGACGTACCAAAAATTATATCATACACAACTATTTCTAATAACAATAAACCACAGGGCACAGCACACGGCAGCAAGCGTCGAGTAACGGACATGCTAATGCCTCATTAATGCCAAGTGTTGCTTACGTTAGCTAGCAATGCGTGAAGATCTGTGCACACGGCTATGAAAAACCTCTTCAGCCCCCTGAGAGCGCCGAAAGCACCGTCACTCAACAGTTACCTGGATCTGATCTGCATTGTTTAAAAAACACACACACAATGAAGGAGCGGTTTCCGAGCACAGCGCCTCAGTCGCGTTGCGTTAAAATCAACAGACTTTTCAGATATTCATAGCAAACAAGCCAGGAGCAAAACAGGGAGCAGGTGAAGCTGACAGAGGCAACTGTCTCACTTAACCTGCCCCCTCCTCCTCCTCCTCGTCCTCCTCCTCCTCAGGAAAGGAAACATCGTGTAGATGTCAGCGGTGTGTAGTGATGCAATCAACCAGAGACGGAGACACAGAGAAAGCGGTGAGACCGGTTTAAAACTAACACAGTCTCTGTTCATGTGAGCAAGCAAATCAGATCAGGAACAGACTTTTAACGCATGCAGTGTTCAGTTTGTTTGACTGGACACCTGGTGTGTTCTTCCGGCAGGGGGGGAGGAAGGAAAAATAAAAATCACACTAAACAACCGAGATTCGCTCCAGATCCAAGCAAACTCTAGCGCAGTTTGTAGCGGGAAAGTGATTCGACTGCGCTATAAACCAACTGAACCGTAGAGAAGGGGAACTCTACACTGCTCACAGAGCAAACGGCCATGTTGATTTGACATCACTCTGCAAACGGGGAAGGAACAGGTGGTCGAGAAGATTACCCCAAGCTCACGGGGAGGTTGCGTTGGGTTTTTTTCTAATTGTAAGCAGTGAATGACAAAGTTACAACTTCACCTGGAACGCAGCATTAGTAAGCGATACTAGGCTGGAGTGTGTGTTTTGTCAGCACAAGAGAAGCTTTTAAAAAAAAAAAAAAAAAAAAAAAAAAGGCTAGAGCTTTTTCTGTACAATTAAAACACTGAGTGTGAAAGTGAAAGCAGCTAGATACGGCTGTGAGGAACGCAAATGCATTCCTAAAGAACTCAAACAGAAACTGTCAGATAGAAGTGCCTTCTGACGCCAAGTCGATCACTCACCTGACACATTTCACCTGAAACGTAACCTCGAAACAGTGTCTGATTTCACAAAGAGGAAACAGCGAAGGGAAGTGAACAGGGCATGTTTAGAAACATAACCACCACCTTTCAACAGAGAGGTGCTTTTTGTTTTCAGATCCTGCAAAAACAACACAGATCAGAGGAACGTACCTTGCTTGCGGACGTCCTCTACGGCGGCGGTGAGCTCGTCTTTGAGAAACTGGCTCTCCTTGGCGATCTTCTCGCCTTTCTCCAGGAAGTTCTGCGTGGCGCTCTCCACCGAGGCGGCCAGAACGTGCGCCTTTTTGGAGCGGCCCTTCTTTTTATTGGACGGGCCTTTGTTGCTCGAGTTCACCAGAGTAGTCACCTAGACGTTAAACCAGAGTGTAAGTTATTTAAAAACAGGAACAGTCTGGACCGCGCAGGACGCATATCTACACGAGTAATACTAAAAAAAAAATATACTGAATAATCCAACATGGTGTGATGAAATGATAAAAGAAGGCATTTTATTTTCCTTTACTGATCTCTACCTGGGTAACGAGCGGCTCCAGGAGTCTTTCCACAGCCAGCGTGCGGATCTCCAGGCTCTTGGGGTCCCATTTGAAGTTGATGTTGGGGGTGTTAATGGCCGTCATGTTCTCGGAGGTTCTGTGAAGGAAAAATTTATCTTCATCTCCTGAATTAAGAAACTTGGGAGCTGTTCAAACCACCTTTTTTATTTAATAGCTTGCAAGACATCATGTCAGCAAAACCTCAGTCAAAAGCCACGGACCAGTATTTATGTACATGAAAAGTACGGAATAAAACAACAATTGCATAATAAAAAATGTTTACTTATTAAAGAACGACGTGTGCTTTTTATCTGTTTATGGTTACATCGAATGCTGTTGCACGTCCACAAAACACGTTAGTTCTCATTAACACAGAAAATGATTCGGCACCTTCTACCCAATCAGAAGCGAGAGTTCATCAGAGTAGTCGTATACGCAGGCTAAACACACGGCCGCGTGAGCTTAACGGTAAGGATAAGAGGACAGGAGAGTGGGATATATTTATGACTCCAACATACAGCACGCTCTAACTTCTCAGCTTAGACAGTGAAGGTATTTGGCATGTCTACGGTAATAATATCTATCGTAGGTGCCAAATGTCACAATCCATCATCTAAACCAGACGTATTCACACTTCCCAGTGTTCCCGAGGAAAGAAATAGGCTCTTTTGGCATAGCTTGGTGCAGGGTCCGGCGTGCGCTGATGTTCAAAAGCACAAAAAAAAAATGTAAAGGTTTGCAGGTCTGGTAAAGTCTTTTAAAATATTTATTTTTGGTATTTTCTATCTCACCGCCCTCTTCCGCATCTAAACCCTTAAAGGCCGAGAGAAAAGAGCGCACAAGAGGCTTCTTCTGTCCAAATGTACAAGGACACGGTAGAGTCCCTGCGGCTTACATCACATCCACAAACTAGACACCAGGGACTTGCTCTAATGCTGATCATCTGTGTCGACCTTCACTGGCCCGGTTTCCACTTATGCCACCGGCGTGCTATCGATCGGCCATCATGTATGGAGGGCGGGGTTTAATCAGGAACGCTGGGGGGTTTAGGGGCAGTTAGGAGGGAGCGCAGAACTCTGGCAGGGTAAAACAGTAAATATACTTCACTTTCACTACGCATACGTACGCACACGCAGCAGCTACGCGAGAGGCACTGTTCACATACCCACTTATACATCCGGAGGATTAAATGCAGCGCCTCCTACACGCTGTCAAGTTAAACTGTAAATGTTTAGCGATTTAATGCACAGCAACGTTATACACACTGCCGAGCTCCGCTTCTCCTTAAAACTTTCTGCTGTCTGCGTGATTGGTGTCATGATCCGCGTCTCAATTTGAAAACTTTACATTTAAAAGTATTTACTAGTGTAGAAAATCCAGACGACTGGTGCTCTAAACAGACCTCTCTGTAGGTTGAAGAGGTTCGGGAAATTTTGAGCACTAACTGTAATACGAAGACGGGTTAGTATTAGTACTCAATACCAGCCTACAATAGTACAAGTGTGTGATCCGAAACACGACGTTAGTTTGTTTATTCAGTTGGGGACACAGGGTCACGTGGTGTTATACTGATCCCCAACTAGTTATGTTGGTATTACACCATACGGACTCGTCACGCTAATTTCTGAAGACGTGCACAAGCGATGCACCAAACGACTGCTGGATACGCACGGCGGCCATCTTGTGTACGTGTAGTTAACAGCAACTATAACTCAGGCTTAAAAAGGGACATGTCTAACTGTCTGAGACCAAAACAAGACTCAAGCTGCTCAATGACAAGGAAGATGCAGAAAATATTAATCTAAT
>CM075011.1:3721385-3734203 GCA_037576675.1 Pangasius sanitwongsei
CATGTCTAACTGTCTGAGACCAAAACAAGACTCAAGCTGCTCAATGACAAGGAAGATGCAGAAAATATTAATCTAATAATCTAATCTAACATTACATGTTTTAAGATAACGCTTAAGGATTTGTTTAAAGAATGTGCCTTGATGCAACAGTTGTATTTTTTTTCTTTTAGCAGAGATGGCACTGATCCGATACCCAGCATCTGTATCGGGCCGATATCAGCAACAACCCAAACAAACAAACAAACAAATAAACAAATAAACAAATAAATAAATGGTGGAACGGATATCAGAGAAAATAATGAATTTAATCTGATCCTGTAACAAATGGAAATTTTTTTGGAACTGGAAAGAGACTTGTTTGTATTTTTTGTTAGGGCTGATTTTAATACATTTATACATTATACTTTTTTTTTTTTTTTTACTTATTATATCTGTCGACTACCTGAGGGAGTTTAACTGAATGCTAAAAAAGCTGTTGTGTAAGTGATGTTTTTAGCTATGTGTTTTTTTTGTTTTTTTTTTTTTTAGTAAGTGAAGTGATTCGGAAAAACAAAAACTCATCAAAAATATCATTTGAAAGCTTAGTAGCGTTTTCCCCCTATTTTCCTCCCAAATGTGGTTTCAGCCCATTCCCACTGACACCGGGTTTCCTCTGAGACACGTGAAGCTGCAATACGCATCATTTTGATTCGTTGCTCCACTCGAGAGCCTAGTTTAGTCTTTTTTTTTTTTCTTTTTTTTTTAAAGACAAAATATCGACTGGGTATCAATATCGGCTGATACTCGCCGTTTCAGCATCGACATCGTTACCGGAAAAAGAAAAAGTGGTATCGTATCCATGACTATTTGTTCAGTAATCCGTAAACTCAAACGCTTGCGTCCACTTGCGTGTAAACCGGTCTGTGTAGTGGTGCAAAGAAGTCAGTGGGCGCGTTACAGGAGTACAGACAATACACTCGGACAAGCGCATCGTGATTTATCATATCGCAATACCGATATCACACCGCATAATCGCCCCGCTCTAACATTATCCATTCGTCTGAATGCAGAGGATAACACATCCAGTCTCACAATCTCGATGGATATTCACATCCAGTCTCACTCTCTGTCCATTGTAGAGATTCACAAAGCAAAAATATCTCAGTAGAAGAGTTCAAATATCACCAAGAGGACAAAATCAACTCCTAAAGCCTTCTTACTGGGCATTTAAATCGGCATATAGTGTATAAATCACTATTATAGGGCACCTATCTAGGGTGCAGGGGCAGATTTGGGATGTGGCCCATGTCGCAGAACCCTAGTGGGGTTAAATTTGTAGTTTTGTTTCCTAACTTCGGTGCTTTAAACGCGTTTTAAACAGTCACACTTCTGCGCATGCGCACACTTGTAACCAAGTAACCTTAGCTAGTTACTATGTAATGCTAGTTAGCAAACAGCGTCCAGAAACTCGTTTTCTAGCCACATTTAGCAACTGTAACAAATTATAACGATATTTTATATCGGTTTGTCCTCCTCACCAGTGCCAAAGGCGTTGATGTAAACAGTCAGACAAGTATTTAAAAACTTTAAAAACTCAAAAAAACACACAGTTTAACACACCTAGCGCGAGCCCATGACCGGCCCCCGCCATGGCATTCCCACAACACGGCTAATGCTAACACTAACTTTAACTTCTTTTAAGTTTCCAACTTCAGTAAATATTTCCGTAAACATCAAACAAGTAGTTAAAAGACAAGTTGGAAGAAATAATAATAATAATAATAATAATAATATATTTTTTTAAATTATAAACTTACCCAGAAAAACCAAACAACTTGAGTGACGCGCTTCAAAATGGAGGATTAAAAAAAATTCCCGTCGTGCTGAAAACTTTTCTCCTCTGTCTTATTTCCCTAAAAAATAAAACTCACCCACACACAGGAAGGCGAGGAAAACTCCCAAACGAGCACCTGTAACGCCTGTCCAAGCTCAGACAAGTTAAAGTGAGCAGTAAACCGACAGTTTGGTTTGTTTGAAAGAGTTTCGCTGTGACTGCAGTCTCGCTTTTTCGCTTTTCCTCACACTGCAGCCTGGGATGAGCTATGGGAGGAGGACACGGTTGCCAGATTGGAACAAATCACTCCTTTCTCTTCTATTCTCTCTCTCTCTCTCCCTCTCTCTCTCTCTCTCCCTCTCTCTCTCTCTCTCTCTCTCTCTATATATATATATATATATATATATATATATATATATATATACTGCATTAGTGCCTGTTACAAGTTGCAAAGTTTCCGGATTATAAACTTTATTTTAATTTATTTTAATCTTTTAGTTTATTGTAATAACACAACCTCTTCGTGTTAACTATACATCTGTTATAAGGTCCATAATATCTTAACCTTCACATCACAGTGATGTTAAATTCTCGATTCTGATTTTCTGGTCAAAAGGTGTTGATTGATTTCCTACAAATCACAGGTTTATATCAAGCCTAGGTTTAATGCGTACACTGTACGTAATCTAAGCCTAATCATAAACAGATTAAAAACGCGTGTCATTATTTAACAAAGAAACACACATAACCGTTGATTATGGAGATGTTTTGTGCCGTGTCAGTAAATCTGAAAACACTGGAAGGTCTTCGGGACAGAAGAGTTTGTGTTTTATGGTTTCTCACTACATCTTTACACGACAAGCTGTGGGTTTTTTTTTTATTTTTCGTATTTTTAAATTCAAGAGTGAGGAAAAAATAAAGGCTGATGAGTTTTATAAACAACAGGAACTAACCTGTGATAGAGACAAGCCACAACATTAATGCAACTATAAATGGATAAAAAAATTATGACGGGTTTTTCTATAATAAATTTAAAAAAATTGTAATCATGACGTAAGTAGAATAACACACTTCTTGATATTATTTTATAGGGAAATTAGCAACTCAAATACAACTTATCCACCTCTATGGATTATAATTCACATTTTCTTTTAAACAAATAACACTCCTTACAATCGATTGCCATATTCCATAACCTCATACAACTCTTCCATGATACAGTAGAGTCATAGATTTCTAGACTGAAGTGTCTTAAACAGCATATTTTAAATGAATTTACATGAAAGTGACTCTCTAATGACAGTGAATGAATGAATGAATGAATGAATAAATAATAATAATAATCAAGAATAAATAATAATCTTGATTAAAGGCTTTACCTGGAGCGTGTCCTGGAAACACTGGACGCATATCACGTGCACATTTATACACAGACCTAATTAATTCACCTATAATGTTTATTTGTTTCTTAAAAAACATCTATCACTACTTGTGACAAGTCTAATAAAGTATATTTTAATTTTTTTTTTTAAGAAAAAGGGGGAAATTTAGGCAAAAATATACTACAGACCAGCCCAGACCAAATAAGAAGACAAGATAAGCTGCGATAATCCTTTATTCGTCCCCCAATGGGGAAATAAATATAAATAAGACATATATAAGTATAAAAAAATATAAAAGAGAGACACACCGAGAATGCACAAAAACACAAACACACATCAGTATTAAAGTATAATACTTTAATTATTATTACTGATAATAATTCATTAGATTTCTTCTCTCTCTCTCTCTCTCTCTCTCTCTCTCTCTCTCTCACACACACACACACACACACACACACACACAGGCACACACACACACAGAGAACTCACAGTTTCACAAATGAGTTTTAGGGTGAAACATCACAATCTGGCAACCTCCTGACCGCTTCCTGGAATGTCCTGGACTGTGACGTCACGCTGCAAATCCAGACACGCTTATCAGGTGAGATTTAGGGCGCGGCTCACAATGAAACTCACACACACACACACACACACACACACAGGAAGCTGAGGGGTTTAGTCATTGGCTTTGGTCAGATGTGTTTATTTTCAAAGTACATTGCTACAAGGGCGTAGCTTTACTGTTAGAAGTGTGAGAAATAAAAATAACACACAGTAAAATATTTCTATCTCAATCACATAAAATACAGAATGTGAAGATTTGAGAATAGTTCAATCCATTTAATTGATTTATTTAATGTTAGAACTTTTTGTCATGTCATAAAGGGTGTAACTCAACGACACTATCGGGATCTGGACCTGGATTTTAAGCCGGAAGTGGGCGTGGCCTAAAGGAAAGGGGCTTTCTTTTTTTCTTTATTTCTTTCTTTCTAACCCCTGAATTAGAAACCCCTTCCTGAAAAGTCACGTATAAATAATCACTTCTGGTGTTTACACACTTCATGTAATAATTCACATGCATATGGTTCCACATAAGAGTTCACTTTGCCATTTCAGAACACAACCCAAATACATTTTCACATGTTTTTCATGTGTGATCGCATATAACACACATAATCACACAAGGCCCTCGTTCACACCCGGCATTAACACGTGTCGTAAGTGATCAGCGCTGAGTGAAGGCATGAACGGGCTCCAATGTGCCTCCAAGACGCATTGTGGTCCAATTGCTCAAACCACATTAGGAGGTGGTCTGGGACGCAAATATCCACATCACATCCGTAGTGTGAACATGAATGTGTCTTGATGCGTCCTGGACAGCAATGAAAGACCAACTGCGTCATTTCCCTAGCTGGAAAATGTCTGCTTGTGTGGAAATGGCGCTGAATGGTAGGGTTTTCCGAGGCTTATGGGTAAAGACGATGCTTTAACAGCAGAGCTGCTTTCCATAGCTTCATTCGTCATCTCACTCATCTTTCATTTATTTATAAGTTTCGTGATCAGACCATGTGATTAAAATGTGTGAAAAAGTCCTTACTGTACATGAGATATGATTTGAGGGACATTTCTGCCTGAAGATAAATACAGCATAAGACAGACTTAATAAATGTGTGCGACAGCCTTCGTCCAGTGGAAACAATATAAGAAATTTGATCACAAATGCTCACTGGAGACGTGTTCATAATGCCAGGTGTGAAGAGCTATGCGTCTCGGCCTTCCACTTGTGATCCGATCACACAGGACGCGTGTTAATGCCAGACGTGGACAGCTGTGCGTCTCGGCCTTCCACTTGTGATCCGATCACACAATGCCAGGTGTGGACAGCTGTGCGCCTCAGCCATCCACTTGTGATCCGATCACACAGGACGCGTGTTAATGCCAGGCGTGGACAGTTATGCGTCTCGGCCATCCACTTGTGATCCGATCACACAATGCCAGGTGTGGACAGCTGTGCGTCTCGGCCTTCCACTTGTGATCCGATCACACAATTCCAGGCGTGGACAGCTGTGCGTCTCGGCCTTCCACTTGTGATCCGAGGTGTGAATGGAGCCTCAGTGTCTGACCCTCTGTTCAGATCTAACCTCGTCTACGCCTCTTCACTGTCTCTCACACGTTTTATTCAGCAGCTCTAAACAATGCAGAGGAGACTGTGAAAGACAATGGGACAGTGAAGGCGAGGTGAGAACCCAGGAGGTGGTCACTGGACACTCATTCAGATGCTAAAATTAGAGTTTCTATGCAGGCTTCTGGCAAATAAAAAGAAAGAAGAAAAAATCCTGTTTTTTTTGTCAGTAGATAAAACTAAACTCTTTTTTAACTGCAGCTGGGTTAAAAAAGTGTAAATCCACTGCTGCCTTCATGTTGCTGAAGTTGCACAGCTTCCTGAAGGTGCATGTTTATGGAGCTCGGGAGCTAACAAAAGTATTTGAATATGAATTTTGTGTGTGTGAATTATATACCTATCACGTTATATATTTTTTTTTTCTGTAGTTTATGTAATAAAGTCACATTTTTGTGTTTTTTTTATTTGTTTTGAACTTGCTAGGGGTGAGATTTGCCTTTAAAACCATATGTGCACCCTTCTTTTAGTACAAATATTTTGCTAGATGTTTATTTTGTGACTTCTGCATTATTGAGTCAAGACAAAAACATATACTTCCAGATTATTTTTCCAAAAAAAAAGAAGTTCCAGAAAAAAAATGTCTGTATGTCAGTAAAGAAAGCAACACATTACGTAACAGACCAGTTTTCAGACAAACAAAAAAAAATGAAGGATTCTGGGTTTTGCTCCAAAAAGCAAATGGTTTTCATACCAAATATTGTCTTTGTTTAGTTTATTGTTGTTTAATGCACTTTATAGTATTTTTATGTAGAAGCAATTAATTTCCTTATTGTTAAGGCATCTTTGTTCGACAGCATTGTTTTTTTTTTTTTGTATGTGACTAAGACTTTTGCAAAAATAAGAACCCTAAACACAAATCTCAAGAATACAGATATTATGTAAATTAGGCCAAAGGTGAAGCATCTGGTGATTCCCAAGGAAAAATAGACACTTTTTTAATTTAAAAATGGACATAATTTGCATTTTTGAGATTTAAATTTAGTTTTTTTTTTTTGTTAGTTTTTTTCTTCTTGAAAAACTAAAAACTATAAGCTGTAAATTTGAATGACATGTTTTCAAAACCAAAAGAACATGAACTATATTAAAACATGAAAAAAAAACCCTAAAAATTGGCAAAATTTAAATAACATCTGAATTTTTGAGATTTGAATTTAGAGTTTAGATTTAAATGAAAACCTAAACACGGTAACCTCTGCATGTTTTTGGGAAGTGGGAGGAAACCGGAGAAGCCAGACGACACACAGGAGAAGTCATTTTCTCAAACACACTAACAGAAATTATAATCTATATCGTTTGTATATCAGTTTAAATCTGCACTACAGCGTGAAATGTTGTTGTATGATTGTGTTTTTCATGATCCTCCTTTTTGCCTCTCATTTCTTGCCAGGTCCATAAGGGTCCGAGACAGTGCTGCCCGCGTTTTCATCTCCAGGCCGCAGAATCGAAGCCAAGTGATGGAGGGAGCATGTCGATAATGGACAGGGTATCTTATTCATCGTTCTAAAAGAAAAAAACCCACAGATCATTGGTCACATGATCAAACATTCATATCAGAGATACTAGGAATAAAGAGAAGATATTGTTTAAGAATAAGAATGAGAATTGAATAAGAGAAATGAATAAGATTTATTTTACTTACATCTTAGAAGTGATTAAACTGTAATAAATCATAAAAATAAAAACGCAATGTGTTCAAGAACTTTGGATTAGCGGTGTATAATACAGTATATACCCTTACAGAAAAGTCACATGACACATTTCACACATGGATCCTGAGTTTACAGACACCTAGGCTGAAGATATATAAACTCAGTTTTTCCACAACTCCACACACTTCCTGTGTTGTCAGTTAGGGTGTCTACTTTATTGATTTGTTGCTTCAGTATTTCTAGATAATCCTCCTTCCTCATGATGCCATCTATTTTCTAAAGTGCACCAGTCCAGCAAATGATGCTGCCACCCCCATGCTTCACAGTTGTGGATGGTGTTCTTCAGATTTAGCTGATCACTATGGCCAAACAGGTCAGTTTTTATTTCATCTGACCAAAGAACATTCCTCCAAAAGGATGATGATCACTTCTAAAAGTCTTGGCTGAGTTGCTTGGATTTTACCATGGTATCAAGAGCAAAAAGGCACTGGCTTTAAAAGGTAGGCCCTTAAACACAGCCATAGGTGCACTCGCAATTTACTCCTAATTATGACAACTGGCCAATCAGAAGCTTCTAAAAGTCATTACATCAATATCTGGAATCTTTTAAAAGAGACAGTCAACTTGGCACATGTAAACTGGAATGCTGACAAAAGTGAATTAAACCTGAAATAAATACCCCTGATGTGAACAAAGTAGATGCCATAATTGGCTTGAAATAGAAATGTATGGTAAAATCAATGGTGTGGAGTTGTGAAAAGTTGAGTTTAAATGTCTTTTAAATGCTTAAATGTATGTAAAAGTTTGACCTCAACTGTGTGTATACACAGTTACAGCCCACATCAGTGCAGGTGATTTATTTTTGGCCATTAAAAGAATTAACCACTTTAGCAATACCCTAGAGAACATACCATTAAATCACACACAAGACAAGAGCTTATAAAGTTAAAGCTCTTCCCAAACATGTGATGTTCTTCACACTGAACGGAATACTTACTCTTCATGTAGCATGAGAGGATTCATGGCTGAAATTTGATCATACTCCCTGTTGGGGGAAAAACATGTCACATTTACATTTTTATGACTTACAGATGAGAGAGGATACAATAAATATTATTGTTATTACTACAATGATATTAGTCATCATTGTTACATCATCACCCTTATGTTGAAGTCTCTGTCCCTCCATGTTGAGCCACAGTAGCTTATGTAAGAATTATGCAAAGTGCTGTTAAAACTGTTCATCATGTTCAGCCAGGTCGTGAAATAAAATCCTGACTTTCACTTTTTATTGACTGGTTATTTCTCGGCATAAATATTTTCATCTTCAGGCCATCCTGAAGATTGTTTTTTTTTTTTATTTGTTAAAGTTTGTTGATTTCTGTTAAATCACTGCACCATAAAGGTTCTGTTTTTAACAGCAGTATGCCCACGTAGCTAACCTGAAAAAAAGTTTTAAGAAAAGTGCAGCGTGACATCAAGCACGTTTTATACCTCCTGACCAATCAGATCGCCAGTTTGGGAGAAAGTGAGAAAAACAACCACGGAGGAACAAAATTTTTGTAGGATTTTCACTGGGATGTAATGTGACGTCACACTTTAGCTGAAGCTGCGTACAGATACACACAGAACCCAACTTCTCTTGATTTTCTGCCTCCAAAGGTACAGGAAAAGCAAACCTCCTCCCCTTGATGATAATCTTTATTTATATCTCAGTGACTTTGACTGTAGCATGGATGTCGGTGCCAAGTGGGTTGGTTTGAGTATTTCAAAAAAGTGCTGATCACCTGAGATTTTCATGTAAAATAGTCTCTAGTGTTTACACAGAATGATGCAAAAAAACCAAAAAAACATCCAGCGAGTGGCAGTTCCACATGCGGAAACACCTTGCTGATGAGAAAGGTCAGGAGAGACGATCCAGACGGTACAGCATGGTAACTCATACAACCACTCTGTACAACCGTGGTGAGCAGAAAAGCATCTCCAAACATTCAGAATGTCAAACCTTGTGTTAGAGGAGCAGAAAAACACATCAGATTCCACTTCTGTCAGCCAAGAACAAGAATGTGAGGCAGTGGACTGTTGAAGATTGGAAAAAAAAGGTCACCTGGTCTGATGAATCTCGATTTCTGAATTGAGTCAGAATTTGGCATCAATAGAATGAATTAATGAACCCAATCTGCCTTGTGTCAACATTTCAAGCTGCTGGTGGTGGTATAACGTTGTGGGGAATGATTTCTTAATACAAATAAGGCATCATTTGAATGCCAAAGCATGTCTGAGTATTAATGCTGACACTGCACATTTATTTGTGGACACAATTGTTAATGCGCTATGTCACAAAGCACAAGTTTGGACAATGAGTTCAGCGTACTTCTGTGACCTCCCCATTTCCGTAACGGGCATTTGAGTGCAGCTGGACAATGACACAGAACTTCCTGTTTAGGAAACTAAAGGGTCCATTGACAAAAACCAGTGAGTCATTTTTATGCTAATTAAACACAAACTTTCGGATTCACATTAGCTGTAGTCTGAACTGCTGTAGTGAATTGGGTGAAGTCGTCCATTCATATTCGCTTGAAATCATTTAATCACACTGAACAGAATACTCACATTACAATTTTAAATTCATCTTTGAGCAAAAGTAGATTTAGAGTCTGATTACAGGAGGAGTCCTCACACTCACTGTGAAAAAAATATATATTTATATATATATATATTAGTCGCTACATCATCATCATCATCATCCTTATGTTTAAATCTCTGTCCCGCAACATCGCTAATAGTGTTTTGAGGCACAGTAGCTTATAGAAGTATTACATACTGTAAAGTGAAGTGAAAATCATTTCACAGTCATTTCCAGTTTACGGTTAACAATCCCAAAAACAGCTGATTCACTGATTCCAGGCATTGAAAAGAGTCGAGCCCAAAACTTTGGAGTTGAAGCCACACACCGAAAATGATTCGCTTCGTCAGCATACATGGCAAGCAGAATTAACTTAGCGTTAGTGTTTCAGTTAGCGAGACAGCCAGAAATGTGTAAACTTACTAGATCTATGACCTGTGTATGCTCAATATAGACAATCATCTTCTATCATCTGTCCGTTTTCAGAAGGTGCAATCTTTAACTTCAGCTTTTACTGATGAATATTGATCATCGTTAAATATTCACATGTCCAGTCCACGCTCGAGTATGTTGTATTGTTAAAGTTTATTGATTTCTGTTAAATCACTGACTAGCTCCTATGGGTTAATATCAGAACGCCTAACTAGACTGCTTTCACACTTGAAAAAAAGTTTTGTTTTGTTTTTTTAAATCTCCTGATGAATCAGGTCTCAGGTCAAGTTTGGGAGAAAAACAAACGGCTAAAGTGCTGGTAAAAAAAAAAAAAATTTGTTATGGAGAGAATATACAGAGATTTACAAGAGCTATTTCACTGCCAACATTCCAGCATTGCTACGTAACTGAACATAACAACATGTCTATTTCAGGGACGTTCGCAGGGATGTGATGTGATGTCACGTTCTAACTGTAGCTGCGTGCAGTCGAGTCACACGAGTGGCTCAAATTCTCTTGATTTTCTGCCTAAAAAGCTACAGCGAAGGAAAACAACCTCAGAGTTACACCAATCTTTATTTCATCTACATTACTGAGATTAATAAATCTAATCTGGAGAGCACTTCTAAGCTTAGCTAGTTAGTTAGTTAGTTAGTTAGCTGATACTGTCTAACACTGTAATAGTTGCAGTGTGTATGGCGCATGAGTTGTTTTCTGACTTACAATGTGGCCTATTGGTTTTGGCACAGAATGTCAAAGGCTGCACTAAACATTTGCTTGTTATCATTACTGTAACACAAAGGGTTATGTTTATTAATAAAAATGCAGTTAAATTTGCTACACTGTAGGACTGTCCTTCTGTTACCACCCTGAAGTTGATTATTTTCCTATAACAGCACGTCCAAAAGGCTTTATTCCTCTTTTACCACAGCAATTTACCCATTTTTTTGTCCATTTATAGTTCCATTTGGTACATCTTCTTTGGATAGTAATTTATCTATGATGCCTATTTATGTCGGTTTGGTTTCATTTCTACAGTATGGTTCCTTGGAGTTTTGTTCTGTATCTGATAAAGTCTAATAAATAAGAGAAAAAAGCACTTGTCATTGTTCTGTTACAAGAAAATAACCCAGTTATTATCACAGGTGTGATGAAGCTGAGTTACTCTTACCATCTAAACTTAATTTTTTTCCTAAAACAGTACATCCTGTGCTAAGTGTGCCAACACTGCCAATTTTTTATTTATTAAAGAACAACATTTTGCATGTTTCATCCGCTTATTCTTTATATAATTTATATACAATATCTATTTTTTTGTATATGTATTTAATATCATACATTTCTCTTTGTTAAGTAACAGCATATTTTAAATCTGTTTTGTATTATTGGATTAAATTCTGTGGAGTGTTTGCTGTACCTGTAAAAGAGCTGTTACTATAGAAACAATAATATATTAGAACAAGTGCATAAACCTGTGATTTGTATCTGCATTACAGTCAGAGCTGCTGTTATAGAAAATTAACACAATTTATAATAGAGCTTTCAATATTTTAGACTCCTGTAAATTAAATGCAAAAAAAAAAAAAAAACATCCTGGTAAAGAAACTGAAGCAGAAAGAACAAACAAACAGCAAAACATTTTTAAACTTCCTTAGATTCGCAGGTTTCTGAGTTTATGTCCGAGAGACAGAACCGTACTTACTTTGAAGAAACAGAGGCGTTGCTGTTAAGGTGAAGTGATTCATGGGAAACATCATCATTACTAAAAGAAACAAACAGTAGTTTTAAGTTTTGTTCACCTCCATCCTTCTACTACTACAAATCAAAAGTGTGCAAAGTGTGACTAGTATTACTCCGATATTTTACAGAAAAGATCAAAAAAATTCAGAAGCTTTGCTCATTGAAATGCACCACAGCGTCACGCTGGCAGTGTCGTACCTTGTGATGTTTCTCGTGTCGTTATGATAGACGGGAAATCCAAGAACAGAGCTCAGGAGAAGTGCGCCCAAGGACCACGGAGGAAGCATGTTGACCCACCTATCACATGGACGCTTATTGAAACGAATGAGTCAAGTGCATTGCATTTATACGCCTAAATCACTCCCATACCTCTTTATGCACCTTTATCTCACATTTCTCTGAGAATCTGTGCTGAAGTTTCTCACAGTCACTGGCAGTGGTAGTGTTTGGACAAGACAAGGACACACACATCATTAGCAAAAGAAAGAAAGGGAAAAGATTGATAGACCTTACACTCACAGTGACCCATTGTTCAGATAGATGTGAGAAAGGGTTCAAGCCCATGACCTGGATGTTTTAGGGATTTTATTCTCTCACATTTCAGCTGCTCTGTTACAGAGAAAAAAAAAACATGGCTGCTATACACAATACAGTGAATACATTCAAAATTCCTTCCATGCACTACGCACATTTATTCATTCATATTATACTTTTTATTTATAAGGACATAAATATGACCCACTTGAAACTAAAGAACCAAAGTGTGCTGTCTAGTGCCATATATGCTATAAAAATCTACATGGCCAAAAGTATGTGAACACCTGATCACCACGCTATCACATATGTGGTTCTTCTGCAAACTGCTGCCACAAAATAGGAAGCACACAACTATATAGAATGTCTTTGTATGCTGTAGATTTACAATTTCCCTTCACTGGAACTAAGAGGCCCAAACCTGTTCCAGCATGACGATGCCCCTGTGCACAAAGCGAGC
>CM075011.1:3734303-3748679 GCA_037576675.1 Pangasius sanitwongsei
CTCTGAACATGTCCAAACCATCTTAATCTGGCCTCCCTAACTTTGTCCCCCAAACATCCAACATGAGCTGTCCCTCTTATGTACTCATTCCTAATCCTGTCCAACCTTGTCACTCCCAAAGAGAACCTCAACAGGGTTAGGGTTAGGGTTAGGGTTAGGGTTAGGGGTTAGGGTTAGGGTTAGGGTTAGGATGAGGTGAGTAGAGAATAACCACCCTATATCATCCTAGAAATGCTTTATGCACTTATTCCTTTGTTAATTTTGACAAAAAAATATTGTTCATTTATTTATTTGGGCATTTATATTTGTGAAATACTTATGTGAATGTGTCCCTAAGGTTAACTTTGTGTGTTAATTGTTTCAGAACCACACATGTATGCCCAAGAAAGTTACATTCAGTAAACTCATTGAAAGAACTTTGGAAACTGTCTGGTGATTCTCTTCAACTAAGGGTTACCACACCCAGATCTGACCGACTGTCTGCAATGTATCAAATTCATCAGAATTAGTGCTTAATTCTAAACTCCCTCTATTTATTATTTATTTATCATTATTTATGATCTATGTGCATGTTTTCCAATTAAAAAGGAGTTGTTTAAAGTGTTGTTTTACAGTGGTTCCCGGTCACTAACAGCCAATTAGAATTAGCTTATAAATTCACTAAATCATCTAACAAGATGTTATTGCTAAAGTACTTCCATGTTTAGTGGCTGTTCATGACTCAGAGACTGCTGATGAAAATGTCATTATTTCATGTTGCACTAAGGATTTGTATATGTATTAAATCATCATTATGAAAGCATAAGAACATGAAGAAGAATGTGTAGCAAGGACTCAGGACATTTCCACTCCTGCAAGCAGAGGCAGTGTTACCCTGAATTCTAGTGCTACCTCTGACATCACATACACTTCCACGTTGCTTCCTGATTGTCCACTATTTAAACAGCTCATGGACATTCATTCAGTGTGAAGCCTTGAGTAATTTTTTGAGTAGTTTTTTTCAGCTCAAGTACATGTTTTTTGGTATGCTAATGGAATAAGTCTAGTCTGAGAGCTAGGCACTAATGAAAAACATAAAATAAAATTGAATGAGGTCTCAACTCACCTCATGTGAACTTGTGGAGAACCTGTTTTGCTTTGTTTTACATTTTGTTTTTTGTTTTCAGGGCATCGGAATCCCTTGTTGTTAAACCCTTTGAATTGAGTACAGTCTGCTTTGCTTTGATGGCAATCATTAATCATAAAATAGATTCTGATTGCTGTCATTTCATGTTGTCTGTTCATTAGTGTGAACATACACTAGCCTTAACTCAGGGGCATAGCACCAAATTTTGAGCCCGGGCACCCCCCAAGTGAAAAAAAATGAAAGTAAAAACATTATTATTATGATGTATATTTACACTATATGGCCAAAAGGATGTGGTCACATGACCATCATACGCATATGTGGTTCTTTTCCAAATTGTGTGGTGTATACAATTGTATAGAATGTCTTTGTATGCTGTAGCATTGCAATCTCCCTTCACTGGAACTAAGAGGCCCAAACCTGTTCCAGCATGACGATGCCCCTGTGCACAAAGCGAGCTCCATGAAGACATGGTGTGTGAAGGTTGGAGTGGAAGAACTCGAGTGTCCTGCACAGAGCCCTGACCTCAACCCCACTGAACACCTTTGGGATGAACTGGAACTCCGACATCCAACATCAGTGCCTCACCTCACCTTTGTAGCACCTTTGAATGAACACAAATCCCCACAGCCACGCTCCAAAATCTATTGGAAAGCCTTCCCAGAAGAGTGAAGCTTATCATAGAAGCAAAGAGGGAACAGGTCAATATTAATGCCCATGGTTTTTGGAATGGGATGCTCAGTGATCAGGTGTCCACATACTTTTGGCTATATAGTGTATGTGCACGCCATCTAGTGTTTCAGCCACGCAGTCTCCATAGAACAGGGTCATACTAAAGAGCTCAGTGATTTTCAATGTGCCTCTGCTATTGGATACATCCCTTCCAGCAAGTCAGTTTGTCAAATTTCTGTCCTGTTCTGGCTGTTGTTAATGTCAAGTGGAAATGTCTTCAAGGAAGAACAGCTCAGTCAAGAAAGGTAAGGCCACACAGCCTTACAGAGCAGAACCATCGAGTGCTGAAGCATGACAGGTTTAAAAGTTCTCAGTTTGTCCTCAGTTTCATCACTCACTCCTGGGATCTGAAGTGCCTCTGTTGTAGCTGCAAATTCCATATAAATGCCCATGGTTTGGTTCAGAGTTATCACTGGAGGTTTACAGTATTGGTCTTGGTGATAGCAGGTACTTATAGTATGGTAAAAAAAAATATCATGGCTTTGCATAGTTAAATTCCAAAGTGTTTTTTTTAAGGGTTGCTGAATACGAATCACAGCACAGTTGATGCTTTTGGTTTGTTATTTGATTTCTTTTCTCACTGCACATAATTTAATAAACCCGAAAAGCAAAGAAACATTAGCTGAGGGGTGTAGGGCTGAATATGCATGCATAAAGCCTTCATTCATTGGTCAGAAATATGATGACTTTTTGACTTTTGTGCATGACATTTTCATTCTTTTGTGTATGTACACAGAATGAATTAAAAAAACATCCACTGTCCACGAACATCCACTGACGAAGACACAACCGACATGATGCTGACACAGATCTTAATACTCATAAGTTGCTCATATGCTCATAAGTTCCTGGTTACACTTTTTGACTATATAGTATATAGTTATAGAAGGGAAATATTTATAATCGTACTATCCAATGTCACCCAGATGAGGACTCTTTTGAGTCTGGTTCCTCTGAAGGTTTCTTCCTGATGTCCTCTCAGGGAGTTTTTCCTTGCCACCGTCACCTCTGGCTTGCTCATTAGGGATACATTTATAAATAAATGAACCACACCAAACAGGAAAACACACCAGGGTTAGACTGAAATGGAATAAACACTGCATATGTGAACACACATTTAGAGGGTGAATCTGCTTACTAAGCTAATACCAAATAGCTTGACTTCACACTTCGCACACTTTCACAACCTGTAACGTACAGTAATGCACAATGATGCAGTAGGAAAGAGTTAAAGATTTTATTTTCTAGTGATCCTCCTTTTTCTGTTTCCTTTCAAAAGAGTCATGGGTAAACCTGCCAGCTATTGTCTCCCAGCTGCAAAACCTGATCCAACTTACTATGAAAATAACGTCGAAAACAGCATGGCAAAAAACCAAACAAACAACCAAACGAGAAAAAAAACAACAAAAAACACACATCTGTGCTGATTAAACCTGATTAAAATGGATGCAGGGTTTGATGCATCATATTACTTCTCAATTAATTTATACCTTGTGACAAACAGAAGAACATGTTTTAGTCAGGAGGTTTATTAGAGAGTTATATAACTTTAAATGTAGAAGACCCCAAAATTACAGACATACACTACAGACAAGCCATTTTCTTTCTTCTGCTGTTGAGATGGATGGCATGGTGGCACAGTGGGTATCGGCGCTGCCTCACAGCTCCAGCGTCCTCAGATCAGAGCTCGGGTTACTGTCTGTGTGGAGTTTCCGTGGCACAAGTGGACCTCTGCATTCATAAACCTAAACCTTTTAAATCCCCTGATATTTCCCATGACTTTGTTTGATGTTCAGGAACATCTGTGGTGAAGGTTCTTACAGTCACAGACAAGGCAATGACGCACTTTAGCAAAAAAAAGAGATAGACATATAAAAAGGAATATAAAAGATGGCACAGTGATGACACTTTACAATACACCATGTCCAATGTAGACAGGTTTTCATCCATAACTTGTGTCTGAGTAAATGACCTTGGATTCCTTGTGTCTGAATAAATGACATTGATTTCCAAGTAATATTGAAAGTCTTGATAAATGGATTAGACAAGAGTACGTCCACACAAGAGAGTTGCTCGTGTCACTTAGTAGTTTGTCTCTTATGGGCATGTAGCAACCGCAACATTTGTCTCTTGTGAGCGAGCACTGTCCAGCACTGTATATGAGAAACTGTAGTAGCTATATGTAGCCTCTAAAGCTAACTAAATAATGCACTAAGCAAGCTAACTGTACTAGTTACAAACACTCAGTAGAGGCATCAGTGACGTCTGCTACTTCCTGTCAAGCTTTATTTTTCTTTGTAAAGTCTCTATGCTTATTTAACAAGAGTTCGTATGTGACACGATAAGCGGAAACAATGGTTATAAGTTTTTCTTCCATTTTGTGTCAAATAATAAATGAGAACAAGCTGCGGGTTGTGAGTAGGGAACGGGCCATAGGAAGGAATCATTCAAGCCAATCATTTTTATTTGTCACTTTTCCGTGTCATACCTAATTTGGATAGAATTGAGAAAATCACTATGTTGCTTGCAGCTGTCACTAAAATTGCGGTGCCATGTCATGCTTGCACGTAGCAAATACTGTAAAAGGTCATCTGACGCTTTGTCACTTGCTAGTGTGAATGTTAGGAGGGTCGAGTAAGAAGGTCTTCTGTCAAACAGGAGCATCCATATCTGAAGAGAAGGGATGTGACAAACTGTCATCCTTACAAATACAAACCTTAGAGGTTTCATACTAATTCACATTTCCATTGGTGACATGTACGAATTTCACAATGCCACAGGTTTTAAATCATTTTCCCACAATACAGTAGAACCGACGAAGCCCCTCAGACAAGTGCAAAACCTATTCTTTGGCAAAACACAAGATTTACCATGAGACACTATTCATTTTGATGCAGCAGGTCTGTTAGTTCAGTATGTAGTTGTGAGTGGCATTTTCTATGTTTTGTGTTGGGGTGGTGCAAAAAAGGAGAAAGACAAAATAAAGATTATGAGCTTTGTCAATGCATGGATGTCACGATCCAGCTCATTTCCACTCCTCGATAGATTTTCCAGGGCTGCTAAGCCAGTAGGCTAACTAATATAAGTTCAGTTTCAACAACAGTTTGACTCTCCAAGTGCAGAGGTTTTATTAAAACAAAACAAAGTCCACAATAAAAAAAAAAACACAGTCTAGAAAGCCAGGTAAAAACAATACACTAAGGTCAAAACACAGTCTACAGGGCAAATCCAAGAAAATAAATGATAATGAAAGGCAAGGGTCAAGGTACAGGGACCAGGAACTAGGCAACCACGTGAGCAAAGGCTCAGAATTTGAGGCAAGACTTCGCGTTATGTGTGTGTGTGTGTGTGTGTGTGTAAGGTCTTTTCATGCAACAGTTAATTCTGGTCCACTAATTTGATTGGACAAGCAGTGATCCAAGTGTACTAATATTTAGTACAGCAGCACTGGTACGTTTCACTGTGTGTATCACTCCGCTTGTCTGTGTTCACTACATTAAATTCCAATTCTAGCGATAGTTCGTTACAATGAAACCGTTACTACTTACTACGAGCTGTCAGTCAGCCTGTTCGTTGGCATGGCAACACATAACGCTCCAATCAGCTGTGGCTTTTTTGGGAGCTATTTTCTTTGAAGGAGCAAAAATAAACAAAATATTTGGCCATATTGTGTCTGAAATGTCAGTTACTCGATATGAATTTCTTGTTTATAGAACTGTTGTATAAAAGCAACATTGCACTCACAGTTATGTGGTTATATTGAATATCGGCACGGTTGTGATTACCCGCGGCCTCGTGCCTACAGCCGAATCACAGCTGTGCTGATATTCAGTCTAACAGCACTCTTGCTCTTGCAATCTTGCTTAAATATACTGTGCATACACGATGGTGAAGTGGTGAAGAATAGCGTTCAGTACTCAGGGGTGATGTTACAATCAGCCACGGAGGACGCAAATGGACACAGTGTGCACTTCAGGTCGGGTGGGCTCCAACAGGGTTTAGTTTACCTCATTCACCTCAACATACTCCAACAGTTTTTCATCTCCATGCCCTGGCTAACTCCACTGTGAGTACTTCAAGGCTTTCTTTCCCACGTCTTTCCACAGCCTCTTCCATACCACATTCAGATGTAGGACTGTCATTGCCTGATAAACAGCTCCCCAAACATTTTAAAAGCGACGTTTTTAAAAATTTTTTTTGCTAAGATACTACTTTTATTTCACACAAAACACCTGGGCCTAAAGCATCCACTTGTCAAAAAAATTGCAACTATTATTTTATTATTAACTGAGAAAGCATTAGCATGGGCTGCAGCCATATGGAAACATGACAGAGAGGACAGTACATTGTATGAATGTTTGCTGTTCCTCCTGCAGCTGATCTTTGACCCTATACCAGATGGCACAGAGGTAGATGAGTGCCTCCTCAGCATTTGTCAGGGACAAAGAACCAGAGCTGAAATGAAACAGTGCACTGCATTGCTGTTTTAAAAAGCATCACATGAATTAGCATGCAATAATTTTAGCATGCTGAATCGCAGCTTGGATGAAAGCATTAAAAAAGCCCAACTGGCACAACTGTTTTTTCAGTAACCACTAGTAAGGGGAATTAGCATACACATCTAGCCACTGTCAGCACAACGTGCAAAAATACAGCTCAATGATAGTGCATGCAGCTCATTTGCTAATTGGAAAGGTGCCAGAACATCATAGCTTTGGATCACTCTTAATGCCTGTTCTTAATATTCCCATTTTTATGGCTTTAGATAAGTTGGAATATTTGCTGACTGTAGTCAGCCGTGCTGCTTATTAAATGATGAGACTGTAGAGGGGTTGCTGTCTTAAAAAAACTCATGGGTTTAAGTCACTCATTATACCCAAGGACGGCTGAAAGAAGTGGATGAGTAAAAAACAACGTTGTGCCAACATCTTCCCAATTTGCAAATGAGGCTGTTGTGATGTCATTAAGATATGCAGCACATATGTTATATGTTATACACCTAAATCACTCACATACCTTTATAACCACCCTGTTATCTGCCACGTCTGTGTTTGTCATTCAGGGACATCTGTGTTGAAATTTGTCACTGTCACTGGCAATGTGAGAGTTTGGGTGAAACAAGGACACATGCTGTATTAGTAAAAGAAAGATAGAAAACATTAGTGTAGACTGATAGATCTCACAGTGAACTGTTCAGACCGCTGTGAGAACAGGTTGGAGCCCGTGACCTGGGTCTGTGTGAACAGCTTCGGATGATTTCATGGTGTGATTTCATGATCTCAGATTAGAGGTGCCCTGTTAAATTTTAGCGTGCAAGATAGAAAAAACAATGTGATCACTACTGTACGTTAGGCACATGAATGCCCAATTCAGTGATGAACTCTTACATTAATGCCGCACAGAAGAATAAAAACATCGCTTTTATTCAGTTCCTGCGTTCAATTCAGATCAAGATGATCCATTTAAAAAAATTTTTTGCAAAAAGTGTATCAACACTAAAAATGGTTTCAATAACACTGATGATTTATCTCAGGTTTATGAATCAAAGCCCATAGAATCTGACCATTGTACCACCAGCCTGCTTGGTAGCTCCCATTCTCTGTGATGTAGATGAGGAAACTGCAGCTAGTGACCCCAGATCTAGAGATCTAATCTCACTGAGAGCTTACCAGATTTAAACTGATCACCTGGGTGGCCACTTCACTTGTACCCAGCTCTTGTCCAGCCAATAATGGGGTCCAAGATATTTTAAGCGATTTTAGAAGACCCCTAAATTAAAAAAAAAAGGCTGTACCATTGACTAATCATAACATCCATCCATCCATTCTCTGTACTGCTTATCCTACACAGGGTCATGAGGTGCCTGAGGCCTATCCCAGGGGACTCACTGCACAAGGTGGGGGACACCCTGGACAGGGTGCCAACCCATTGCAGGGCACAATCACACACACATTCACACACTACGGACAATTTGGAAATGCCAATCAGCCCACAATACATGTCTTTGGACTAGAGGTGGAAACCGGTGTACCTTGAGGAAACCCCCGGAGCATGGGGAG
The DNA here is from genome assembly GCA_037576675.1 of Pangasius sanitwongsei. Taxonomy (NCBI): domain Eukaryota; kingdom Metazoa; phylum Chordata; class Actinopteri; order Siluriformes; family Pangasiidae; genus Pangasius; species Pangasius sanitwongsei. The sequence continues at coordinate 3,742,221 of CM075011.1, forward strand.
AACGTGCAAGTTCTGCGCATGCAGAGCGGAGGCGGGAATCGAACCCCCAACCCTGGAGGTGCGAGGCAACAGTGCTAAACACAAATTTTTAAAAATGTTTTATTTAAAAAAGAAAAAAGGCAGCAAAATCATTACATAGACACAGAGATGAATCACAGAAGTGGTCAGTTTCAGAGATGGACATACAGTATGTTGTTCACTTCCAGTTTGAATTAGTCAAGGACAGATTAGTAGTTCCTGAACCCCTGGGCAGGACGTACTTAGATTTTAGGTCAGAGTTCATTGTGACCCATTTGGGAAAATGAATGTTAACCATGTGTTTCGCTCTAGTTAAAAAGAGTGAGGACCTAACTAACCACTTAATGGTTACAAATCCAGACCCACACGCCAATAACATTACAAAATTTATTTCAGATTCTGCAATTTTTACATTTATTGGCTTGTGTAACTCTAGTAACTCACTAATGTTGATAGGTGTTGTGTCTATAAGCTGTAAACTGAACAACAGAAACAACCTGCCAAAACCTTCCACTGTATAACATCTCATTTGCCATCAGTCTTAGTCCCCTGTCTAATATCAAACTGTCTGTGGGATTACATTGATGTATTTTTTTAAACAATAAAGTCATTAAAAATAAAAATCATTATTAAACAAATAAAATAATAACATCATTGACTGGTGCTGTAGTGGGTGTTAATTGTGATGAACTAAATGTGTGTTTAGAACTTTATTTCATGGTTAAGGCTATCAGTGTTGGTGGTGATTTCTCAGGATCCTTGCTTCAGCCTCTCATTTCTTGCCCGGCCCAAAAGGGTCATGGACTTTGTTGCCAGCGTCTTCATCTCCTTGCTGCAGTAAACGATCCAAATAATGTCTATGGCATATGGATAACTGACAGCCTCTTAATACAGAACGGCTAAAAAACACACACACACAACACACATCTGCTACACATACTTGCTCAAAAAAAAAGATTGGACACTCATTTCTTCAGTAACTCCTTTATCCTGCTCAGTGCTGCTGACAATATACAGGAATCTTGTGTTAAAGTAATTTACAGTAATCATTCACAAAACCTTTACTGTAGTATTTATTTCAGTATCAGAAATAATACTCATAATTGGGACTTTGGGACTCATAAAAAGTGAGTACTGTTTATTCCTTATTCATTTGATCAGTTATTCCAAAACAATATTTCCACTTCATTCCATACTTACACTAGAGAACTGGAGGAGTTCGGTGGATTTAAGGAATAAACATCTTTGCTGAAAAAAAAAAAAATCCTGGTTACAAACTATTTGTACATAGATAGTTGCCCAAAAATTATAAGTGTTTTAATGAGGACTGGCAAATATTCATAAGTATTTATAATCATTTTTACATTATATGTTATCCATTTGTCCAGTGCCTTCATGCTGATTCTTTTCAGAGTAGTGCTCCAAACTAGACCACATGTATAGAAGAGCCCAAAGGCTAAGTGTCTTACCGTGTGTCGTTATACAAGACGTTCCTTGTGTCGTTATAAAAGACGTTTCTTGTGTCGTTATAAAAGACGGGAAGTCCAAGAACAGAGCTCAGGAGAAGTGCGCTGAAGGGCCAGGGAGGCGGCATGTTGATTCACCTTTCAAGGAGATGCTTACTGAAACAAATGAGTCAAGTGCATTGTATTTATACACCTCAATCACTCACATACCATTGCAAGCACTCTGTTATCTCTCACGTCTTTGTCATTCAGCGCCGTCTGGGATGAATGTTCTTATAGCCACAGGCAGTGTTACTGTTTGGACAAAACATGCACTTTGTAAGTTAAAAAAAGAGAGAGAGAGACAAAAAGTTGATAGATTAACCAACCTCACAGTAACCCAGTGTTCAGACAGTCGTGAGAACAGGTTCAAGCCCACGAGTCTGTGTGAATGGCCTTGGATGTTTTGGTGTGACTGTTATCTCAGATGATATGTGTCCTATTGAATTGTAGGTTGTAAGATGGGAATAAAGTGAATACTGTGTGAGGCACATGCATACGCAATTCAGTATGTATGTGTGCCATGGTAATGCTACACAGAAGAGCAAAAACTTTACTAGGCCCTTAGACAAATTATTCTGTTCAATTCAGATCAAAATGATCCATTTTAGGTTAAAAAATGTGTAACACTAAGAATGGTTACAGGAACCATTACATAAATCTGATGCCTTATCTCAGGATTATGATTTAAACCCACAGACTCACACAGAAGCCTGCTTGGTAGCTTCCATTCTCTGGGATGTAGACAAGGAAACTGAGAAAGCAGACAAATATTTTTGACAATCCCCTGAGAGCTTCATGTTCTAGATTAAGCTGATCACCTGCTATTGGATAGCCTGTAGTCACTTGTACCCAGCAACTCTTGTCCACTCTTGTCCAGATTTCTAGACGTACGTCATCTCCTGTGTATTGTGTGCCGAGATGTTTGTCAGTTAGCCAACGGATCCCTTGAAACCCTTCCTGTACACAAAATACTTTCCATCTCTCAATGCTGCAACAGCTCTGGTCCCATTTCTTGGTGGACATGCTTACTACCATTTCAGTCTCCAGTGACCATGGGTGTGTTGCCTCCACCTCTATACTGAGTGTGGTACATCCTCCACCACATTGGGTGTGGTACGTCCTCCACCATACTGGGTGTGGTACATCCAGGAATTATCAGAGGTAACCACTCGGAGTCTAAAATCTAGGTGGAGAGACTGAACCAAGAGCTTGGTCAGTACTCCAAATACAAGGTGAATGGAGAACTTGGTGGATTGGTTTCCAGCCTCCTTTAGTTCCCCTAAACCCATGACGAACAGGTCTCAGCCTATATTTATCTCAAGAAGGCCATCATAAGGCCCAGACTGAATACCACCACAGGGAGACACCTGAGTACAGACCAGGAGAAAAAGTATGGCTTTACAATTTCACATTTCAACAAACTCATCCCTTACTATCAAGATACAATTGGGTGACATATTGTCCTCAACTTCCTCCTTGGTTTTGTATAACACCCAAATTTTCATGTTTCCTGTCGTGTTTGGCCCCCTGTAAGAGGCTGAACTCCCGGAATCAGCAGCTTCTGCCTTCATGGTGGAGTGAATCTTTTGGTTTTGGCATGAGAGCCTTCCTGGATTTCCACAGGTGAAGGGGACAGCCTCAGGATTTGATGGAGAAGATGGTGTCTGGAGGATTGATGTTGTGTGGAGAGATCACTGTTCCCTGCCAGGAATATGAATGTAAAAATTAAGGACCTCCAGGTATTTGGAAGACCCCTGGACCTTCCAACACCAACATCCCAAAGCCATTCATCTGATTGTTATGCCAACACCTCAGCAGTGGCTCATATACAAGCAGATTCCCTTCAGGGGTTCAGCACATACCCATTACTTCTCCTCCCTTGTGTATTAACACCCAAAGCTTACCAATCTCTCTTTTAGTGTCTCCATCTGCAAAGCTACAGACAATACACTTTGCCCCATAATCTCGAGCTTCTGCATTTTGTGCAAGCGCCCCTAATGACACCATTTCCTTAAAAATTAAATCAGGTAGGCAAGAACTAAGCATTCTGTCTGTGCTTACAATTTAATTTTTCCAAAAGTAAGGTTGATATTAGCATAGAAATGAGTTGGCTATTTATATTACAAAGGAAGGTTTGTGAGTCCAATGGCTCATGTAATAATCTTCAACTGAGATAATAAAATTTTGAAACATCCCTTATAATGCCATGGGTTCCCCCCAATGGGGAAATGCTGGCATAATTCAAGGGTGTGTTAAGAACAGCTCTGCACCACAGCGCTAATATTTGTTAACTGAAGTGTGCACAGTGATGTCAGGGGATGCACCTGACAGGCTCTTAGCCTCCACAAAGTTGAATACCAATGTGAAGTTTAATGAACAAGTCAGTGGGAGCTCAAAAGCAATAACTGACTTATCGAGTGGCCCAGCTGTGTTAAAAAAAAGCATAAAGGCATTTATAAAGGCTGTATAATATGATGGCTCCATGCACAAACATTTGCTCCTCATACCCATTAATATGCTGATTTTACAGCATGCTTATCTTTTACTACATCACAAGCACATCCCAAACCCCAAAACATCTGTGCCTTACATCACTCAGTGCTTAGGTTTCAACACTATACCATGCTCTATGCCTGTATTCTTGTCTCAGAATTGTATTTGTATGTTAGACAAATATGACGTGCTGTTGAATTCTCAATCCTGATTGGTCAGAAGGTGTTGATTAATTTTCTATAGCAGCAGATCTGATAGTAGTGCAGCCGCAAATCACAGGTTTATATTACTGCACTCGTCCTAATATGTTATCGTTTCTATAGTAACAGCTCATTAATTGGGACTTGTACAGACTTGTACATAAATGGATAGAAAAATTGTTGATATGGTGAAATTTTCCATAAGGAAACATTTATTTAAAATTTATGTAAGGAGTCTCCAGTGTCAGCTGAAAAGTCTCCAGGACAGAGGGATTTACATTCTCGTTTCTCCGTATCATGACTTAACATATAACATGGCAAGGAAACGACTGTTTATAGCTGCTATAATGTGATTACTGGGACTAACTTTTTTTGCAGGTGTTCCGCACCATTAAGTGTAATTATAAATGGATAAAAAGTATGACGGTGTTATTTAATAAATAAAAATCATTAGCGTTACCAAATTGAAGTCTTATAAAGTACTTCAGGATGAGCTGTTATTGGAAAATAATCAACAACACAATGGTGCAATGCAACAAATTTCATGACAGTGCCACTTACTGGTCAAAAGTTACAAAAACATGCCCAAAGGGCTTATATTTGAATGCTATTTTTGCTCCTTCTCCTACAAATTTTGTCCAATCTTCACCAAATTTGGCTCACATCATCTTGAGGCCTGTCTAAACAGAAAAAGAAACTCTGATACTCAAAACTGTTCTCCCATAATGGACTGGCAAAATGCAACTACAAATCATTCTTGAATCCTTTCGCCTATAGCTTGGCTCTGCTTTCCTGTGATTGCTTATGCAACTGCAATTGTAGTGCATCTGTGCGGCTCACCAAGTCTGGGTGCTTGGCCCCCGAAAATGCTGCTTGCAGCTTTTATTATTATTATTATTATTATTATTATTATTATTATTATTATTATTTGCTCAAGCTGCAGCATTCAGTAACACAAAGGCACAACTTGAAAAAAAGAACATGCATTAGCGCTGTGGTTCTTTGGAAATAAATGAATAACTCCACCATGTTGAATGAGCCAAGGGGTTGTAATAGGATTTGCATACAGGGAGGAAATTGTTTTACAGGGAGAACACAGGGCATCATCTGAAATCAGCAGCGCTGGTGTATGAAGTGCATTAATAACAATCACAACTTGTTCTTCTTGCACTGCAGGAAAGGGGAAAAAATCTACTCAATTAGATGGCGACTGCATCTGTTTAGCCCTGAAGCTAACAGCTAGAGGCTTTATTTTACCCTTTATTATCCCTGTAACATATTCTCAGATTATCCTCCCTTCGGCTCTTTTGCACTCTTTGATTACTCACTGCCTTGTGAAGCAAATTGGTTCTGTCACATTTGCGTAGCTGTGTGTGGTGTCAAGAAGCTTCTGAAGTACTTCCTCAAAACATTCATAGGCTTGATGATAAGTAATTGAGCAAATGAGATAGTTGTATGCAAGTCATGGGAAGGAAAGATTTGTGGTAGTCAGTGCAAGAAAGAGGGAAAAAGAAGGAGAGAGAAAGAAAGAAGACAGCACGTAATAATTCCATAAATAATTCTCATGCGTAATGAGCACAGGAACATGTGTCATTCTAAATAAATGATGAAGGATCTGAGTCGGAGCTGGCAGTGGGAGGGTGCAGTGTGCCTCACTTGGGACTGCAGAGTGTCTTGCAGCATGAGAAGAGGAAACAGTGCACAGTGATGACATCGCTGCACAATGGCTCTGAGTTCACTTTGCTCCTCATCACTTCCCATCAGCTTCCTTAGCCCTGAGCACTAATAAGCTCCTTCACAAATCCAGACGCTGTCCAAAAACGTCAGACCTGCAGGACCACTAGCTTTAGATTGGAACACAACCACTCACCGCTCCTGATAAAGGCCATAGCAAATCTGGGCTCTGTCTCAAACACAAACACCTGTCACCCCTGGAGGCCCACTGACCTCAGATTGGAAAAGCAACACTCACTGTGCTCTAATAAGGGCCTGAGGAAATCTAGCTGCCCCAAATACACACACACACTCACGCTCAAATACACATCAGCCCTCAAAGGCCCCTAGCCATCAGCCCTTGATAATCTGGATCGGAAATGATCCCCGTGCCCTAATAAAGCTCTATTAAATTTGGGCTCTGATTCAAACACACAGGAAAAAGATGTACGAACAGCTGAGTCACTGGCAGTCTTCAAACGACGTCTAAAGACTTACCTCTTCATTAAGTACTTAAGTTAGCACTT
>CM075011.1:3748779-3763416 GCA_037576675.1 Pangasius sanitwongsei
TTTGATAGCCTTCAAAGCACTATTGTAAGTCGCTCTGGATAAGGGCGTCTGCCAAATGCCATAAATGTAAATGTAAAATGAAAACACCCATCACTGTTTAAAGGGAGCTAGTCCTGGATTGGGGCAGCACCACCATTTGTGCCCCAATAAATTCCCCAGCATTCAATCCAGGGTGTGTTCCCGCCTCACTCCTAGTGTTCCCAGGATAGGCTGCATATCCACTACAACCCTGATCAGTACAAAGCACCTACTGAATCTGAATCATTTAATAAAGTCACTACAAAGTCTGGGTTCTGTCTCAAACACACACACACGCACACAAGCACTGATTAACACTCAAAGGATGCTGGCCTTGGATTGGAACAGCACCACTCATTATGCCCCAGTAGGGGTTTATACAAATAAAGCTATTTCCCAAAACACAAATAAAGCCACCCAGAGAGGTGCTAGTCCTGGATTTGCTCGCCACCTACTGTGTCATAATAAAGGCCCTATTGAATTTGAGCTCTGTCTCAACACAACCGTCAGACCTCAAGGGCCACTAGCCTTGGACTGCAATGGCACTGCTCAATGCATCTTAACAAGCCCTTTTGCAAAATCAGGCACTGTCCAAATCAGAATTGTAAACAAGCATCGGTTGTGAAGGGCCACTAGCCTCAAACTGGAAAAGTGCCTGTTAAATGGTCTAACAAATCCACAAGCACTCATCAGGCCTGAAGGGCTGCTAGCCTGGGATTGGAACATCACCTCTCATTACCTTTGCAAATCTGGGCTTTGTCCCAAACACAAATGCAAGCACCCATTAACCCTAGGCTTGGACTGAAATAGCACCACTCACTGTGCCCTTGTAAGGGCCTTTAGAAACCCAGATTTAGCAGGTTTGCCTTCACAAATCTGGGCCAAACATAAATACAAACATCCATTAACACTGGACTTGGATTGGAATAGCAAAGGCCACAGTGCCTTAGTAAGGGCTTTTACAAATCCAGGCTTTAGCATGGGAGTGGAACATCACCTCTCATTACCTTTGCAAATCTGGGCCTTGTCCCAAACACACTTGCAAGCACTTATTATCCCTAGGCTTGGATCGGAAAAGCTAAGATCATTGTGCCCTAGTAAGGGCTTTTACAAACCTAAGCTCCATCATTGGATTGGAACATCACCTCTCATTACCTTTGCAAATTTGGGCTTTGTCCCAAGCACAAATGCAAGCACTCATTACCCCTAGGCTTGGATTGGAAAAGCACCACTCACTGCACCTTAATAAGGACTGTCACAGATCTGGGCTCTGTCCCAAATGCCACTCACTGCATAATAATAATATTACTACCAATCTTGCCTAAATAATGTATATAAATAATCTAAAATAAATAACCCTATGCCAAAGACGCAAACATAGCTGGAACTGAGAATTGAAATTGTGAAGCAAGGAATTAATGGCTGTTCTAAAGTTTTATGGCCCAAATCGAGACATAATGGCTTCACATAATGAATCCTGTTAAGGTTTGTGTTGCTTTTTCTGTATAGTGGAATTGAGGTGTGATTTACACATCACATGAAGCGCACTATAAAAAACAATACGCACAACACATTAACAGGATGTAAACTCCTGAGTGCTCGACACACCACAATGCTCTGAAATGATTCTGGGAAGCGGAGGCGCTTTAAGGTAAGACTTTTTTTTATTCCCCTGAATTTAGTGCATGCAAATGGATTTTAAAGTGTGGGATAAACAAGAGAGTGAGTGGGCTATGAAGCTGATGTAACACTCAGGAGAGAGTCGTATTTTTGATGCGTGTGAGTTTAATCGAGGGGAGAAACGCAGTCAGTCTCCTGAATTATTAAATCATGTTTGTGTCAGGCTCGGATTGTGTTTGCTAAAAGTCAGGCTGGTTAAAGTTTTAACACTACTGCGTATGCAAAAAGACAACATGTCAGAACACTGACGCTAACCCACCGATAACACTATTAAAACATGATTTCATTAGCATGTCAGTATTGTGGAAGCGGTAAAGGAGATGACTTCTAAAATGTCGAATTAAAATCTTAGACATCTATAGTGTTTAATTAACTCCTACACCTACATGTATCCAGTGGAACTTTAAATTTTTCTTGTTAAACCAACACTGTTCATTCAAGCCTTGTATTTAACTCTTGTAGTATTTTAATTAACACTGTAATAAGGTACGCCTACAAATGCCTATGAACTCTTGCGGTATTTATTTGTGTCCAGCTAGATTCTAATTACTGTATTATTTAATTCTAATTTACTGTATTATCTAATTACTGGATATAATTAGTTCAAATGCTGTTGTTTCTGGGTTGTTACAGACATTTTTGGTCTTGACATTTAAAAATAAGCCAGGCCACAGAGGATAAATGTAGTATTTGACATCATTTCTCATGCAGTGGCAAAACATGGGGTCTATGGCTGATCAGAAGTGATTTAACACTGAAGTTGTTAATTCCACATGATGAGGTTGAATTTACTACCGAAAACGTTTCAGAACTATCAGTGAAACACCCACAGTGTTAAACTCAATGTTACACTGTTAGTTAAACACTATAGTCAGTTCAGCACTATTCGGTTTAATTCAACACTTTAATTCAGGACCAGTCACATTAATTTGGTTCTATGAGTGAATAATGTAGCGTAAGAAATAATTTAGCACCTTAAGAGTGAATTCAGTACTATAGGTGATAATTTCAGCAGTTTAGGTGTGAATTCCGCACTGTAAGAGTTAAATAATCACGGTACAAGTTAATTCTCTGTTTTAAGAGTTAATTCAGCACTATTAGAGTAAATGCAGTACCATTTCAGCACTATTAGAGTAAATGCAGTACCATAGATATTAATTCAGTAATGTAAGAGTGAATTCAGCACTGTAAGAAGAAATGCAGTACTATAAGAGTTAATTCAGTACTGCTGGTGTTAATTCAGCACTGTAAAGGTTAATTCAGTACTATAGATATTACTTCAGTGCTATTTCAGTCTTCATTCCGTACTACAGGCATGAATTTATCACTGTAAGAGTTAATTCAGTGTTAATTCAGCACTGTAGGCATTAATTCAGCACTAGATGGGTGAATTCAGTACTATAGGTATTAATCCAATGCTAATTCCATGTTAATTTAGTACTACAGCTTTTAATTCATCACTGTAGGACTTAATTCAGCACTGTAAGAGTTTATTCAGTACTTTAGGCATTGTAAAGGCTAGCCACCAGGGCACAAGCTTTCCTAAGGTAAAAACAAACAAACAAACAAATAAACAAACAAACAAGTAAATAGTTCATTCAATCAAATGCCATTAAATGCACACTATTTTGTAAAGACAAAATACTCAAGGACTGTCGGTCCTTTTATTGGCAGAAATTGCGACCTCGCAAATGCCAACTACGCAACACTGTGCCCTGGGAGCTGCATTATGGGTCTCTTATAAGTGAAGTGAATGTGAGCAGCAAAAATGAAATGAAGCTGACGATAAATGCTGTTGTTTCTGGGTTGTTACAGACATTTTTGGTCTTGACATTTAAAAATAAGCCAGGCCACAGAGGATAAATGTAGTATTTGACATCATTTCTCATGCAGTGATAAAACATGGGGTCTATGGCTGATCAGCCATTGGCTGCTCTCACTACACACTGACACTTCCATCTCGGGAGCTGCTCTATTTTATTCCCCTATTAACTAGGATGGACCAAGAGGTAGGTGAGACTCTAGGGCTCCTCGACGTAGTGATGAAACCCAACGCAACACATATTCGAGACAATCTCATGCAGAAATAGCTGTAAAGTGTCTTTGGCTTCTCCTGCTGCTGGTTCTGGAGCCTCCTGCTGAGCTCTGATGCCTGCTTTGTCTTGACACTGCAAAACGTTGTAGTTTAAAATCCATCAGGGTTTTCAGATGGACTGTTTGATTATATTGGACTGAGGTACACGGGTATTTAGTGTGCAACACTAATGGTGCTCACTGCCCGGCCTGCAGTGCTCTAGTCTAATTCAAATACTACTAATATTAACAACAAATGTACTACTGCTACTAACATTAACAACTGTACTTCTATTACTACTACTACAAAAATGAACTATACTACTATAACTATACTAATATTAATAATAATATTAACAACAACTGTATTACTGCTACTGACATTAACAACTGTACTACAACTACTACTACTACGAAAATGAATTATACTACTGTAACTATAATGCTATTACTAATAATATTAACAACAACTATACTACTGCTACTAACATTAACATCTATACTACTACTGCTACTAATATTAACAACTATACTACTACTGCTACTACAAAAAGGAATTATACTACTATAACTATACTACTACTAATAATAATATTAATAACAATGGTACTACTGCTACTAACATTAACAACCGTACTACTACTACTACTACTAATATTAATAACTTAATTAATTTTAATTAAGTATACTAACTACTATACTACAACAATACTACCAATGCAAAAATTACCAACTATATATCTATAATTATACTATTACTAATAATATTGTAAACATGTTTAAAACTATGTTACTACTATAACATTTAAAACTTGTTTAATAATACTATTAATAATAATATTAACAATAATACTACTACAACTACTAATATTAATGACAACTATACAACTACTAATATTCGAAACTACCACTATACTACTACAATACTACCACTACTAATGTTAAGAACAACAATATAATTATTACAACTAATATTAACAACTATACTCCTACTACAAATATTAGCAACTATAGTATTACTAATATTAATAACAAAACTACTACTACAACTACTGATACTGATAATGTTGAGCCATTCACACATTCATTCATCTATTTATTCATTCATTAAGAGTCAGTTGTATGGTTCCACACAGAAGCTTTAGGGATTGCCTGAAGGGATAAAGTTTTTCTTTTTTTTTTAGTAGTAGTGCAGGAGAAATTTAGAGTAGACAATCCATATACTGAAATGTTTTTTTGTTGTTTTTTTTTTTTTTGTAATGAGATCTATAACACATATTAGTTGACTAATGACATGCACCATAACATCTAATGATGATACAAGTTCAAAACGTTTCATCTATCAACAAAGGTATTCGTTTTGTCTCTCTGTTGAAGCCCTTAAAAGTTCTAGACTGAACACTCCAACATACTATTCCCAATTTAGAACGGGTTCCAAGCAGGACATTTTAGATCATATTTGGTTGTGTGTGTGTGTGTCGACTGGCACATAGCAGTCAGGATAGTCCTGGAGGCCTCTCCGACTGTAAAACGTGCACACGCTGAACGTTTTGCAGAACAGCTGCAAGATCATGCATTATTCATTGCTAATGATAACGCATGAGACGATTCATCATGGCTGCCCTCTCAGAGGTCTTAATTAAACAGTAGAGGAGTTAATTCCACAGTTGTAGGGGTTAATCCAGTAATGTAGCGTTACATGAACATTGTAAATCCTAATCCAGATGTAGTGCTAATTACATAATTACACGTTACACAGATTTTATGTGAGCAGTTTTTTTTTTACACACCCATCTGTGTACCTTTTATGCATCTGGAAGACTAAAACTGATATCCACTAGAGGCAGGTCAAAGCCGCTACATCCCTGACTCATTCATTTCCATGGTGCTATCTATTCTAGCTAATTTATTTCTCACTGTTAAGTGGCATGGAAATGCCATACAGATGCAGATAAATGTATTTCCAAAACTTCCTGCCATTTTTGTGTTTTTTTTTTCATGGTTTCATGTTTGGTCTGCTGCTGTATTGACTTCCCCCTTTGTTTTTGTTCTCACTGTTACGTTAGATGTATATGGCCAATACAAATGACTCAAAAATATACATGCGGCCATCTTGTCATCACGTACACATAAAGTTGTTGTATGCAAGATTTGGAAATTTCACCCTCTCTGGCAAAAAAATGCTACTGCAGGCAACGGGCAGAAGAACATTTGTTAGCGTGGGTTGTGCCGCACCATTCCCCACTACACAAATTAACCTGACGGCTGCAAGACACAATTAATACACACTTAATGAGAATTCAGAGCCGCATCCCAAACCACATTCTACAGACTAAGGACTTGATTTAATAAGATCCAAAAATAACAGGCGTGTACAGTGTGACAAATTGCGAGCACAAATAGTGAACATGGTGCTGGTGATCTACAAAGAATAAACTCTGTGTAAACTATGTCACATGCAAAGCAGAGGAAGGAAACAACATATAAATGATATTTTTGCAAACTGAAACACATACACAGTGTACATACACCAACTCTCGTAAGGGGAAAGCAGCTAATGCATTAAACTCACTAGATTGTGACTCTTAGAATTCAGGGTGTCCCAAAAGTCTCCATACATAATGGAAATTAACACTTTTTAGCCAAATGTAACGTTAATTACAAAACATCCTCTATATGATTGCCATTCCTTTGTGAACACACACAGAGTCGTCTCTCACAACTTTGGCTCCCAGGTTGGCAACAGTGTTGTGTGTGAAGTGCTTGCCGTGTTTCCTGTTAAAGTCCATCGCATTCTTAAAGGCTATCTGAAAAAATATATAATATAAACTAATTATAAATTTTGGAAGACATTTTGCTAAAAAGTGTCCCCTATGTATGGAGACTTTTGGGACACTCTATAGAGTAGAATAGGAAATAATTTACTACAATATATTTCTTTTAGAAAGAAGAAGGCAAAAACTGTTGCAGATGGAATAACTTGCTTTTATTATTGTAATTATCACCAAGAAGAGAGTTTAAAATAAAGAACTAAGAAGTGAAGTGTGCAGGTAGGACAAACAGTGGTGATCAGTGATTGGTTGTTGAGAACAATGGTGATCAGTGATTGGTCATTTGGGAACAATGGTGATCAATGATTGGTCATTTGGGAACAATGGGGCTCAGTGATTGGTCATTTGGGAACAATGGGGCTCAGTGATTGGTTGCTGAGAAAAATGGTGATCAGTGATTGGTTGTTGAGAACAGTGGTGATCATTGAATGGAGAGTGCATTAATGGTTGCTCAAAAAGTCATTAGATTTGACCTTTTTAAAAATAAAAGTCACTAAAGGGGTCTAAAAAGTCAGCAGATGTAGCAACAAAGTGACTATGTTGGCAACACTGCAAGTAAAACGCCTACTAAAAGCAGAGAGACTAAATAAAAGATTTTATGTTGTTAATAAGGTAAATACAAATGAAAACATTTTCAAAGACTGTGTGAACCTAACAAATCTGTATGTGCTAACACAAGTGTGTGCTTTAGGCACTGAAAATGCTATTTAAACAGTTTCAAGGCGCTAGGAGCTCAGGAAAGTAGCTTTTCTAACAAATGCATATATGCACGAGCATGAAGTACTTTTCAGTGTCTTTTTTCACATGTTTATGATGAGAAATGATACAAAATATTACTGTATACATTAAAATTAAATTTGATAATAAAGTGTTAAAAATTCTAAATTGTGAAAAATAAGATTTAGAAAATCGTTATTCATCAATTATGCATTAACACACTGTTTTCTTAAACTAGCCAGACAGACCACACCGACAAGAAATAAACTACAAATGATTTGAGTTACCTGGTGGGTGAGATGAGATTTTTTTTTAAAAAAATATCCTTTTATAACCATGGTCTACAGTAGAGAACATCCTTTGTGCTGTGCTTCTTTTTCTTTGGAAATCCCACAGCAGGAACCTGAGATAGGAGGCAAAGTAAGTAAGACATTCATTTCCTGTATAGCTGGATAAGCCTGGTGTGTGTGTGTGTGTGTGATGAATTCTCAGTGACTCAGACTTGGACTTCATGTTGAATATGGGAGTTTTGTACGTTCGTGTTCTGAACTGTGTGAACTTCTGCTCTATTCACCTCTATATTGAGCACTGCGGGAAGGTTTATCGAACAGCACCACGCAAAACTGTATTTGATAACGGCACGGTCTCAAGAGCGTAATAATAAAAAATAATGACATAAAACCCAGGCTTGATGACTTCGCATGATTGTTATTAGAGTATCTGCAGCCCACAGTGAGTGTCTAATGATGATAGACTAAACAAGCAGCTTAGCTTATCTGCAGTGTTTTGTGTTCACTTGCTCATAGTAATGTAGCTAAGGTCACACAAACACAACGTCTTCCTCTTCAGCAGTAGCTATTTGACTCGAGCAGGCAGTCAAGTTAGAAGCTAACATTAGGGTGCAGGAAAGCTAACTACTATTAGGCTAACTATTATGTGACTAAAACCATTATCCATGTTAGCCACTGGGCACCTAATGGAAATAATAGAAACCATTAAACCAAGCTAATAATAGACTAAATATGATGTAAACTAGTAGCTACTGTGTGATAGAGGGACTGAGTTAGAAGTGGCAATGATTAGCTTGGGTACAAACAGCATACATTTCCATTTTCACCCCTCTTAACCACTAGGCATGGTGCCTAACACCCAAATACCACCATGTCTATATGCACATAGTGATGGACAATATGACGCAATAAATACCACTATCATGAAGCCACCTTTCCCTTTTTTCTTCTTCCAGATGCACATGTCAAACTATATAAACCCAATATAGATTTCAACCTAGCAGCCAGAGCTACAAGTATCTAGTCCTCCAAAGCTGGCCGTTGCCTCCTGTCATTCTCTTCTACCTCGGTGAGTGTATATTATGAGCAATATTCGTATAATAGTGCTGAGCTCTGTAGCACCCATTAGCTTCAAATCTTTTTTTCTCATGAGCAATACTGTCCTGCTGCTGGAAAACAACCACTTGCTGTTTTTGTAATTTTTCAAATCCTGACATAAAGTGAAGTGAAGTGACTTGTGGCCATTAGAGAGTGCTCTCTAATAATCACGCTCTCCTGTCAATCACAGTGGCACGAGCCAATCATGTGAGTCTTGAGTTCATGAATGCAGAGGAGGGTGGATAGCGCTTTCCTCTGAGTGTGTTACGTTGCAGTATGATGCAGCATGAGCAGCAGTTTGGAAAGATGTGGTTGGCTGGCTTCACGTGTCTCAGAAGTGGGACATTTCATATGTTAGATTTCATCCTCCTTGCTTAGGAGAGCTGGTTAGAAAAATGGGTAAAAATGAGTAAAAAAATGTACTTTTACGAGTATAACTCTATTTGAACTGGATTGGTTTTACTTGGGGGAGATGCGTAATGTAATTATTGCTTTATTTTAATTATTTTTAATAGAAAATAGGAGTTTCGCTTCCTTAAAAGGACCTGCTGAAATAATCCCAGTCAGGTCTGAGCGATTCGCATGATCTTCAGAACCATGCTGAGACCCAAAGGGGAAAAAAATAAAACAAAAAAACAAAAACTTTCTCCTGCTTGCAAGTTCAGTGATAGCATTCACAGGTCAAAGAGAAAATCCTAATCTCACACTTCTTGGAGATTTCAGGTTCAGCAGGTCGACACTCTTCATCTCCAATCAGAAAGTGTTCCACAACACGGCTCTCCCCTCCTGCCCTCTGTCCTCACATCCCTTTACGCACATGTTCACAGCTTCCTCACAGTTTTCTGGAAAAATCTGCCAGCCGGAATGCCTGTGGTTGTGCCTGAGCAGCAGCGAGAGTCGGGTGTATTGAAGTAACACACACACACACACACGCTCTGAGGGCTATTGCATTACACAGAGATGAGCAGCAGGTGTGAGGAACTGCAGATAGGTGTGATAAAGTGTAGGAGGTGAACTTTCACACTCTACAATAACAGCACTACAACACAACAGCAATGTGGAACAATATTGAAAATAAAACATTCGAATTTATGTGCATGAGTCTTGGATTTCTCGGATACTTGAACAATATCACGTTTCAAATCATAGTTATATTACAGAGATGCCGCTTATTTTAAACGGTTTGATTTGTTAGTTTTGCACTGGAGCTAGGAGGCTACATCTCTAACAAATAAGAAAAGCTTATAGCTACCAGTTTAGCATTGAATAAGCCGCATGTCTAAATCAGTACACACACTGACCCATATCAGCTTTGTCAACTTGTTTGTGTGGTATAAAAATGATCGACATGATGTCACAGAGCTAAAAACTCATAAAAAGGCACAGCTCCCTCTGTCTTTCTCAGCACATAGTTTGGTGTTTCTACACACCAGCGACAGACTCAGGAAGGAGGCGTGGCCTAAAGTTAGCAGTGATATGGATGATAATATAGCTGATGTTTGTTTTATATGCGTCATTTTTCATTTTTATAAATACGACCTTATGAAATCTGAAATTGTTCATGTGCTGAGACATAAAATGTCTTGTGTGATGTGTGTTTGCTTGATGCTAAGTTTTGCTTACTCATTAGCTTGCTAGCCACATTAGCATAGTAGCTCCAGAGTCACACTAAAGAGGCAAATATCAGACACCAAACATGTTTACATTGTGTACATTCCTCTAGTTCCAGTTTGATCTGCATGTATCATTTATGTTCTGCTATAATGTTAGTGAACCAAATGATCTCTTTTGATGCTAAATGTTTTTAGCCAGTCAGACTCGAAGCATGTCTTGGCTGCTCGACTACATTAGCAATAACTTCAAAATTGTGTGCATTTTATTTCTGTTTGAATGATTTCCTTTTTTAAAAAAAACAAAACAAGTCAAATCAATTTTCCAGTGGTGTTATGATAAAATATGAAAAAGTGACCTGGGTGTGTGAGAGGGTGTGTGAACGAAACACGAGGGTTAACTGTGAATGGTTTTCCCAATGGCAGAATGAAATGAAATATACATTACTTATACATATTTCATCATAGTGACTCTTTCAGGGCAACTCTCAGGACAGTTTTAGAGCTTCGAAACGACCAACAGGTTCACGGTTGCACTTCAAACATGTTGTTGTTGTTCTTCTTCTTTTGGCTGATCCCGTTAGGGTTCACTTCAGAGGATCTTTGGTGCGCGTATTTGATTTGGCACAGTTTGAATGTCAGATGCCCTTCCCAATTTTATCCAGGCTTGGGACCCTGTCGGTTTTGTGCAACCCCAATGGCTGGGGCTGGCTCCCTGGCTGGGAATCGAACGCGGGCCACGGCGATGAGAGCACCGTGGCCTAACCACTAGTCCTCCAGGGACCCAGTACACCTCAGATGTAAAGGTAATAGACACTCTAGTGTAATACACAAACTTTCCAGAGAAAAAAATGTTTTTTTTTCTGACAAAATTCCTTCATCAGCTGTGTAGCCTTCAGCTTCAGAAGCAAAACTTGACCCTTTTAACTTTTAATTAAAAAAAAAAAAGATTTGTGCAACAGCGGGTAACATTGTCACCTCTCCGGTTCAATCCTGAGCTTGGGTTCTTGTGTTCTCCCTGCGTCACGTGGGTTTTTCCTCAGGGTTCTCCGTGTTCCTCCAACCTGCCAAAGACATGCCAGTAGGGGTGTGAATGAGTGTGTGAATGTGTGTGCATGGTGCCCTCATAAACTTATAATATACAATTTATTTATATAATAATAAACTTTTCTCATTTCACCAATACCCAGTCACTGGTTTGTTTATTTAAATAGGAGAGTATTTAAAATGATGTTATTAAAAAAAAAAACTAAATTATATATCAAAGGCACTTACCAAGCTTCCTTACAAAAATACCCATAGAAAAAAATGTTTCAGTTGAAACAGCACACAGCACAGGACTATTGTGTCTTTGTATTCACAGGAAGGTAAAAATAATTAGACTACGACCACTGAGGCATCTGCAACAAGAGGAAAGAATCCAAATCCTGTCTCTTCTCCCAGGATTTTTCCATGACAGGCATCATATCTGAAAGACCGAGCTGGATCAACCTGTCAGGACCGAGGAAGGGATAAAGACAGGAATAAGGGATAGAACGAGAGAGAAAGGAAGAGAGAAAGAGAACCAACTACAAGTGCTGACACTTAACACCACAACAAGCAAATAGGTCCACGTCCAGACTAACATGGCAAATAGAGTTAGAAACTCAAATCTGATTCTGCTAAAGATGCTACTGCTAATTAAAACCTTTAGCATTACGCGAACGAAACTCCTCATTCGTCAGCTTTATTCCGATAATGGCAGAGAGACTGTATGGATAAAAAAAAATGTTGTTTTGTTCGTGAAACTCTTCCTAAAAGGTCACAGCAGTGTGAGCAGTGACTCCTGGGTAATCTGTGGCTGTATCAGGACTTGCCCTGGAACGGCCCAGGGGTGTCTGAGGTGTGATTCTGAAATACAACCCGAGCCGATAAGCAATAAAGCCCAGAGTCATCGGCTCATTTCTCCACAGTGTAAACAATCCCGGGCTTGCTGACAGCTCCGTCTGTCCTCAGTCACGCAGAGGTGGCTCCCTGAAAGCGCCTGTCAAACATGCTTCATCCTGCTTTATGTCAAGTTATTAGCGAAAAAGGAGGAACCTGACGGCTGTTATTGTCCTCTCGCAGGCAGTTCCAGCTTTATTTTCATTCAATCAGAAAGAGCGCAGCACCGAGTGTGATCGCCTGACAGCGGACGAAAGCCTGGGCATCATTTCGCCGCAATTTACATGTCGAATTGCATGTCGTTTCCTTTCATAGTGCCAGGTCACTAAAGGTTTTTAAAATAATGCAGCAATATTGCAAATGTCCAGAATGTAAACACTGATCTTTTCATCCACATGTGATTCTCACACACAATTCATTCATTGACATTTAATTTTTACAGAATTCATTTATTTCATCATGTAATGTTTTTCACATACAGGGCATATGGTTTTATTGATCACATATTAGTCACATGATTTCATGTGTTTACTTGAGTTCAGCTGTGATTGCATAAGAATTCACCCCCCTATTACTGCGAAACTCCTTACTTAGTGTGAATGCAAACAGTTGCCATGACAAGTACAATGTTCCTGGAAGACCCCAGAGATTTTTAGAGAATATATCTAAACAAATAGCATCATGAAGTCCAAGGAGTGCTCAAAACAAAGTTCTGGTAACAAAGTATCAATCAGTGTTTGGTTATAAAAAAAATAATATCCCAAACTTTGAACATCCTACACAGCACTGTTGTTTTTTTAAATAATGAAACAAATATGGCACAACAGTGACTAGAGGAGGTCATCCACCAAACATCAGTCACTACTAGGCTACTGCGTAAAAAGGGGATTATTCAGAGAAGCAGCCAAGATCAACATGATGCTGCCACCACCATGCTTCACTGTGAGAATGGTGTTCTCACTGTGATATTGATTTCTCCCCTCACAGAGGAACTGATTTCTCCCCATTTCAATACTGTGGGCTATTTTTGTCTGGAGATTCATGACACATTATCCCAACTAAATCCATTTAAATTCCAGTTCGTACCAATAAAATATGCTGGAAAGTTCAAGGGGGGTGAAAACATATGCAAGCCACTGAGGCATTGTATGGTGTATCTGGTTGCACATGTTGATTGTGCTTGTTCTGATTTTATACTTTAATTGAGAAATGCTTCATGCAAAAACATTAGCATTAGCTCTGAATGGCCGACTCAAACACTTTGAAAGGCAATCAACGCTCGCTCTGTCTTTAGTAAACACCCGTGTGAATAATGTTGATAATCTCATTATTGCTTCGGTCAAATCTATAATTACTGCAAATGCTGCAAGAGGAGAGACATCAGTTTGGATGAATGCACTTTAACTACAGAGTCAATTTAGCTAAAAGCTGTAAGGTCTCTTATCTAAACAGCACAAAGTAACATCTCCTACTTAATGACAGTAATAGGCATATAAAAAAGTTTTTATTGCATACATATTAATGGATGGAAGAGAAAAAACATATTGTACTATTATAAGATGTCATTTGTTTATTTTTTTTCTCTCCGCACGCGTTCAGATATTGAAACACACACACAGAAAAAAAACACGCCCAGTTTCAACCGGTTTGACAATATCAGTCGCGCGAAATAATGAGGCGCCGTTCAAATGAGGCTTTCATTCAATTTCACCCGCTCACAAGAACATTTAATCTCCCTCGAATATGTACAATGATGAAAGGACATTTATTGAAAAGGGAAAGAAATTAGAGCTGTACCAAGGAAAAGTGATTTAAACCTGTCAGCTCCTGTTTGAAGAAATGGAGTTTTTATCTGATTCAGGGGAAACATGGCTGAAGAACCCAGAGAGAGACAGAGAGTGATGGGAGAAAAAAAAAAACAGGACCTAGAAGACAGAGACATTCAAAAGCTACATTAAGGACAAGTTGTTGTTGTCTGTATGCAAGCTAGGAGATGAAAAGATGCTTTCTCTGATCATGCTTTTCCTTCAGTGTAGCTGCTGAATAGCAAGCAGTACATTTAATATTCATTGTAATGTTCATATACCACAGCTTTATTGAATTCTCAAATCTGATTGGTCAGAAGGGTTTAGTTTATATTAATGCACTTGTGTTTCTATAGTATTAATGCGTTAGTGTTTCTATAGTAACAGAGTAATAGTTTATATTAATGCGTTAGTGTTTCTTTAGTAACAGAGTAATAGTTTATATTAATGCGTTAGTGTTTCTATAGTAACAGAGTAATAGTTTATATTAATGCGTTAGTGTTTCTTTAGTAACAGAGTAATAGTTTATATTAATGCGTTAGTGTTTCTATAGTAACAGAGTAATAGTTTATATTAATGCGTTAGTGTTTCT
>CM075011.1:3766472-3786281 GCA_037576675.1 Pangasius sanitwongsei
GTTTTATTTCAAATCCATTGTGGTGATGTATAAAGGCAAAATCACAAAAACTCTGTCATTGTCCAAATACTTCCAGATCTGACTGTATATATATATATATATATATATATATATATATATATATATACAGAGAGAGAGAGAGAGATACTGGATAGATAGATAGATAGATAGATAGATAGATAGATAGATAGATAGAATATAAGATTATTAATAAACCTATATCCAGACTATATCAAGCTTGAAAGCTTATTTAATATTCTTGTAATGTGTTTACTATAACCTTACAAAAGACAATACAAGATATATTTTACTATATTCAAGATATGTTCCTTTGCTACAATGTCATATTTTGCAGTGAATATTTATAAATAAGTTAACAACCCCATCATCTGAGGCTAGAGATATATTAGACATTATTCTCCATGTTTAAAATGGATAGAATTATTAATAATTAGAAAAAAAATGGTTTAGAATTAAGCTAAACAGCCCGATCATTTGAGGTCAGATATTAGACATACATTGTTCTCTACATTTATGATGCGCACTAGGTTATTTTCTGCAAGTGGGAAGTAGATTTACATATTTTTGGTGCTCTAGTTAAACACAGAACCAAAAAAAACCCTGCGTAACTATGGTCAGAATAAATGTGTATGCAAGATTTGGAAATTTCACCCTCTCTGGCAAAAAAATGCTACTGCAGGCAACAGGCAGAAGAACATTTGTTAGCGTGGGTTGTGCCGCACCATTCCCCACTACACAAATTAACCTGACGGCTGCAAGACACAATTAATACACACTTAATGAGAATTCAGAGCCGCATCCCAAACCACATTCTACAGAGTAAGGACTTGATTTAATAAGATCCAAAAATAACGGGCTTATTTGCGTGTACAGTGTGACAAATTGCGAGCACAAATAGTGAAAACCCTGCGTAACTATGGTCAGAATAAATGTGTTTATGAGTATTATTATTTTGGCAAACACTTTCAATCAAACAAATTAGAAGTAAGACAGGATCCAATTAAAGCTCTGAGCAGTTGAGAATTGACGGTCGGCTTTCTTGCTCTCTGTCGTGGGGTTTAAACTCACTCACTAACCTCCTGTTCACCAGCGTTGAACTTTTAGCAGTAGGGGTTCGTTGCCCAAAATACAAGAGCAGAATTTAATGAGTTTCCAGTTCATTAGGTTCATTAGATAGTTGCATAAATCCAGTTCTAAAAATTGTATTTAGAGATTGCAGTAGATTACTTGCAATAAAAACACAAGTCATGGATAAATGTGCACATAAAGCGGATATGCTCTAGCGATAGAGACTATTTGAATGCAATATGTTGAGTAAGGGATAAACAAAGGGACAGTCTCATTAGTCTAAAGTGCGATGTGCACGCAGACCCAGTAATAACTGAAATCATTTCAATGCAAATTGGCAGAGTACAGGGACAACCTGAATCATCAAACAGCTTGTGGAACAAAGCTGCCCATATGTTGTTTGGCTCTGAAATGATTTCACCTGCTTATTTTTGTCACTCTGGAGCTGTCTGCTTCTGCGGGGAAGGGTAATTGGCAGCCAATCACTCACAACACGCTGAGATTTGTTCTTCAAATGGAGGTGCAATCTCAAGCCAAAAGGAAACAGACGAGGAAATGACAGGTTCAATTACGGCAACGTGGAAACAAACCAGGAAGCTTTCATGGGAAATATGGAGAAAATACACAGGTTGTTCCACCTACTTGGTGACCGAGGTCATATTTATCCCCCGCATGGCAGCAAGTTGAAATAATTCAGCTTTGCCGAGCCAGAGTCTTTTTATTCAGGCATTTCCAGATATCTGGGTCAAAATGCACAGGAGATCAAATCACAGGCACAGGAAAATCAGAGGCAATCAGAAACCAGAAAAGTACACGGAACAATAAACGACTAACTGAAGCCAAACTAGAAGGCTTTCTGAAAGCTGATACCTGAACCATAAATGTGCCTGTTATAATAACCATTATACCACAGCGCTGTTATATTCTCGATTCTGATTGGCCAGAAGGTGTTGATTAATTTTTTTTATATAACAGTAACTCTGACAGTAGTGCAGCTGCAAATCACAGGTTTATATTAATACGCTCATTCTAATACGTTACCGTTTCTATAGTAACAACTCATTCACAGAGATTTATAAGACAGACACTCCTCAAAAATGTCTCAAAAGTGATAAACGGATTTAAAAAAGTTTTGTTTTTTAACAACGACAAACGTATAAGCATTGATATAGTGACGTTTCTGTATGGAGTCTCTTTAGTCTATTTAGCATTTATGGAAGGAGTTTCCAGTGTCAGTGTTTAAAAGTCAGAGGTAAAGCTGTAACATCTCTGTGAGATACTGTAAGCTCTCCGACATGGGCAACTCTTCAGGACAGAGGAGTTTCCTGTTTCTGGTTTCTCTGTAACATGACAGGTGCATTTTTGTCTCATTAACTTTAAGTGAGACACAAATAGAGAGGCTACTAAAGTAACATATGTTTATAGCTGCTATAGTATAAGTGATAACAGGAGCAAACCTGTTCCTCAACATTAAATGTAACTATAAATGGCTAAAAATTATGATGTTCTTTAATAAATAAAAAATTGTAATTGTTGTTAAATCACAGTTATATAAGAGAAATAAAACACTTCAAGATATGCATTTATGGGAAAATAATCAACTTCAATAATCAGGGTGGTAACAGTTACTCCATCATCCTGTCAATGATTATTTTCCCAATTGTTTTATTACTTACTTATTACAAAATATTTTGCAAAGATGGTCAAGTCCCAGGACTTAAAAAGCAACATATAGGATTTGGAGATGGAGTTTGAGGTTTGGTATTAAGCTGATTGGCCATTAGGTTGCTTGGAAACCCTGGTTATAACCCTGTAAGTGAATTGTTGTAAACATGTTGTCACAAAATCCACCCACATCATCCTGTCTCAGGTAACGTCCTTGAGTCTTTTCATAAAAGCTTTTCAGAAATAGCATATGTCGGTGGTGTTAATGGTTGAAATCATGCTGAGAGGAGATTTATTTTTGTACTATACCACTCACAGATCAAGTCCTCAAATGAATTCTGAGTTTTTTTTGTTTTTTTTTTAATAAAGGTCAAACGCCTCATGTCCTGAGGAGAGCCTGTACGAAATTAAACACATGCCATCAAATATAAAATATATCACTAGACAAAGGACAAGCAAACAGTTGAGTCTGTATCCATGGAAACTGGAGACTTTTTTCCCCAGATTTATAGGTCTGGACCAGGAGCTCTTATAAGGAGCTTTTTGTGATGACTAACTGGTGGCTCAGTGGTTAAAGATGCGTCAAAGTTGGAAGTCATACCCAAAGACTGCCAGAGAGCCACTTGAGCAAGACTCTTAACCCTCAGCTGCTCAGATCTGGGCCTGGATTGTATTCTGGATCACTTGAAAGCGCCTGATGGGGGCTGAAGAGGTCAGAAAGTGTTGTGTGGAGCAGCAGATGATTCTCTTCTTTTCAGATGACGCTTTGATGGGGCCTTGCTGTCTGAGAGCTTTTGAAGACTCAAACACAAAAACAATCACTCATGGATGCAAACAAAAGTAATAAATATGAAAAATCACCTTCAGTTACATAAATGCAGTTCAAGACGCCATCTTGAGCTCCTCTCGCTGGTCCCACTCAGCTCTCTATTAACCCAGTAACTGGATTTCTTAAAAATACTTACTTTTTTCTTTTCCCTCTTTGACTTATTACATTTTATATATTTCAAAAATGATGCTTGGATTGTCTTTCTGTCTTTCTTCTTCGAATAAGGTTTCAACCATGTGAAAATGTGAAACTGAGAGAAATATCATGAGGAGATAATTAATCTGAGATTATCTGAAATGTTAAAGTTTTTGATAAAATTACAGTATAAGCTTCATGAGATTTTCTTGCATTGCTCTACTGCTAGTGTTGGCTCAGCATAACAGGCCATTGGATTCTGAAATTAAAACTGAATTTAAAGTAATTGGATGAAACACTAAAGCAGTAAAAACTGATACTGAATTCGCAGCATAGCTAGTACTTATTGTATATAGTGATAGCAACAAATGTAGACAAACTAGCAAGTTGTTTAACAGTGATGGATGAAATATGCATTCTCTTAATCAGCTGTCTTTTATTTTTTAAGACAAACAGGTTTGGAAAAAAGTTATAAAATAGCTAGAGATAGCAGCAGTTAGCCAAGAGTGACCTGTAACAGTCAGAGGTAAAGCAGTTCCTTTAAGTCTTCCACCACAGGAAAGTCTTCAGGACAGAGCAGTTCATGTTTTGTGGTTTTGTGGTTTCTCCGTAACACGACCATATTTTAACAACTTCAAGAAAGTGATGAACGAACGAATGGTTATAGGTGCTATAACATATGCTATAACTATATATGAACTAACTTGTTTCACAAACAACATTAAACACACCTATAAATGGATAAACATTGATGTGCTGTTCTCTAATGAATATAAAATATAATTGTTGGCAAATTGCTGTAGTATAAGAGGATTAAAAGACTTCAACACAGCTTCAACACTATTGGAAAATAATCAACTTTGGGGTTGTAATAGTTTACTCTGAGCCATATCACACCACCCTGTCATTGATAACTTTCCTATAACAGCACCCTCAACAGTGCTGAGTTAATAAAATACAGTTAATAATGTTAGTTAATGGAATCTTAATGTAAATAGTTGCTAAGCTATTACCAGGTATTACAGCAGTTGTACAAACTAGCTAATGTTAGTGTCTAGTGCTGAGAGTGAGACAGTCAGCTAATAATTAGCCTAGAAAAAATATCTTCAACAGACTGAGTATAAGTGTATCCTGAAAATAAGACAGATAGCAATCTCCACATACCCAATCTGGAAGAATTAATCACACCCAGCGCTGATCTTCAGTAGCACTGCCAAGCGGTCATTACTGTGTCGAATGCGAGGACATTACAGTGGACAAACACCAGTTCATACACAGATGCACAGCAGGACATTTATCATCTCTGTGGATCTGCTGGGAGATGCTCTGGGTCTCTTTGCTGTTCTCTCCATAATGGAGCTCCTGCATCATGATCTGCCATCATACACCTCCGAGGCCCATTCTGGATTCCTCGCCTCCTCTGTGATCCATCACAGCCTTCCATTCAGAGTTCACACACACACACGTACACACACTCGCAGCCGCTCTAACAGTCCCATGGCACCACTGACATTGCTGTCATCTTGTGTTCCGACACCATCATCACCTCCATTACCATCATCTCGGTCGTAACGCTGCAGGATGATGGCCAGTCCTGTATCTGTGCCGCTTTATGTGATGTGACACACCATAAAGCGCTGGCTTTTCATTTATTTATCAGCTCCAGGATGTTGATAATCCTTTTCCTCCACATGTGGATGCATTTCCCAGCACCTCTCACCCCTTGGTTTTCAGTCATCTCTTCTGAGCACTGGTGCAGCCTCATCCTGTCCTGCTGTTAGCACTATCGTCATAACATCACTTGATTTGACTCTCAGGTCAATAAGCGGTAGTTCCACAGTTAGGGTTCTGGCAGGAGTGCCTGAGGGGCAGGGGCGGAAAAATAAAAAGGGCGCCTCCTACACACAGTGGGGTCTCTAGAGAGCACATTTTCTCACAAATAAGAAAACCTAGAGGGCACTTCATCCCATTTTCCTGCATGTAAGGGAACCCTGTAGGGCACTGAAAGGTCAGCCAGTAAGGCACTTTATCATGTTTCCTTGCATGAAGGGGAATCATATAGGGCACTGCATCACGTTCTCTCGCACATAGGAGCACCTAGAGGGCATTTTATCTCATTTTCTTACATGTAGGGGAGTCTATAGGAAACTGTATCATGTGTTCTCCACAGAAAGGGCACCCATTAGACCAATTCATCATGCTTCCTCACATGTAGGGGAACCCTATAGGGCACTGCATTATGTAGTCTTCACTGGAAGGGCACAACAGAAGACACTTCATGTTTTCTCGCACATAGCGGCACCCTATAGGGCACTGCATCATGTTTTCTCACATGAAGTGGCACCCTAGAGGCATTTTATAAATTTTTTTCCATTTGAAAGGCAGCCATTATTGCACATCATCACATTTTTTCCACTGTAATGGCACCCTAGAGGGGACTTTAACATGCATTATCTACCACAGGGACACTTTTGGGGTTCTGTATTAGTGACTGGAAGGTAGTGGGTTCAAATTTCAGAACTACCCAAAAGCCACTGCTGGGTCTTTATGCAAAAGCCTTAACCCTTCTGACTGGTCAGAAGGTGTTGATTAATATTCTAGAACAGCAGCTTTGACAATGGTGCAGCTCCAAATCACAGGTTTATATTAATGCACTTGTTGTAACGTTATCATTTCTATAGTAAACTGATTTAATTATTGATATGGTGAGGTTTTCTGTAAGGATATGGTTATTTGGCATTTGTGGAAGGAGTCTCCAGTGTCAGCACTTTGTAACAGCCAAAAATAAAGGAGGAGTCTATACTTTGCAGTTTCTCAACATGACAAGCTGTTTTATCTTATCAATATTAAGAAGAAAGAAAACGTTTTGAGGAAATGCCTGTTTACAGCTGCTATTTTTTAAAATAAATTTTAAAAAAATGCTGTGGTATCAGGAGAATAAAGCACTTCAGGGTATGCAATTATAGGAATATAATCAAGTTCAGGTGTTATGAATTCCCCCTCAATGAACATCGCCTTTCCCAGAATTCATGTTTCCACATTATTTATGTTTTGCCATGTGTGTTCATTTTAGTTCCAGTCCCGCTTCTGATCCTGCCTTGTCATTGGTTGATTGCCCTAATGTGTTCACCTGTTCTATGTCCCACCTTGATTATTTTTTTTCTATTATTTCAAGGTCTTGTCTATCATATTGTGCATTTCTGGGCATTATTCCTTGTCTATTATCTTCTGCTTTTCCGATTAGTGCCTGTGTTATCGTTTAATTGTGGATTATACTTTTTTGAGATTTCCAGCATGTGTATTGACCCTTGCATTGAAATATGACTATGATCCTTAGATTGCCCAAAGTATAGCCCTCACTGAGAACACACACTTGCATCCTGCCTCATCATGGTGGTGTCGGTAACTCAGCTTTAACATACCACCCTGTCATCAATTATTTTCCCATAACAGCACTCCCCAGTACCTGGGCAAGAAGCATGGGTATGACAAGTCGAAATAATAGCGAAATGTGTGATCGTCGTTAATTTGCCGATCTGCATCATCTGGAGAAAAAGAGCAATCATACATACGCACACACAGGAAAGAGATGGCGATTTGTACTCAAGGCTGATATCCAGTGATAAATGCATAGCTATTGACTTATAATGTCGCAATAAGAGTGACGAATGCCATCTATGAAAGCAGCATTCCACACAGCAACAACAACACACAATTAGCAACTTAACACATGACATGTTTCAATGCTTGGCTCCCAGCTCCCCTCGGAGGGACCGCACAACGGTGGCCTTTAATTTGATTGTGCACTTAATTGCATTTGCCTGAAAGCAGCAGCATCTGTTTCATCCCCTTCCAAGCAGCCAGAATACAGAGACGGTCCCAAACGTGCCGCCTTCTCTTCACCCTAATCATCCTCTCTTCAGGGAGAAACACAAGGCTGGGAAATTAAATCAGCTCGCCGACTATTTTTACCACCATCAGGAGGCTCGTGTCACAGTCGATCCAGACGCCTACACCGTTTCTGAACGAAGGAGACAAAGAAACTGATTATGTGAAGTCAAAAAGGAATAAAAATAGAATGCACAGGTAAAACCTACATCATTTCGGTGCTTTATATTTCTGTCTTTTGTGTCTTTGTGATAAAGAAATTCTCCACGCTCCAGCAGCAGCAGCGTATGATGGTGCCATTTTGGGGGAATCCCATAAGGCTTTATAGAGACTTGAATCTTCTACAGTGCATCTCAAATGGCCAAACCCAGGTTACATCTGGCTTTATCTCACTTTGAACACACTTATCTTTCTTATTGACACACATCCACTGTGGTGGGAAAAAAAAGAAGCTGTACAGACTCTTCAGAATGAAATACTAGGCTCTTCAAGGACTTAATATTTTTATATTCAAGGATTATACAGGAGATTTTGTTTGCATATAGCATCAGGTTATGAATGGAACGTCAGAGTAGTTATGAGTTGTTCCTCTTTTGGCTGCTCCCGTTAGAGGTCGCCACAGTGGATCACTGGTCCACGTATTTGATTTGACCCAGTTTTTACGCCGGATGCCCTTCCTGACACAACCTTCCACAATTTTCTCCGGGCTTGGGACTGGCACTTAGAGCACACTGTTGCACGCAACCCCAATGGCTAGAGTTGGTTCCCTGGCTTGGAATCGAACCCAGGTCAGAGCGGTGAGAGCGCTATGGCCTAACCACTAGTCCTCCAGGGACCCAGAATGGTTATGAGTACATTCTGAAAAAAATAAGCACCTATTTTCAGGATTTTCAAAACATTCAAGCACTTCAAGCCTGTAACAGGAGTCTTACCCTACATCCACAATTCATTTGTTACTTGTGAAAATGTAGCGACTGCTCCTGTTGTCATGTGTGGGTGTGGCCTGCCGAATGATTTCTGTTGTTGTTGCGATGAGGAATGATATTAGCAAAAATGTAAGTGCCTCTAAAGCTAGTTAAACCCAAATTAAATACCGCATTAATCAGTGTGAATGTTGGTTGTAGGCTTTGTACTAGCTTCATTGGCAGTATAGCAAAGCAAGCTAACTCTACTAGCTATGCACACTCACCAGAGGCACTAACGATCTCAGCCAGTTCCTTCCAGATTTCTATGTGTCTACTTTTTAGTACCAGTTCTTCCTCACTTAGTTGCCTGCTCCTTGCTGGTTTTTTTCTGACAATAGCAATCATCTTTTTTTGGTCTAACCGCTCTGTGTTATTATCTATATGTAGTTTATAATAACTTTCATTATTACATTATTAACAGATATGAACAAATCATTTATTATTCAGAACTCTACTATCAACAAACAACAGTTCATAGCATTGCTAATTGTAAATTCGGAATAACTAGTGATTCTTCATATCTATTAGTGATGTAAGGAATAAAACACTTGGGGACATGCTATTATAGGAAAACAAGCAACGACAGGGTGGTGGTGATGAAGCAGAGTTACTGTTGGAGTGACAGAAGTTAAATATAAATAAAAATATAAATATTTTCCAATAACAACAGTGCTGAAGTGTTTTATTTCTCTTACACCATAACAATTTAGCAATGATTATATATATTTTTTATTTATTAAAGGATGACATGTCATTTTTAACCTTTTATAGTTACATTTAATGTTGTGGAACTTCTATGAAACAAGTTCCTGTTATCACTTATGTTATAGCAGCTGTAAACATTCATCCCCTCACCAGCCTCTCTTTTTACTCTCGCTCAAGAAGTTAATAAGACAAAAAACAACACAGCTTAGCATGTTACAGAGAAACTCCTCTGTCCTGAAGTGCTTACACTGGAGACTCCTTCCATAAACATAAAAAAAAAATTCTTCTGACAGAAAACTTCTCCATATCAGCCATTACACACATTTTTAATCCATTCAACAGCACCCTGGTATAATTCAATTTATTTAATATTCTATACTTTATTCTTTTTTTAATACAGATTCTATTTAGTTTTTGTGGAACTGGAAAGAAATATCTTACCAGCAGCCATTTGATAATCTCAGTCCTGCAGGGTCATGTTGAGTTTTCTCTCTCTCAGACAAGTACAATAAAGTTTATCTTTAGACATCAGACTCTCTTGGTAGTGCTTTTGAATTGGACAAATTTGGTTAGATACGTGTTCATGCAAATATGTTAAAAAAAAAAAAAGAAAAGAAAAATTAACTGCTGCTTCAACTCACCTAATGCTATTTAGTAATGTAAAACTGAACTTCATCTCCCTCTCCTGCTAAGTAGCATGACAGAGTGATTGGTGACACAGGCGTCTGCTCTTGGCATTTAAGCAGCTGTTTTGCAGTTCACACAGTTCACACACAGGCTAATGTCTTCCTCGCATGAGGTCCCACACTATGGAGAGTAGTATGTGATCGCAGCGGGATGAGGTGATGATGGATGAGGGGAATAACGTCACTCCATTGGGTATCGCATTAATTCTGCCACTCTTTAATGTTGGGATTAAGTATGCCTTATAGTGTGCAGTGGGAGATTGGATCTTGAGAGAGAGAGGGAGAGAGAGATAGAGAGAGGGAGGGAGAGAGAGAGAGAGACAGTAACAGTGAAATAGACATAGAACCGAACCACAGGAGGGACCACCTGCTGAGCTCCAACTCCACAACACAGCTTCTATACAACTCCACTTCCTATTTGCATCATCATCATCTCTAAACAGAGAGAAAAGAGAAAAGATCGAGCCAATTTGCACAATCCTCAGAGACCTAACAAACTGTGAAACACACACACCAACGCTTTCAGAGACGCATCATCATCAAGAGGGAGAGAGAGAGCGAGAGAGAGAGAGAGAGAGAGAGAGAGAGCGAGAGCTCTCTGTTCTGACAATTTCACACTAGTATGAGCAGTTCACTACGGCTACTATCTACAGACTGTGTGCACACGTTGGGTGTCTATTCATTTTTAACTGCATAAACTGGCAAGCTCTGAACAGAATGTACGTCCATCTGGCTGCAGGCTAGGAAAGAAATCATTCATGTTAAATAGACTGTGATATGGCAATCATGGAATTCATCTGTACAGCACACACTGCTGTGTTTTCATTAAATAAGAGAGAATCTATATCCCACGAGTCCTGTGTTCACTCAACTCGGTGTTTCCTAAGGTTCATAAGGTCAAGCCAGGGGTCATGAGGTCACCAAACATCAAAACTTCAAACAGCATTAATTAGGATATAATACATAATTTAGGTAATTTTATAAACATAATTAGTTTATATATAAGGCAGATTTCTCATAACATTGCTGTCAAAACCTGCTGTGAAACAGATTAGTTCCTGGTCTCACTTACATTATAGCAGCTATAAACAGTCGTTCCCTCACCAGCCTCTCTTTTTAAATTAATAAGACAATAAGCTTGTCATGTTACCGAACTCTGTAAACCCCTCTGACCTGAAGACTTTGCCATGTTGGAAAATTTCCTGAGTGCTGACACTGGAGACTCCTTCCATAAATGTTAAGGTCTCCTAACAGATAAATGATACATTTGAATTCACTAAATAACATCATGGCGACATACAAGTCCCCGTTAAAGTGTTGCTACCATGGAAACGATAACGTATTAGAACGAGCGCATTAATATAAACCTGTGATTTGGAGCTGCGCTTCTGTCAGAGCTGCTGTTATAGAAATAGTAATCAACACCTTTTGAATAATCAGGTTCAAGAATGCAAGAACACGGTTGCTGTATAATATTGAATAATGATTTGCTTTTAATTATTTACTTTTTTCCATCAGTATGACGAGTATATCTGAGCATCATGGCTGTAATATGTGCCAAATTTTATCTTGCAGCTTTTCTGATATTTATCACAGTGACACAAGCCGGTGTAGTCTATCTCCCAGAATCCTCTGCTCTCTCATTGTGCTGCTGAAAGTGAATCAGTGTTTGCAGAGCGGATATGAGTAACCGACCTCCACGACCTTTCTGTCTGTGTGTGCAAACACACCGAGGCAGCGCGGCGTGAAGAAGGAGACAGAGATGCGGAGGAAAAACAATGCCACAGAAGGAAAAACACGCTTCATGAGGGAGTTAATGGTACAGCAGATCCATGAGACATAAAATATCACAGAATAAAAATCAAACAAACACCCAGCCTCAGTGAAGCTTATAAGGCATGTTGCTCAGTGAAGCTATGAGGTCTGTTATTGTAGTAGTGCTAGTTAACCTCTAGATGGTGACACTTCAACAGCTGGTGACCAGAAAGAGCTCGTCCACATACGGACCTGCAGATCTGCCCTGCTCCGTCCCAAATGCTGTGATTTATATCCGCTTACTGTTACTACTACAACATCGGCTATCGAGGAATAGCGTCATTTTATAAAACACTATACATTTTTGTGATTTTTGTGTTAAGGCATGTGTAAAGGAAAATCTGTGAAGCAAAGATGCTTCCAAAAATAATGAAATGAAAAGTATCTAGATATCTATTAAATTCCTGTAATGAGCAGTGAACGGTAAATAAATAAATAAATAAATAAATAAATAAATAAATAAATAAAATCAGTATTTGACATGACCACAATTTGTCTTTAAAACTGCATCAGTTCTCTCAGGTGCATTGTTGTACACTTTTATAAGTAAATCAGTTAATAGGTTTCTTAAGCATCTTGGAGAACCTGCCAAAGTTCTTCTGGAGATTTTGGCTGATTCTGCAGCTAAAATCAAAAAGCCTCTATCCATCCATTTTCCACACCACTTATCCTACGCAGAATCTGGAGATAGGCCTGGAGTCTATCCCAGGGAACTCAG
The DNA here is from genome assembly GCA_037576675.1 of Pangasius sanitwongsei. Lineage (NCBI taxonomy): Eukaryota > Metazoa > Chordata > Actinopteri > Siluriformes > Pangasiidae > Pangasius > Pangasius sanitwongsei. Next base: position 3,778,968 of record CM075011.1, read on the forward strand.
GGCACAAGGCAGGGGGACACCCTGGACTGGGTTCCAACCCACTGCAGGGCATCATCACACACTACGGACAATTTGAAAATGCCAGTCAGCCTACAGCGCATGTTTTTGGACTCCCCTAGTCCCCAGTCCAGGGTGTCCCCCGCCTTGTGCCCCGAGTTCCCTGGGATAAACTCCAGGCTTATCTCCAGATTCTGCGTAGGATACCCAAAGGAAACCCCCGAAGCACGCGGAGAACATGCAGGCTCCATGCACACAGGGTGGAGGCGGGATTCGAACCCCCAACCCTGGAGGTGCAAGGTCATATATTTACACAGTTCAAGCTTAAAATTCGAGATTCTTCCTAAAATTCTTCCTGAAATTTCAAGAAAACACTTGAAATAAGCAAAATTATCTGCAAGAAAATGTCAAGTTTGAAATTATTACAAAATGATTACAAGATGTTCTAGAAATAGGATTAGTCTTATATTTTATCTTACATTTGTATGTTTATTTTTAAAACCAATATAAAAAGAGAAGTATTAGTGGGTTTTCCATATATTTAAGATATCTTAAAAGTTCATGAATGCAGATGAGATTTTAGGTTTCGCGTAAACATGATTCATGTATTTTTCATGAATTATTTATTTATTTATTTTTTACAATTGATTCATTAATTTTCATGTCTGCGTGTGTTATTACTCATTTATTTTCACACGTAAGACACATGGTCTTATTTATTTATTGGACATATTATTCACACAATGTCACGTTTACTTTGAACCCACATTGTTGCTTATTTTCTTATAACACCATTTCTCTAAGTATTATATTGTATTATATTATAACATATGCCATTATGTTTGATTTTTTTGTTCATGTTTATAGGTGTTTACCTTATATTTATTTTCATTAAAAATGCGCATATTTTCAGGGAGTTGTGTTTTTCTTTCGTGATAAATGGGAGACTCAGTGTCCCTCCCTGCTTTGTGTCATGTCTCATATGTATGAAATGTGTTTTATAAACAAGCTTAACGTTATTATTATTTAATACGCTACGGATTGTCAGTGACGCACAGAGAATATTCACACATCAGTGGAGCAGAAAACTGCATCAAGGCACAAGAACGATGTAAACACACACACGATCAGAGGAAGGCAGATATCACGGGAGATCATTAACGCTACAGCGGTGAGACAGTTACAGAAGTGTTGGCACTCTGCATTTCAGTTTCAAAGCCAAGCGTTCTGTCAGTCAGCGTTGGGAAATAAGACCACGCATGCACGCAAGAGCGCTCTGACTTTAAAGACAGTGATGAAATAACACACTCCTCTCCCGACTCACACACACTGTGGAACAAAGCAGAGTGTTAAGACACACCAAAAGCAGCAGATTTACACACAGATCGTGTTTGATTTCTGCTGCATCGAAGCAAAAATATATGTTCTGCTTGATTAACCTCCAAACAGGAAGAAGAGGTTCTGAGGATTTTGCTGCAGAATCGTCGGATCAGGAATCGGGAACGTAATACACACACACACACACACCCTTCTAATGCTCAAATAGAGACACATAGTAATGTACAATGGTATAACACACACTCACACACACACACACGCACACACACACACACACACACGCATGTCTAATGCTCAAATAGAGACACATAGTAATGTACAATGGTATAACACACACTCACACACACACACACACACACACGTCTAATGCTCAAATAGAGACACATAGTAATGTACAATGGTATAACACACACACACACACACGTCTAATGCTCAAATAGAGACACATAGTAATGTACAATGGTATAACACACACTCACACACACACACACACACACATGTCTAATGCTCAAATAGAGACACATAGTAATGTACAATGGTATAACACACTCACACACACACGCATACACACACTTCTAATTCTCAAATAGAGACATTTAGTAATGTACAATGGTATAAACCCCCCCCACACACACACACAGACCCACACACAAACACACACACTCACGCACACACACATATATACGTACACACAAGCACACACACAAACACCTTTCTAATGCTCAAATAGAGACATGTGGTAAAGCACAATAGTGTAACACGCACACACATCACTCTAATGTTCAAAAGAAAGAGAAAGAGATCAGAGGAAGACAAGATGAAAGAGAATGTAACAGAGAGGTAATGAGAGAGAAGGAAAATGAAGAGGTGAGCGAGGACAGAAAAAAAAAATTAGAGGACGAGACAAAAAGTTAAAGGAGGGGTTTAGGAACCTCAGAGAGGGAAAAGGAAAGACAGCAACAGAGAAAAAGATAGAGAGAAACAATAGAAAGAAAAACAGATAAATTGAGAAAGAAAAGGAGAGAGACTATTACTTAAAAAATTCTAAACAAATGACAGAAAGAAAAAGAATGTGAAATGAGAGAAAGAAGAAGGAAAGAATGAGAATAAAGGAGGAAGGGAGAAGGAAAGCAAGGAAAGGACAGAGAGATCAACTAAATGAAAACAGGAAAAGCACACCAAGTAGAAAACCTTTTTTTTGGAAGCTAATAGCCATTAATTATCAGATAAACCCCATTAAAGAACCCTTAAAGAAACTCTTTTTTTCTAACAGTGTACTGTATTGAGGGTTTAAGAGGTACCATAGCAGGATAAAAACACACAACTCAGAGGAGTGAGGGACTCCAGAGACTCAATGAGATTTTCTGTTTATTCTGGGTTTATAGTGTGTGTAGTCGCTCATCTCCAGTGTGTGCGTTCAAACACAATGGACCTCATTTATCAAACTGTATATGAACAAATTTAATATGAGGTCCAGTGCTTTAGCAAGGAGGATTATAGCAGGTTTAAATCATACTGAGAGATATTTACCATCAACCTTATTATTATTATTATTATTATTATTATTATTATTATTAATAGTAGTAGTAGTAGGAGGAGGAGGAGGAGTATTAGTAATAGGAGGAGTAGAAGGACTAGTAGTAGTAGGAAGAAGAGTATTAGTAATAGTAGTAGGAGGAGGAAGAGGAGTAGAAGGAGTAGTAGTAGTAAGAGTAGTAGTAGGAGGAGGAAGAGGAGTATTAGTAATAGGCGGAGTAGAAGGAATAGTAGTAGCAGTAGTAGTAATAGTAGTAGTAGGAGGAGGAAGTTCAGTGTTTTAGCAAGGAGGATTATAGCAGGTTTAAATCACACTGAGAGGTATCTGCCATCAACCTTATTATTATTATTATTATTATTATTAATAGTTGTAGTAGTAGGATGAGTAGTAGTAGTAATAGTAGGAGGAGGAGTAATAGTACAGTACAGAAATTACACTAAATATATAGACTTACAGCAACATACACTTTCACACTTAAAGCCATGCCCACTTCTGGTTTGTAAATAAATAAATAAATAAATAAATAAATAAATAAATAAATAACACAAATGTAGAAATTGCAGTGAGTCTGAATGTCCCTCATGTTAAGGTAGCTGTGTCAGGGATTTTTGTAGAGGCAGCGGTGGATGCAAGTGCAGATTTATTGAAATAATTGATAAAAAGGATAAAGGATCATGAACATAAACAGTGGATACTAGGCGAAACACGTAGACTAAGAGCTAGGCTGTGGCACACAACAATACATGAAGCCGAACAACAACAAAAGCTTGACAGTGAGGTGCAGAAACACTAGAACTTATATTGGGGTGCTAATGAGTGTGAGATGAGACACAGGTGAGCATGATTAGGACATGTGACGTGCTGGGGCTGCTGGGAAGTGTAGTTCAGTGCCCTTTGGACGTTACCATGACCAGCTGTAAACTCGTGAGCCTGCATTTCTCCCAGTGGCAGCAGCTTCAATAGTGCATAAAATTACAGATCGGCAAGAGGAACAGGATGATAATGGAGTTGTCTCTCTTTCTCCCTCTTGAGGTTGTAACAGCTGCTTTCAGTTTAGCACTGAGATAAAACCAAACTAGCTACATGCTAACAAACTCCTTCACTACCAGGACCTGCTGGTTTAATGGGTGAGCAGGGCTAAGTCCTCCCTTACAAGTTGTTAACAAGTGCCTTAAAATGTATTATTCTGGACTTTTGTGGAAACAAGCTCAAAAGCACCACCAACATTGTGAGAAAAATACACAGAACGGTATACACAGAAGAAGCAACACTGGGGCTGATTTCTTTCTAGCTCAGCCTATAGATTCATGCAGCCTATCAGTGACAGTAGTGTCAGGTGATTACACAGAGTGACACGCCCCCTAGATTTGATCTTATCAGCCACTCTGGCTAGTTATTTTCCAAACTCACTAGCCAAACATGTTGATGGTCTCCTGTTTTAAATTCCCAATCACAAATGGCATCTTTTGTTGCTTTCTAGTTTGCACTTATCACAGTAAATCTTGGCAAAACATGAGCTGGTTGTCTGAGTCTTATTTAATTTTGCAGCAATTTTATGAAAGTTGAACATCATTGAAGCGGAGACTGAAGTGAAGGTAAAGGCTGATTATAATTGCCAGAGGGCAAATAGTTAAAATAGGCAAAGTGGCTAATGTAGACACAACAAAGCAAACGTCAAAGTTATGCTAGGTGCAGAGCTTTGAAGCACTTGCCGGGAAAGTAGGGCACTTTCAGATGAAGCTCTGATGCCTGTGTTGTTTTCCTGTAATAATGTCACTGATGATCACTGAAGCCTCATTTTTGGGTTGCTTTAAGAATAAAGAACATAATCAAATATTAGACTCATTATTTAAACATGTACAAAAATATTGTGGCTATTTATTATAGCCTTAGAGCTGTTTATTCCTGAGATTTCTGCTGAACAAACACATTAGGTCCTAGTTGACATTATTTATACTGTTGGCCTATTTGCTTTTGAGTTATTCAGGTTTTGGATGTGACAATAGTCAAAAAGGCTAACAATAAAATAAATATAGTAACTTATAATTAATTATAATGATAGTAGTGGGTTGAGATTGCCAGGACACAACAAAGTAATGAAAAAAAAAAAAAAAAACAGACCACCTGACTATGCTTTACGGACCCCACTTCAAGAACCACTGTTATATTTTAACCTTATAAACATACAACAATATCCTATAAAAGCAAAACAATCTGTAGTATGTTCAACTAATAGCACAAGCAATAGCACAAGCATCAACATACTGAAGTGATATCTGATGCATATTTTTTTTAAAGATCAAATCTAGGCTATGATTTAGAAAAAACATCATAAAAAACGCTTTCAAGACATGACATACATCAGCCATTTTCCCATGCTGCACAGGCCTCCCTTCTTTTGACCACTAGAGGTCTCTAGTGAGCACTTGAACTCTCGAAAAATGGATCACTTTTCAACATGGTTGAATGGAAAGTTTCAATGTTTCACGAAGCTCCATACTGCAATCACTATCAAAGACAAAAGCAAGGATCAAAACCAAATAAACAATATTGAGAATACCGGCTTGGTAATGCAGGATTGGCAAGACTTCACAAGGGGAAGTCCTGTGTTTGGGTTGTGGTGTATAGACTGATACTGATGAATGAATTAGATGAATTAGCAGATGTGGATTAGAAAGCAAGAGAGTGAGAGTGTGGAGTAGGTGAAGATCTGTAGGGCTTAAAGTATCAACAACGTGGTTTGAGAGCCGTGATTTGATCCCATATGTTGACTAAAATTAGAAACAGAAAGTCAGGGAGGGAGCATGTCGAAGGGTTTTACTGATTACATTTCCACAACAGCCACTGGTGTTTCAGATACATGACTATCATTATAGTATTATATAAAGACCATTTTTGTACTTTATTCCTGTTCTAAAATCACTCTGATAGACTGGCATCCTATTCAGGGTGTATTTTCACCTCTCGCCCAGTTTTCCTGGGATAGACTCAGGATCCAACCAGTCTAGTGGTTTGGGGGAGAAAATGACTAGTGTAATAAGTTCCCGTGTAGTTTGATTGTTTGAGAATTCATTAGCAAATATAACCTTTGGTTGAAACTCCAAATGCTGTACAAATAATTGACAGGGGGTACTCCAGAACCACAGCTGGAAACCTGTGTATTATGGTATAAGTGGTTTGAAATGCCCTGCAATTGAAATGATCACTTGTGATTGGTGGAATACACACCAACGCAAAGCAGAGTATGCTACATGTGTGGGTGTGTGAGTGAGAGAGAGAGAAGCTTAATGACGCCACTTCATCTACTTCAACAAATGGAATGTGTTTAGATGTCAGGTATATGGTACCATTTTACTGGTCTGTCTACAGTATCAACCAGACCAGTGCCAATAGAGCTCAAAAGCAGACTGTCCGGTCCATAACGGGACTCCAGGTAACCCCTACATGCACCAGAGATGCAGAGAGTAAGGCCAAGCAAAGGCATCTTGAAAGCTAAATCTTGTGAAATCATGTATTCTCAATGGACTCCATTGGCATTTCTCTTCATGATCAAGTCTTAGCATAAGAAATGACCTCCTGTACAAACTATACCACGGCGCATTGCTGGATCTGATCACTATCACTGGATATCACCCATCTGCCCTTTTTTGCACTGAACAACAGTTAAAGATTAGCGGCGCACAAACTAAAAGGAACAATGTGCTGAAGCATATGGCTATGATTAGCGCATTTCTCATTGTGCTCTATTTTAAGAGTCAGGGTGTAAATTTTACCTTGACATGACCTTCCTTTTCGCTCCACTATAGTTCTAATGCAAAGTGTTTATGTTTCAGTTAAAATGATCACTGCTTACATCATGCTTTCGTGAACAATATGTCCACTACAGATTTTTAAACCAGATACCCCAGTGCTAAGGTGAAACCAGACGAAAACAATGCTATCAGCATGCTGCAAAAACTATCCATCAGTAATTCGTTTTACGTTTGTGTCATAAATAACTTTCTTATTCATAATAACTTCAGTCGTATATTTGTTTTATAGCTACAGGTCAGCCAAAAGTCTCTTTTTTACCTCGAATCAGCCAAGGCTTGCTGTGTACAGTAAAGACAATGCTCTGTTGGGTTGAGATCAAGCGACTGACTTGGCCATTGAAGAATATTCCATTTCTTTTACGCGTCCTATCAGTCTTGTAGCATGTGGTTGAATGTGAGCAGAGAGTATAGCCCTATACACCTCAAAATTCATCTTGCTACTTCTGTCAGCAGTCACATCATCAATAAACACCAGTGAGCCCGTTCCATTGGCAGCCATACACGCCCACTGCCTCCACCATGTTTGACACATGATGTGGTATACTTTGAATCCTTCCTTTCTTTTGCCATACTTTTCTCTTCCCATCATTCTGGTACAAGTTAATCTTGGTTTCATCAGTCCAAAGAATC
>CM075011.1:3808038-3827496 GCA_037576675.1 Pangasius sanitwongsei
GCCAAAAATGTTAGAATTGTGTCGATGTCCCAATATTTATGGACCTGACTGTATATATATATATATATATATATACATATATATATATATATATATAAATTTTATGCAAATAAGTACTCTTTGCAACCATGGTGAGCTGAAAAGCATTGCTCATATCACATATTCTCCCCCTGTCCATATGGGTTTCCTCCGTTTTTCTCCCACCTCCCAAAAACATGTCGGTAACTGGATCGGATATGTTAAATTTCCCGTATGTGTGAACGAGTGTGTGTCTGTGTGTGTCTGTCTGTGGGTGTTTATGTGTATAGTGTGCAGGGTAGATCAGGGGTGGACAAAGCTTGAGTAGTTGTACTTTGTTACTATACTGAAGTATTATTTTGAGTATTATTGTACTCTTACATAATTACATTTCCAAGGGGAAAAAAAAACTTTTTGCCCCTTCCATTTTATTTAGACCATCAAAGTACCTGTTACAAATCACTAAGGTCTCTTCTTCTTTCATATAGCCACTGACTATACACTACACGTCAATCAAATGGGCTCAGTTTAGTGTCCAATCGTTTCAGTTTAGCATCCTATCAAATTCTTCAGTCAAATTCATAGAAGGCATGAACTCCAACTAATCTGAAAAAGCATGCTGAGGAAAGTTTCATTAATTTGCTAACATTAACTGTTAGCCTGGTTTCTACCTGGTTAGACTAGCGTCGATTCCAGTAGCTAACATGATCTGGCTAAGCAGCAAGTCAAATTCTGGCTAATGGTAAATATGACAAACTTAGAGAGAGCGTAATAAAAGTTGCGTATATAAATTTTTACATTAAACCATGACATTAGCTTAATTTCATCTATTAATTTAGAATACTTGAGGACTTGAGTAACTTTTTTACTTTCAGTTGAGTAAACATTTATTTGGATACTTTTAATTGAGCTAACAGGTAAATTAAGTCAAAAGATTTCTCAGTACTTTGTTCGCACCTGCTGAAGAATGATTCCTCTGGAGACTTTGCATTGTGAATTCTTGCTTTTATAAACCAGACGTTTCCTAACCTGTCGCATTATCTGTCTGTTTGTCCATCACTCTGTGAAGAAAACTTTAGTGACTAACTAATTGTGGTGAATGTACCGGTAATAAATAAAAAATGTAACTGTCTTTGGCCGTCTGTTCCATTTATCAAGCCAGCCAGAGTTTTACCACTCTTGCCTTCTTGCTTATTTAAGTCAATAAATAAGCAAGAAGGCAAGAAAAAAAAACCCTCAGGCTAATGCACTCGAAAGGCATTAGTGACCTTTACTAAAATGACACAATGTTCCAGCTAACTCGAGTGCGACTCGAATCTGAATCAACTTGAGACAACATGTCTTCTTAATGAAACTTTATTCCCTACGAGTGGGAACCATAGCAACAGCGGGAAAAGGAAGAGTGATGCTAATGTAGGTGTTTCTATGGCAGCAATGACGTTATTTACATCGAGTGAAAAAAAAGCTCATTTCCACGTGCGCGTCACGTGTGTTTGGTTCCCGGTGAAATGAACATAGTGACACGAACATGTTTTAATCAGAGAACTGGTTTTAGCCCATACAATTTAGAAGCATTTTATACACAGCTAATTAAGTGTACAGAATACAAAAGTAGATTACTGTATGGAAGCTGTGGATGAGGTAACCTTACAGGAGGCTAAAAACCAGCAACAACACAATCGCGTTTGCATCAGCCATGGCTTCGGGTTGAAAAAAGGCAAAAGTGTACGTGTATCTTACAATGAAATGAGGATGTATGAGAAGAAAGAATTCAGATTGGCCATGACCCTCTCAGTCTCCAGGTCTGACATGAAGGAGGCAGTGTGTGACAGAGTGGCTTTTACTGAGTGGCCATCGTTAACTACCAGAAGGGAAATACATTGTTTTTATCTATTTATAAGGCAATTTTAGGTATTTTACCCTTTCATCTCACAACTATAATCACTTTTAGACACATTACTGTTAGGTCTCAGGATTACCCACTTTTAAATATTCTCCATGTTAACACAGAACCAGCGACAGTCCCTGAAACCGATCATTTAATACCAAAATTTTCTAACCTGTTTTTTTTAATGACGTTTGTATATGTTTTACTTGAAATTATGTTTTTCTTTTTGTACGTTTTACTTGACCTTTACCTGCTTGTCTATGCTGAGTGTATGTTGTAACGTCTGCTTGTGATGCGTCTGTGTTTATCGGTTTTATATCCGTATATATTTTTGTAACAGGTCTCTCTTGAATATGAGATCTTGATCTCAGTGAGACCACCTGTATAAGTAAAAGCAATAATAATAAAAAGCTGTTCACAGGATATTGAAAAGGTCGGAGGCAGCCGTTTGAATTATTCAAGAATACTTACATCACATTCAGGAAGGGAGATATAAACTATAAGACTGATATCAAAATATATACTTTTTTTCCCATTATTAATACATTGCTTGATTCCATGATTTTCATGCCTTTTAGCCCATGTAACTCTTAAAATTAAACGTTTAATTAATTTTTTAATCGTACAGTATATTTAAGCATTTAAATATGCCTTACTCCATCTCAAGCAACAATATCTAATTGTTTTTATAAAGTTTCTTTGCAGACAGGCTACATTTTGCTCTTAAGTGTATAACAGGTTTGAGATTCTTAGCATAGAATTAGCAAATACACAAAATGTCGTTAACTAGGATCCATGCTAATGGCATGAGGCCATTAAAGACATTGTATCGATTTACTTAAAACGAAACTTTTTGATTAATCATATATTTTCAATGTATAATTTGCGTAATAATGTTTAACTTTCAAACTATTTTTCAGTAAATGTCAGTAAATATCACAATATCTTTGAAAATAAAGTACAAAGAATGAGAGGATTTACTTTTCTTCTTCACATGATCTTCAGGAAATTTGGATGTTTTTTATAACCTATAATGGACGACTCATGGAAAACAATGTTTCAAGCTTGAGACTTTAAATGCATTCACACATTAATGAAAAATTTCAGATTTTTGATATATTTTAAATCTTCAAAACCATGCTTACTGAAGAGAAGTGCCATAGACTTTGAACGGTTTTATTAAGTTATTTATCTGAAATATGTAGGTTGTCATTGTGTAGGAATCTTTACTTGTGTCTAAAATGTCTTTTACCTTTATTTTACATACATATTAAATGTAATATCTGTGAGGAAAAAAATTGGCACCTCAGTGAAGGAATCACTGCTTTAACTTAAAAAAAAAAAAAAAAATCTGACCATTTTTTTGTGACTGTTTTTTCATTTTATCCTAAGGTTGTAAAACCTTTTACACTCAGCCGCATCAGCAGTAGCTCTGGAAGTTTATTTCAGTAGGATCTGATATGATGGTGAGTACAGAACAAACACTGGGGTTTTTCCCATACCAAAGCTGCAGAACATGTGATGTCCCCAGTATGTTAAGAAAGAGATGCTTTAATAACTCCACAGTTGGTGAGATTAGGACAGGGCCCCATAAAGTCCTCTATGCTATAATATGCTAACATTTCATGGTGGGGTTTAGCCCTAAGCCCTCTGCTCACTGCGTCTCTTATGGAAGCAGATGGGGCCTGATTGGTTTGGTGGGTCATGTGCTTTTCATCATCTCTTATTGAAGCATATGATCCTGCAGTGCACGAGATTTGCCAAGGACTTACCACTAGTTCTTGCTATATTTGAAAATGTGTATGTGTGTTAGTCTTGTTCTGTGGCTCAATAATAACAGTAGACATCATCATAATTAATGGCTCATGAGTCGCAGGGAGAATGTACTTCAGGGTGCAATGATACTACTGTGTTACATGTGTTCCCTTCCCCAGATTAAACACATTAAAGCATGGAGGAAAATGAACAAGTCTCTATAAAAGTATCAAGGCTCATTTGAAGGTTTTATTTCTCTTTCTGTTTTTTAAGAAGTGTTCATGTCAGGGCCAAATCAGCCTCAGGCAGTGTGAATTTACATAGCGTGTGACTGAGATCTTCACATTTAGTTGGAGTAAACAAAATAATTCAAGCTTCAAAACTCATTTTTAATGTTTCTGACTGCACACACTTCCAGGTTTCAAAAAAACCTATTAATTCTTAAGTTTGCTCCATTAGTGGAACACTTAAACATTCTGTGGAGAATCCTATAACATAGTGGTTTCCCCCTCAAGATGGATCCCTTGAAGAACCCATTCAAGAAGCTAAGAACCCTTCATTGTATAAAGAGCCCTTGAGGAACCCTTTTTTTCTTAAAGTGTAGTCTAAGTGGGTTTGCAGCTGTTTAAATCAGCACATCAGCAAATCAACAAAATGTGTGGAGGGATTTAATAAACTTAGTACTGTTTGCCTTTCCTTCTACACATGTATACTGTAATGATTTACAATCCCATAATCCAGTGTCATCCAGAAGAGGATGGGTTCCCTTTAGAATCTGGTTCCTCTCAAGGATCCTTCGTCATGTCATCTAAGAGAGTTCTTCCTCACCACTGTTGCCTCTGGCTTGTTCATTAGAGATCTAATCTAGGAATCTACATCTGGATTTCTGTAAAGCTGCTTTTTGTAAAAAGCACTGAAGAAATTGAATTGAATTGAACATTACTAACTCTACTACTACTTACTACTACTGCCAATGCTGGACCCTAGAGTTGTACAACCCTGTCAGGGCTGTACGACTCAAGTCTCGCCTCAAGACATTTTGTTTATTAACTTGGACTTGTCTTGGACTTAATGCCATTTGTACTCAGTCTCAGTCTTAGGCATTGGTCTCACTAAATATGGCCCTGGTCTCAACCTACTACCAGTGGCTTGCATGTAACCAATAAAACTACTAGTGGTATCCCAATTATAACGCCTAAATCTACTGCTCAGAACGATTCTGCAGGATTCTAGGTAATTCTCAAGAGAATCTGCTAATTTGGTCTGGCGTATATTAAACCGAAGTAAAGGTTTGGCCTCAAAAATGATTTGATGGTTTTCCATCTTGATCTTAACTCAGCTGTGTTTTCATTCATATACGATCCTAACCAGCAACCTCTCTGCTGTGTGGGTGTGGCTTAGGTGAGTTTAGATAAATGCCCTACTACACTTACTACTAAATCAGTAAATGTAAATGTTAGTAAATAAATCAACAGAAGATGAATGAATGAACGAATGACTGAGTAAATTGTTCTCGACACTTTCCTGCAAGATGAATTTTATCGGAAAACCCAGTTTTATGCCCCTACTGACACCCCTTATCTGTGAGCAGTAAATATAAAAATGATGATAGTGTTCTGACTACTCTATAGACAGCATTATTGAGGGGATCATTTTTTCCCATTAAACAAATGGTTTAAAAGCTTTTAATCCATTTCCTTGCAGATGGCTGGGTATAAACATTGGATTATCAGGTTTTTCAAATTGTCATTTATAAACGTAGGGATAAACAGGAATTATTGGTTGTCATCAAAAGACTTGGATAATATCTTGATGGTACAAATACATTATGGTGTCCAGATTTCTAACTCATCCTCTGGTCATTTTCCAAAGGTACATTGCCATCGTCCATCCCATGTCGGAGAACCGCACCATCCAGTGGACCATCATCATCAACGTGCTGGTGTGGCTTGGCAGTTTCCTGCTCACCATCCCTGTCATGATTTACGCCAAGGTGATCTCCAAGAAGCACTCAAGCGTGTGCATGATATACCTTGATGGTCCCCGGGACATGTACTGGTACACCCTGTACCAGTCTACGCTGGGTTTCCTCGTGCCCCTCATCATCATCAGCACCTTCTACTCACTGACACTGTACCATGTGTTCCAGTCGACGCGCCGGGTCAAGCGCAAGCAGTCTCTGTGGGCCAAGAGAGCCACCAAGATGGTTCTGATGGTTATTGCACTCTTCCTGCTGTGCTGGACACCATATCATGTGATCCAGATGATCAACCTGGGTATCCAAGAGCCCACGTCGGCCTTTGTCTACGCCTACAACATCAGCATCTGCCTGAGCTACTCGCACAGCTGCATCAACCCGCTCATGCTGCTGATCTTTGCTCAGAACTACCGCGAGCGTCTGTGCCGTCACCGAGAAACACGCAGCAACATGTCCAAGACCACGGTGAAGACTGAGGGATGCTCCAGCATGAGTCCCGATACAGCCCACCGCCTGACCATCATGTAACTCCTGCTACGCAAATATAAATCCTTATTTGGGTTGTCTATTTAGGAGAACCCTTAACAGCAGAAATCTATAATATAGGAGTTTTTCTGTTAGGGAGGGTGCTAAGAAGGACCCATTCATGAAGCTAAGACTTATATGTAGTATAAGTCGGTCTGCACCACATCAACAAACAGTGTGGAGAGATTGATCAAACTTAACACTATTTGTGTTTGTTTTCAACTGTTTGTACTTTTCCACAACTGTATGCTTACGTCTCCTCTGGTTTGCTCATTATGGGTCTAAATCTACATCCGGATTTCTGTAAAGCTGCTTTGTGGCAATGTGGCAATCATTAAAAGTGCTATACAACACTTCTATACTGGATTTCTCTGGAAAATGGCGAGTGAGAAAAGAAGCTCTCGCTCTTTTGTTTTTTAGGAGATAAAAGAGAAATCTGACAGTTATTGAGATTGTTGAAATTTTTCTCATTGTAACTGCGCAAGCAACACCCCCCTGTGACATCTATACCGCAGGCAACTGCTAACGTCTAACATGAATAACAAAAATACAGCAACAACCAACACGTTAGCACCAGAATCACTAAACACATCACAAATAGTTCAGTAGAAACAGATTTACTATGTTTCAGGGTGGTGTTTTCTTTTAATTCAGCTCTGAGCAAAGTATAGCTGCAGCTATTTCTACAGTATGTTATTAATATACCGTTTATGGTCTGTTTTTATCACATTATTTGTTCATTCAGTACTGTGTTATTTTGTGCACTCGCTACAGGCTTGTTGTAAATATTGTCTTTGCACTTCATGGCTACAGGGAAGAGAATGGGCTAAATGATTTATAACCACTGTTACCAAATTCAGACAACTGTTTGATTTATCATTTGGATTCTAGTAAGTGTGTGTGATACTTTCAAAAGCCTTGAACTCAGATGGTTCTTGGTATTTTAGAGATGCAGCATTTTTTAATTCTTAGATGCTACACTAAATGCAGAACTCTATGCATGTGAAGTGTAACTGTACATGTTTTTTTTTTTAAATCTGACTAGCACATGGTAGAATGATCACTTTTTTTTAATCATATGGACAAAATATGATATTGAGCATTTCATGAGATTTATCTATGCTGAAATAAGTTAAATAAATTTGAAAATGTGGAAAAGGTTACTTATTTGTGTTCTCTATACACATACTCTATTGAAACCCAGGATATCACCCTCATAATTAAAGCAAACTTCATTATATATTATGTGTGGGTGGCCCGGGAGGAAACCTGCCAGGTGTTGCTGTGACTAAATTCTGGAAAACGGAGAAATTGCTGTTTTTGTCCAAAAAATTTTGCCAATAACATACGTTCTCACCTCAACTTCAAGGGACCTGAAATATACAGTATTTCACCAAAACAAGTGGAAATGTTTTTATTACTTTCTAACCTTGCCTAGGCTATCTGTAAAGATCATGTTGTAGCAAACCTTGCTAGCTAAGTGTGATTTCACTTTTAATTTAAAGAATTATTAAAGAATTTCGCATCAATACATCATCATATACCTGCACATTATGTACACACTTACCAAACAATCAGAGTTTTAAAAGAGTCCATGGGTGTCCATTGTCTTTATTCCTTTTAATTCACACATAATCTGTTTAAAAACACTTTCAGTTGGGATTCGGCATTGCTGTGTTAGAACTTTACATCTAGGCTTCCATATTTAAAAATTCACCACACATACTACTAGCGAGTATAGATTTTTTTTTTTAAATTTGGCACATTTGTCAATAATTCCTATATGACAGTTTTTTTCATTCAAGTTTTCTCTTTTTCTTGTTTAAGTGTGATTTCATTACAGTGAAGGTCACACTTGGCTCAAGCTCTTGGATAGTTATGTGCCATAAAGGTAAAGGCATAATCACGTCAGTTTGTAATCAGATATAAGCTGTAAAAATGTCTGTGATGCTCCTGCGCCGCAATCAGAGTCAAA
The DNA here is from genome assembly GCA_037576675.1 of Pangasius sanitwongsei. Lineage (NCBI taxonomy): Eukaryota > Metazoa > Chordata > Actinopteri > Siluriformes > Pangasiidae > Pangasius > Pangasius sanitwongsei. The sequence continues at coordinate 3,816,178 of CM075011.1, forward strand.
TCATTAAATACAATTTGCTCCCTTTTCACTTTTGGTGGTAGCCTGAATTGAAATTGCTAGAACCTTACTTCTGGTTGAAATACACTCAAACAAACTCAGGAACATATTTCAGTTCAGGAAAGTCAGCACTATGTAGAGTAGAAAATGACAAAATGTCACCATACGAAGGGTTTTCTCAATCCACCACACGTACATTGTCCTCTCAAATGAGAGTGTGAAGATCTATATGTGAAAGGTTTAAAGACAAAATCTACAATTCAAAAACACAACACGAAACAGGCCAAGGCCAATACACAAATGATCCATAAGATTTCCAAGATGAAAGGGCAATTGTAAAAAAAAAAAAAAAACATACTTAAAAGTCAAAAGGGTCAAACACGATACTAACAATACAAACGGCTCAGAAGGAGCTGCACAAAAGAAATCTCCTAGCAAGGCTTTGCAATTAACATAATGAACCATGTGCTTTATAAAGCTGTTGAACAGGAAGTGTGTGATAGCCAAGGAAGAGTCTCTAAAATTCAGGAAACAGGGCCCTCTGTTGTTTTGGTGGAGAATGTCCCTGACGGATGTGACTCCTGGAATTTGCAGAACACACACGACCTGTCTGTAACATTGTACTATTTTACGCAGAATGCTATCAAGGAGACTAAACGTGTAGAACTAACTTCACTGGTTCACACCGGCCATTTTTCATCTTAATAGTGGAAATTCAGAGTTAAATGAAACAACACTGGGTATTTGTTATAATAAACTAACTGATTTGTTTTTTAGGCAGAAATGTTCGTGTTTTTGTTTTTTGTTTTTCTGGATTTGGAATTGATTGATTTTATGATCAGATTTTTATTATTATAATTTAAGTATGTGGGATTTAACAGCATTCATTACTTCCCTGTCTATTGTTTTGCTGTTAGTTTATTAACTTCTCTAGCTAAAGTGGAACTTTGCTGCTTAATAATAAATAAATAATATGATCTTAAATAACAAACAGACAAACCTGCTCTACCCATATTCCCATCATCATTCTTTCCCATCATCATTCTTTCCTAAACTTAATTTACTAATAAGCTAAACTTCTGTCTAATTTTAACTGGAACATAGGGAACATGCCATTGTTTCATGACCCATTTCGTTTGATTACAGTTGTGGGTCAGTGATGCATTTTTATATAACTCAGTAATGTATTTATACAGACAGATTCTTTCTGTAAACAAATACACATGCTCTTGGAGGCGCGTGCACTAAGTTCTCTGCTGATAAACACACCAACAACAAAGCCCTTTTGTAGAAGCCTGGTGATAAAAGCTTGAAACAAGTCATCAGCTGTTCATACACAGACATGGCAGCACAACATTTTACACAAAAAAGGAGCGGGAAAAGTATCCAAAAATAAAACATTGACCCTTGACTTTCCAAAATTCTCCATCAAATATAAAACAAAATACATAGACATAAATGTGAGGTATAGACAGGGGCTACATGGATGCAAAAGCAGGTTTATTGATTTATAATTGGCCAAAGGGCAAATGGTTAAAGTTAAAGAAAACTCGATAAATTAAACAGTTCATTTCTTGGTGACAAGCCAGAGTTCTCAGAAACTTCTTAAGTGTTTGTTATAAATGAACAATGACATTCATAAATGCTTTTTGTAAATCAGAAGCTCATAATTACCACGTGAAAAGATGTGAACACATATTAATATGCCTGAAAAACACAAATTGTGATGTTTAATGGATCAATTGTTTAAATTAGTTCCTTATTTATTTGCCGTTCTGTACCTTTTTTTTTTTATCTGTGACTACTAAAACATGAGTCCCACTTTTGAAAAACTGACTAGCGGCGTTAACAATAACTTACTCCTTCAATCGCACTAACTTCACAGAACTCAAGCATTAGCGGTGAACCTCAACTCGAAAATTTCAAACAGAAAAAGTGCAAAACAAAGGTGTTTTTCAGAGGCCTTGCTTTTATCTGGGAATCTTATTTCTCACATGGTGGAACTGGCAGTGAGGCACTCTGTCAGAGGTTAACCACAAGATCAGTGTAGAGCCCTTAAGGGTCAAAGAGAATTACATTGCCTAAGCCTCAAATCCACAGCACCACATTCTTTACATTCAAATTAAGGACTGGGCTGAATGCAGACAAATGTTTTCTACATTTTTTAAAAAGCCTCACTTAATGAGTGCACCCTAGGGGAATTAAAGTACATTAAACTTGATTATGCTGCAGCACAATTTAGTGTACTTGCAGCCACAGTAATGATTAAGATATTAAAGTGTGCAAAAATGGAAGAACTACCTTGTTACTTACTATATTCTTATAGTTAAAAAAAAAAGGATTAAATCCAGACTTAAATAGATAGTGCTAAAATAGATAGCCGAGGGAACACAGAGCCAAGGCAATATAGAGCTGATGGAATATATAGCTATGGGAGTATAAAGCTGAGGGAGTATAGAGCAAAGGGAATATAGAGCTGATGGAACATAGAGCAAAGGGAATATAGAGCTGATGGAATATAGAGCTAAGGGAATATAGAGATGATGGAATATAGAGCTGATGGAATATAGAGCTAAGGGAATATAGAGATGATGGAATATAGAGCTGATGGAATATAGAGTTAAGGGAATATAGAGCTATGGGAGTATAAAACTGAGGGAATATAGAAATGATTGAATATAGAGCTACGGGAATATAGAGCTGATGGAATATAGAGTTAAGGGAATATAGAGCTAATGGAATATAGCACTGATACACTATAAAAATGATGGAATATAGAGTTAAGGGAATATAGAGCTAGAGCTAAGGGAATATAGAACTGATGGAATATAGAGCTAAGGGAATATAGAGCTAAGGGAATATATAAATGATGGAATATAGAGCTGATGGAATATAGAGAGTGACAGTCATGTTAGATGATTATACAGAGTGATGCCCCCTAGTTCCCTACATTTGGGCTGATATTTTTTCAGACACAGTTTCAGTGAGTCGATGCCCATGACAGCCTCAGATTCTTGTTCCTGGCTTATCAGTGTAGACTAATATAGTATAAAATAAAAAACACTTCATGATAGTAGTGAGAAAGTTCATTCACATGGATTCACAAATAAATAAATAAATTCCAGTCTTCTGTTGGCGTGCCTAACTGCAGGAAAGTATTATATAGGAAAGTATAAATAAAAGAGGGAATTTTTTTATTGGCGTTAACTCTACTTATTCCCTAAACACTGTTGTCCCACTTGAATTATATTATTTGAAGGCCATCCAAAATGCTTGAATGAATTAGGAAAACATGCCAACCTGCCAAAGCTTACATTCAGCTTGTCAGGATTAATAATGTGCAGAGTTAGTATGAGGTCAAGGGGTTTTGTGGGAGGACGAAGAACAGAGAGACGCATTAGTTGAAAGACTGACTTGGTGGGAAAGTCAAGGACCACAATTATAGATGATATAATAGAACATGTGCCAAAAGAACATATTTCACTTATCCTGAAATTCACAGTGGTCCCAAGAAAGGAATTATATTCACTATTCAGGAGAAAATTCCATTAAAGAATCCATTATTGGGGAAAATGGCTCTTATCAAACTAATTAAACCTCTAAAAAAGACATTTGCTCTCTGTGATGTTAGATTAGCTTCTAAAGGTCTGTGAGAAATAACAACAATGAAAAAATAGTCAAGGTCATACGCACCTACAGATGACCACCTAGATGTACCGAATCTGTGTTTGCTTGTGAAAGAGCAATGCCATTTCTCTCTCGTTCACAGTTTCAGACAAGGAGGTGAGCGCAGTATTCAAGACAAACAAAACAAACGGCTCTTCAATACTTAACAACACTTACTGTGTTGATTTTAAAAACATTGTTCAGTCCCACAGTAGTTTAAGGAATCATTAAAGAAAACGTACCTCAGTGACAACAGGTCTTTTACTCTCATGTCTGTGGAGGACTCAAAGCAGGTGCTTGGCTGAGAAACAATATCAAACAACACCATACAGTTGAGGCCAAAATTTTACATACACACCTAGGCTAAAGACATTCAAACTAAATTCCACATATTTCATGTTACCATACATTTCCTATGTTAAGTCTATTAGTGTTTCGTCTTTATTTCCATATGAGGTCATTTTAAAATTGTACTTAAGAGACAGATTTATTTTAACTTTTATATACTGTATATAAAAATATCAGATTTTTAGTGGCTTAAGATTTTACATACACTATGTTAGTATTTGGTGGCATTGCCTTTCAATTGCTTGAGCCTGACTCAAATGTTTGAGGTAGGCTTCCACAAGGTTCTCACAATATTTTGGTGGAATTTTTGCCCCTTCCTCCTGAACTGGTGCAAGTCAGTCAGGTTTGTGGGCCTCCTTGTCAGTTTTCCATGGGATTCATGTCAGGGCTTTGTGATGGCCACTCCAATACTTTCACTTTGTTGTCTTTAAGCCATTTTGGAGGTTTGATTAGGATCATTGTCCTGCTGGAAGACCCACTTCCAACCCAACTTTCTGGCTGATGTCTTGATGTGTTGCTTCAGTATTTCTAGATAATCCTCCTTCCTCATGATGCCATCTATTTTCTGAAGTGAAGCAGTATCTTTTCCAGGAATACACCCCCACAATATGATGCTGCCACCCCCATGACTCACAGTTGGGATGGTATTCTGCAGATTACCCATTTTTTTTCTCCATACATGGCACTGATCGTTAAATTTTGTTTAATATGACCAGAGACCACTCGTCCAAAAGGCTGGTGATCACCTGGAAACTTCAGTCTGGCTTTTTCATGTCAGTCTTTGAGTAGGGGGTTCTTCCTTGGACTTCCTTGAACTTGGATTCTAACTTAGATACTTAAATAAATCAACCCTGTTACTCATTTAAGAGCAAAATGCAGCCTGTCAGCAGCAAAACCTTGGATAAGTGGAGATACAAAAATAAACAATGGGTACTAATAAAAAGATGGATTAAAAGGAAATAAAAATGTGTGGGATTTAAAAATGTGCACATGAAATGTCTAAAGATAACTATTTATGCTTTGTGTTTATGCAGTGTAGAATCACACAGTGTATGGTCAGATCCGTTATGCCCAAGGACAGGCAATAAAGCTGTAAAAAGTACTCAGTAGCTGAGGTTAAAAGGTTTATTGTGATCTTTCAGTAAACAAGAGTGTCTCATTTGGAAAATATGTTTGCTGTCAATTCCTCTAGTTTCTTTTCCATGCATCATTTTCTCGAGTCCTTAGAGGGAGTAACTGAAAAAAACAAGGGGGAAAAAACAAGAAAAGGAAACAATGAGGTACAATTAAAGAAATTTAAAAAATAATAAGCTAATTACATAATGTATAAGGCACTCGTGGCAGAGACATAGATTGTTCCCTGATTGTGTTATATTATTAAAAAGTACACACTTAGAAAAAAAAAAAAAAAAGAGTTCCTCAAGGGGTGACTAGCTAAGCTGCCTGTCTTGGGGCTTGATAATTTGTTAATGTTTCCTAAGCCGTAACTGTTTACATTTACAAGCATGAGATAGTTTAAAGCATTGCTGTCTCATAGCTCCAGTTTACGCTCAGGTTACTGTCTGGAGGAAATCAAAGAACCCAGAGGAAACCCACATGCGCACATGCGAAACTTCACACAGACAGTAACCTGAGCTCAGGATTGGACCGGGACCCTGGAGCTGCATACACACTACTTTATAAACATTTCAAATATTTCCAAAAATAAATGTGATGTTCTCAGTTTCTCCAAATGAATTTCATACGACAATGGTTAAAAAAAAAAAAAAAATACCTGGCTGCAGATCTGAAACCAAAAGGCAGAGATGGATCCCTGGGACCCACCTCCACACCCAGCATGCATGAACCAGTGTGTGAAGCCCTGAACACCCTGCAACCCACCACATGCAAAATAAAATGCATGCATTACTACATGACACATCCATTATGAGTATTTGAGTGGCCTCTGTGATGCACAGAAAGAAGACTTACCTTGGATTGCGATTGGCTTTTCTTGCTTTTAATTTATAATGTTATCATTTGGGAAAATTAATATTTTCTGGCTTCTCTTTCCTTTTTAGGTTTTCTTCTCATCAACAAACTTAGTACGGGTTTACTGTTAACCATCTTTGCTCCATTTGAAAACAGTTTGGACCTAACTGACCACTCACTAGTTGCAATTTCAGACCCATACACCAATAAAATTTTCAGATTTATTTCAAATTCTGTGATTTTCCATTCCGTTCATTCGTTCTATGCATCATGCTGTGTGTGACAGCTTAAAGGCCTAATTCACTTCAGAAATCGATGCTTGTCAAGGGTATGTGTCCAGTAGGCCTGTAATATGTCCTTGCCAAATGTAATGTTATGCCTTTTGAGGCGTTCTATAATTATAGACTATATTCATAATTAGATCTAATACAATAGCTCAGGGTGACTCAAGTCGACTACAAAAAAGTATTTCTGTTCCCTCCCCCCTCGGCCCCATCACAGAAAATTTACTGCACAATAATAAGTTCTGCACTATCTTTAATTACCACTTAGGACTTATCTGTGTCCTCCATACACTGCTACTCATGATGGTTTACAGGCTCATGCAATTTGCAGTCACTCTGCACAGTGACGTTATCTAGTTTAACCTCTTGCTGCTGTTCTGTTGTTCTGTGTAGGCTGTGTGTGTATTGTTCAGTTAAAAAGAAGTAAAATAATTAGCTGCAAGCTGTGTGTGTGTGTAGTTTTATGAAGTTCTGGCTATCAATACCTTTTGAGTCAATAGGCACAATTCTATTACTGAAATGAGAGCAGCGTGCAATTCATTTGAGAAGCACAAACCAGGGACTGGGTCAAGTGAAATCAATGCTTTAAAGAAAAGAAAAAAAGAAAAGCTCAAAGTGAAAGAACCCAAATGATATTTAGGTCACTAATTAGCCTAGAAATCTCAATGCATATGCCACAATGTTGGAGGTAAATAATAAGAACATTCCTGAATGTCTGTACTGTACTGTCTGTACAATATCTTTTGATGTTCAACAGTTAAACCCCTCAGAGCACTGAAGATAGGAATCAAAACAATTGTGAAGCAGTGTTGGAGTCAGCGTCATATGAAAGGCCTTTAGCAAGATGAGAAAAAAAGTGAGTGATGATACTCAGTGATATGAATGAAAAACTGTAAATTATTTGCCCTGTCACTGAGACAGCGATGTGCCGATGCCACAGGACGGGAGACAGCTTTTCTCTCTGCCCTGTCTAGCAAAGTGGTAGCAATATGGGATTCCCGAGTGGCCCAACAGAACAGCATTCGATTCCCAACATCACCAATGCCATAATGGCGGGGGGTCCATAAGAGTGGGATTGGCTGTGGTCTCTGCGTGGGAGGGATGGCGTTAGTCTGTCCCCTGTCAATCAGAGTGACGCTAGCCAATTGTGGTATGCAATTTAGTATGCAGAAGGGGGTAGATAGCGCTTTCCTCCAAGTGTGTTACGTTGCCCTGTGACATAACATGAGGTCCATAGCTGTTGTGTGATAGAGCAGAACTGGCTATTTGTTGGGAACTGGCAAATGACCAAATTTGGGGGGGGAGGGTAAAATTAAAACAAAGCACATTTCTAGATATGATCTCTAACATCTGGAGAGTCTCTCAAAAACATTCTAGTGAAAAGACGCATCACATCTCATGAGTGGTAGCTGTGTTAAATGATGTGCGAGTACTGTGTGTAATTATCGATTTGTCTCACTCAGATTATTCAGTGGACACTACACTACATTACACTTTCTAGAACTCTAAGGATTGTGAGAAAACTTCAAAGGGAAGAAAATCCCTCTACAATTCTACTGACTTCAAAGGCAATAAAAATCACTCTAGAATTTTATTGACCTAAAAGGCAAGAACAATCACTCTACAGAATTCTAATTATTTCAAAGGGATGAAAAATTACAACATTGGCAAGAAAAATTCTAGAATTCTAATGAGTACAATCACTTTAAAATTCAAATTACTTCAAACGGAAGAAAAGTCACTCTAGAATTCTAATGAATTAAAAGGCAAGGACAATCAGTGTAGAATTCTAGTGACTTCAAAGGTTAGAAGAATTCTACAATTCTAATGACTATAATCACTCTAGAATTCTAATGACTACAATGGCAAGAAAAATTCTAGAATTCTAATGAGTACAATCACTCTAAAATTCAAATAACTTCAAAGGGAAGAAAATCCCTCTAGAATTCTAATGAATTAAAAGTCAAGGACAATCAGTCTAGAATTCTAGTGACTTCAAAGGCTAGAAAAATTCTACCATTCTAATGACTATAATCACTCTAGAATTCTAATGACTACAATGGCAAGAACAACCACTCTAGAATTCTCAGAACTTCAAAGGAAAGAACAATCACTCTAGAATTCTATTGACTTCAAAGGCAAGAAAAGCAATTCTAGGACTCCTGTCACTTAAAAGATGACAAAATACTTTTGGAATTCTAATGACTTCAAAGGAAGAAAAAAAATCCTTCTATAATTTTCAAGATTTCAAGCAAAAACAGTGAGACGTTTAAAACTAAAAATAAAAGGCTAAATTCTAAAGTTGCTCAAAGTAATGTTTTGAGTCTATTGGCTAGCTAAGAGCTTTATTAAATAGCAGATGATCTAAAATCTAAAATCTAATCTAAAAAATCTAATCTAAAACTGTTTCACTGTTAACATAATGCTATAGATCACATTGTTATCTATTATTTCCATATCAAACGTTTCCATATGTTCAATGAAATGCATTATTTCCAGGACATCATTTAAAATCTGGTATAGGATATTTAAGAACAAACACAACATGTGGAAATGGGACAAGATTGAATTTCGGAATTGTTTTCATAAAGGCTACGAGTCATACTCTTACGCTTTTGTAAATAATCTAACAGCTTCCTTAACTATATAACGAAACCCTAGCACTTCTGCAGCAGTGTTCTGTGGAAATTAATGCAGATACCAGGACATACTGGTAGCTGAAAATACAGAGCTTGGACAGCCACTAATTATAAATGTAGAATTATAATAATTATAATAGTTTTAGAATTTATAACCAATTATAAATGTTGTAATCTTGTCACATGTGCATTATTCACTGTTCTGCAAACGACCTTTGACATCCAGCTACCATCGACCGTGCTAAAAATAGACGCATTATATAGAAGAAGCTGTCCCTCTGTAAATTGGTGCTTTGTTGGTGAATTTTCACTCATCCAGTGCAAATTCATAGCGAGAGAGAGAGAGAGAGAGAGAGAGAGAGAGAGTCACAAAGTGAATTATCAGCTCCTCAGTGAAGCCTGTGTAGGGAGCAGAGCTGCAGAACGAACTCAATCATATTAACTAATATTCCCATTAATTAAATAACTCTCTGATTCAATTGATTTGAGGTTGCGAACAGCCAACTGGAAATCCAATCCAATCACAACATCATCCAATCAGTAGATTAAGAGCAATAAAAGACGTGACCTCCTTAAGACACTGCGGTCATTCATGGGCTGAAATAACGGCAGGACCAGGCCTAGGTTCAACAGACAGCAGCCTTGAGAGATAAAGAAAAGTTTGGTTGATGAGATTTCAGACTTCATAGAGGGAGGACACAGGGACGTGGAAAAGAGAAGAAGAGATATAGGGTAGTATTCAGAGTCAGGGATTTAAGTCCAAAATTTACGTCAATATTTACATGGGGAAAGTTCCTTGTATTCAAAGTCAGGTTATGCAGGTACTTCAGGTGATTTTCTGGGTGCCCTATTCAGATTATTAAAATGACTCCCAGGGTGCCTTATTTTTCCTAAATAGAGGCTTCTGAGACTGGGTTTTTTTTTCTCAGAGTCGTCTAAATCACCTTTAAATCAGGGGATAGAAAATGTGGACTGAAGAAGACTGAAGAGATCATTTTAAAAAGAAAAATTAAAAAATGACAAGATGATCATCATTGAAATAAACATCTAAAAGGCATCTAGTCTATTGCCAATGTATTGCTGCATTAATAGTCCTACTTTAATTTAACAATATGGCTTCCACCCTTATTATTCGCCAGATTATAAAATAGCACTTGATCCAGCACATCCTATTGTTTTTCATTTTAATCAGTTCTGTATTTTGAGTTGTCAATTTAATGAATAAATGCCGATTATTTGGTTAATTCTATGCACTCTTCTATAAAGAAACATGCCCATGGTTAAGCTGCCTGAGCACTTCTAGTAGCGCTAAAGTCTGTATTTATGCCTAACTTAGCCACCGTTCATTCTTCCTCTAGATCCAGAATTGAGGTAAAGACCACAGACAACAAGCAGCTTTATCAGACCCTCACGTCTACTGTATCTGATCCTGTAGATGTTGAGTGTCTCTACACACTCTCAATTGTGATATAGTCTTTGGTCAGTTTCTCCTACCTCCTTGATCTTGTTCTGAAAAACAGCTACAGGATATAGCTGGGAGTCGGCATCAGATGGTCAGAATGTCAAATTAGACATGTGAAGGGTGACAAGAGAACCCATATCCAGTTAGCTTATGTTCCCTAGCCATCTAAAGTTAGCACATAATATTCAAAACATTTTTGGATGACTTTCAGAAATTATTCCAGCACATTAGCTAGCAGACAAAAATCTATGAAATTCCTGTCAGATTCTTCTTCTTCTTCTTCTTTCGGCTTTTCCCTTCAAGGGTCGCCACAGCGAATCATCACTCTCCACCTATCCCTATCTTCTGCATCCTCAACACTAGAATCCTGTCAGATTAGCTAATGTAAAATACCTGACTAATAAAAATCTGTGAAAATCCTGTCAGATTAGATCATGTTATGGAGCCAGGTAATAAAGTCTATATTAATCCTAGCAAGTTAGGTCATTTTAGCCAGCTGGCTAATATAATCTGTGAAAATTCTATCAGGTTAGATCATTTTAACTAGCTGGTTAATATAATCTGTGAAAATCCTGTCAGGTTAGCTCATTTTTGCTTGCTATCTTTCTCTCTGACTCAAAATTCCTCTCAGAAACCTGGTCATGTTAGCTCATGTTACTCCCCTAGCAGTTTGATTAGCTAGCTGGTTAATAACGCCTTTACTTGCGCATATATGAAAACCAGTAACTTCCTTCTACCTACTTGTCCATATCTGTATTCAAACACACATCCAGATTAATATATATGGCGTTTAAGGCATTCCCACTCGCACTGAATGCTAAATATTGCTAAACTGCTAAAAAATAAAAAAGATCAGCAAGCTGAAATAATGGATATGTACAGTCAGGTCCATAAATATTGGGACATCAACACAATTCTAACATTTTTGGCTCTATACACCACCACAATGGAT
>CM075011.1:3858019-3860519 GCA_037576675.1 Pangasius sanitwongsei
TTTGTTCAGGCGTTTCCAAACTTTTGGAGGGCAGTGTATATATATATATATATGTGTGTGTGTGTGTGTGTGTGTGTATATATATGAATGAATGCTTGAATCTGATTGGTCAGAAGGGGTGCATTGTTTTTGTATATAACAGCACAGGTAGTTCCGGCTGTAACACGAGTGACAGGTTGATATTAATGTGCTCATTCTAATACATTATTGTTTCTATAGTAACAGCTCATACACAGAGACCTGTACAGCAGACGCTCCATAAGACCTAAGACTAATAATAAATGGATTTTAAAACATTTTTCTTTAATAAAGTAATCTTTATAATTGTTTATTGTTGAAGTTTATTTAACATTTATGGAAGAAGTCTCGGTTGTAAGCGCTCCCGGTTTCGGTTATATGTTCTGTTTTCTCGGTAAGATGACAGGCTGTGCTTGTGTGTGTGTGTGTGTGTGTGTGTGTGAGAGAGAGAGGCTGGTGAGTTACAGCTATAACGTAAGTGAGAACAGGAACTAAGTTGTCTCTTTGATGTTCCACAACACTGAATCTAACTGTAAAAAGCTAAAACACGTGATGTGTTGGTTGTTAATAAATGAAACATTGTAATCGTTGGCAAATCGCTGTGGTATAAGTGGAATAACACACTCCAGACCGTGCGGTTATATCCAGCTTGTGCTGCATGCAGCATCACACTCCCCCTGCATGCATTATTTTCATATAACAGCACAATCTAGAGTGTGTTGTTCCTTACTTACCTTTTGTTTTTTTATCAAACTAAAAAGGTTGCATAAGCAGAGGACCCTGTGTTGCGTGTTGCTAAGGTAGATAAGGAAAAAGGAGAGGAATGTAAGGCATGTCATGAATCACCAGCGTCTCTTCATCTCATTGTGTCATCTACTTGCCTTTTCAGCCCATGCCCAGAGTCCGATAGCCAGGAACGCTGCTCCCAGCAACTGAAACACACACACACACACACACACACACACACACACACACATCACAATCAGATTAGACCACTTAGACAATTTATCCCCTTCCTATACACCCGGCTCTGATATACAGCCTGTCCCTCAGGGCCTTGCGGTTCTCCTTCGCGTCTCAGTTTGGGGTTCTTAAGCTTCCTCACAAGCTGCTCTGTTCACTTAAACCCTCATCAGCGCAGACTTAGCGACGGCCTCGTACCCAGAATTCTTTGCGATGTTGGCGAGAGCCAGTATCATAGCAGATGGGCTTGCTGACAGGAGAGAGCGATGTAGCAGATGCAGCATCATTAAAAACCAACAGCGGAGGAGAAGATATTTAAATGTGTTCTTTTAGGAGAGTTATTTAATTAAACAACCGTTTGAAAAGAGAAGGGCAGAAGCGGTGAGTGAGGCGACATCTGCATTAAATCTCACGGCACATAAAATCTCTGGTTTTGTCTCCTCAATGCTATACAAACAGTGAGCTGGAGAATCATGGGGAATAAATTAAATATTCAAATATCCGTTAATGAGTTAACGTGAAGGAACAGAAATATTAAACGCGCAGGAAGAGCGTGTAGCTGGACTGAAACACCGTGTGCATCAACGTTTAAGATAAATAAAACTTGACTTTATGTGATTACAATGCTCTCCATGAGCACAGGGCTGGATGATATGACGCTGTCGTGATAAAATACACTACATACGGTCATGCTTTTATGATTTGTTTTAAAATAAATTACAAAACCGAATTAAACTCGGACGCAGCGGTAACATTTATAGCTGTAACAATAGAAAAAAATATTTGAGATATTTCTAGGCATCAAATACAAAACAACGCAACATTACTGTTTTTCTGGCAGCTTCTTAGCAAACCGAAATATCGCGATACATATGTATCGTAGAAAATGTCATCGTGTACCATGATGATATATTTTGTCATATCGCGCCACGCATACAGCGCTCATACAACTGGCGTAAAATGGGTTTAAAACAGTTTTAGACTGTTGGACTACAGATCACAGGTTAGAAAGTTATTCTCCATGATGAAGAATAACCTCTTAGTGGTGTTTAGACGAGCGGCATGGCAGAGGTTACACGCTGATCTTTTTAATTAAAAAAAAATTCCTGAAAACTACTACATCTTTGTTGTCGGCTCTCTTTGGTCCCGATGAGTACGTCATGTCGTGCTTACTAAGAGCTCAAAGAACTCGCGACCACGCGTGGTTCAAATCAAGCTGAGTGAAGCTGGCTTTAATCTGCAAGACTTGTGCAACATTTGTGTTCCCTGTCGTTTATTACTTTTAATGCAGAGGAACTGAATAGTACTGGGAAATATACGTTGCTCAGGGGACAAAAGAGAGATCGTATCTGTTCGCCAGCTCCCACGTGCACGAGAATCGCCTACTCCGCAAAATTCTCTCTATCGAAACATTCCCAGACACGCCTGTTCTTATTTTACGTTTATCTCTCACTTAATGTGGGCTGATTTCTGTATACGAATAACCGCTCCTCAAACGCACCTGCGGCGCAAACTAGGG
>CM075011.1:3863019-3873253 GCA_037576675.1 Pangasius sanitwongsei
AGCTGAGGGCAGAGGCAGGTTTCTCCTCGTCAACGGTCACGGAAGTTCGACGAGTCTCTCACTTAGCCAAGTCGATTATAAGAACGTACATGTGATGCATCATCGGCTCTGCACTCGGATCAAACATTTGTCCAAGATTTGTCCAAGCCATGAAAAGGTGGAGTCTTGAAACACTCGGTTGCTCGGAGTCCAAATTTCATGCTTCAGTAATGATACTGGAAACATTTCAAAGTGACGAACGTTCTCGTAATACAGTTTTACCTCCTGCTAACACAGAACGCAGTCCCCTCGCGGCAAACTTGGGACGACTGACGATAGTATCCGGAATTGCTGATATCACGCTCATGGCTATCACGATGGCTAGCAAGTTGGACGATTTAAATGTCTGTCGGAACGGCGTGGTGTCTGCAGCTTGAAGCTCGACAAAAATAAATCGTCTTTTATCTCGTAATGTGTGTTCGCCTATTTCACAGTCCTGTACGATCCGTAATAACCTATCCTGTCTGACTTCGGGGCAGAGCAACGAAACGTCTCGTTCGGTTTATTTACAGTCCTGACTTCAGTTTTCCGAGCATTCCTGATCTTGTTAACAGGTAATTAAAAAAAGAAAAATATGGACCTTGCGCTGATTCTAGCTACTAGCAGCTACAGCCGACTTGTAACCAGCTTCATGCATTTTTCCTGCTGTAATGAAGTAATGTGTACACGGTACGTGTTACGCCTGGCCACGCCCCTTTCTCTTCCTTCCTCTGCAGCCTACGCACCTCCAAATCCACGCACGATACTATCATCAATCAGTGCTAGGACGGACGCCATGTTGCACACGATCTCACAAGCCTAGGTCGTGTTTAAACATAACAAGAGAAAAAGATTTCGAGCTCGAAAATATCTTTTGTGTGTGTGATATCACAGCGCCGCACTTCATAGCTGAACCGCTGGGCAAGGACTAGCTGATTGTTTTTGTTTTTTTTGTGGTACATGATCGTAAAATTGTTCGTTTTCTTTGTATTCGTGTACTTAACTAGCTAGCTAACTCACCATTAATTATTATATTACGTTCCTTTTTAGCTTCGTCAATTACGTTTCCAGGCAATCAAAACATGGAACTGGCTATCATACTGACGATTTTACAAATTTACGATTTTACCGTGGGCTAGGTAATGAATTTACGAGTTGTCCACTCTTAAAGAAAGACAAACATGTTGTCATTATCGACAACAACGACGTAATAAATAAAGCAATACAGTGTCAATCTGTGATTCCGACAGAGCGAGACTAGTAGCCACGAGCTCAGAGAGAGAAAGAAGAGCGAGAGCATGCAGGGATAGTGTGTACGTAATCACCCTTAGCGTTGCTGGTATGAAGCGTATTTTTCCTCCAACAAAGAGAAGCTTCAGTGCAACATAATGAAAGGTTAACATTTGCAGGCAGGGAGCGTTACAGAGACGGTGGGGGGTGGAAATGAGCCCCGAGTCGTCCACAAGCGGGGTTTACGCACAACACACACCATTCATCACCGAGTACAAGAGACAAAACCGCAAGCTGGATGGAATTTACGGCTACGAGAGGATGCCGAGGACGAGAGTTTCCTCAGAAACTGGCTTCACACTCCATGACTCAGGCTGCCAGGAAAACGTGACAAAACTGCGCTGATATAATCCAACCTCCTTCCAGGCATCGGACTATTTGGGTAAATCGATGCTAAGTGTAGGGGTGAGCGATGTGACAAAAATATCATATCACGATTCTCAAGGACTTTTTTTATGATATACAATATGTATCACGATATACAGTAGGATATACATAATATATAAAAGCTGTTGGAAATAATAACATTCATTTATTAATGATGAACAAAGTCATTATTTATTTATAGTTAAAAATATTTGTATTTATTTAAAAAATAGATGCATATGTAACACTGAAAAAATACTTTTTTTTTTTTCATTTTAAAGATAAGATAGAAAATTTTAAACATCAAATCAGCTGCCTCTGGTAAGCTTGTAATTATAAAAAAAAATTAAAAATAAAAAGTAAAGATTAAAAGTAATCATGTCCAGGTTTTTTATAATTCATTATAAAAATGGGTTTGTTCACAAACTACCATTTAAAAAAGATAAGATAAAAGGTCTGAGGCTTTACATAACCTCTACAAAAAATAAATCCATTTTATGTTTATATTTAATGAAATGTCAGGAGAAAATAAAGCGGTAAAAAAAATAATAAATTACAATTGTATTTACAATTGACTATAAAATAACTACAAACTTTCAACATCAAACCAGATGCTTCAAATCATGTTTATAATTCTACAGCTTCAAACAGAAAAGCTTTCACCCCATCATCCAGAGATCGCAAGTTGCGACCGTGACGATGCTACAGACTTCTGTGGAGTCCAAGAGAGTAAAACTGGCCGAGCTCTGAGTGGGAGGAGCTTACTCTCTCTCCCCTGTCAATCACGGCGACACTAGCTAACCGTGGGTGTCTGTGAGCTCATGTATGCGGAAGAGGGCGGGTAGCGCTTTTCTTCCGAGTGTGTTACACTTCTCTGTGACGCAACACGAGCAGCAGTTCGAAATGATGCGCTTGGCTGGTTTCACGTGTCTCACGTGTCAGGCTCGTGTTAGCCTCCACCCACTCGGACTGATAGCCGTCGTATGATGGGATGAAGGGAGAACCGAGTGGCGGCTGAGAACTGGCCAAGACTAAACCAAGGAGAAAATTTGCAAGAAAATCACAAAAAAAATTATTAATAAAAAAAAGTTTATAACTCAATTGATTCAAAAACAAACAAAAAAAAATTATATCAAAAAATTATATCATCTCTGAAAAATATACTGTGACATAATTTATCGCAATGTCTCATTATATCGTCGTATCGCCCAGCGCTAACCTGCTGCACTACACATCATTTTTACTAGAAACGTTAAGTTTTTATTTTATAAAAAAAGTTGTAATTATGGAGTCCAGCTTTTAGCTAGGAAATCTTTTCAAGAACGAGGAGGAGTGTGAAAACAGTAACTGTACAGACTATATTAGCTTAACACACACTCAGCTTACCTTTTTTTTTTTTTTTAAGATAAAAACACATCAGTTATTAGTCACCGCTTTTAAGTCGTACTTAAACCAGGTTTCCGGGCAAACATAGTGGGCGGGAATCTTCTCTCAGCACATGACTCGCTTCTGATTCAGGGGATACGACTCGACCATAAAACGATTCTAGACGCATCTCCATTACTCGACCGTTTGTGTCGCTGTATCCGTGAAGAAAGAAGATGGAATATTGTATCTCCGCTCCAAGGCGTGTTGGCGCACACAAACGTTTTGGAGCTCTATGACTGAGTAATAGCGCAGATTCCCAGCAATAAATGTCGCAATAGATCTAGTTTTACTATCTTTTGTGTGCTACCAGATTTTGCCATGAGTGCCTGCTCAAGGGTTTCCTGGTTAGTCACAACAGGTTTTTTTGTCCTGCTAACGCTCGCTCCTGGAGAAAAACACCTGATTTGTGTATAAATTACAGTATTTTATCTTGGACTAACAGGTCTTGTGAATGACAAAGAGCTTGTCAAGCTTGTTTTTTTTTTTTAACACCGACCTCATAAAAACAAACGTTTTCCTAAACATCAAACAAGGAAGGTGTTGTTTTGACTCCGTGCCACAAATGTTAAACGTTACGACGTGCCTTATCAGACGGCATCTTATCTTCTGTTGCATTTTGAACGTAAACACGACTTCCAGACGCTGCGTAGAAGCTTCATCTACGTAGCTACACAGCTTCTGGATGCAGCTAAACTACAAAAAAATTTTAAAAAGTCTGTTGAGGATTTTGTTTTTTAATGATTCATTCTTACATCGACGCAAAATCTTTTAAGAACGCATCAGGACGCGTCGTACAGACAATTATTTCCCCACGCAACTTTTACTGGCTTTCACTCGCTGATAAATGTATCATATACGTAATAATACACATATACATATTACTGTATATTCACGCTGCAAAGCACAACCGATCAATTCTCAGATATAATAATAATAATAAAAACATCAACAGTCATATTTATCCAAATATAAGAGCAAGAGTGTGGAACATAACGCCACAGGTCACAACAAGTCACTGCATTGTTTAACATATATGCCATTCAGTCATGAGTGTGTATTCGGTCAGGAGCGAGTGTGTGTTTAGACAATCGCTTCTTTCAAAACCGGTCTCTGAACAAGCCTGAGGCTGATTGTGAAAACGCCTAGGTTGGACAAACTGTTACTACTTTTTTTTTCCCATCACACCAGAGCAATGTGGCAATAACTGAAGGAGTGCATACATATATAGTACAGTATATATATATATATATATATTTTTTAAATAAATAAATAAACAAACCACACCCATGATGCATGTCTGAAAGCTGCCTGCAGGTTTGGAGCACACTCAAGTCAGAAACGCCAAAGTCAGCGTGTAAATTATAAAAAAAATCAACATTACACTCCATTGTATTCAAACATGACAAAAGTGTGGATGCAAACATCGAACCTTGTGGATTCCCCTGAGGGTTTGTTAAAGTGCTGTTTACGTTAGCAGGGTGTGGAGCAGTGATTTATAATCCTTTCTCTAACGCACTTGACTCAACTCATCACCACTTAAGTTAATGCATCAATCCGCTGCACGCGAACTCGGAAAGATCCGAGTCGATTTTCCCCGGGTGTGCTCTAAACACATTCCGGTGTTTCGGCTCGGAAAAACATGGACGCCCAGAGTACGTCCTATCTGTACGGCTAGTCTCTGAATTTGACAAACATACAACAGAGAATCTACATTTATTACGTCCTTTTCAATCAGCGACGCGAAACGACGTATAAGCTAGGTCAACTGTCTTGTTCATTGTTGCTCAGAAATCATAAAATATATGATTATATAACGTAAGAAACTTTTTCAGAGGCTGTCTGTAATGATTATGATCGATTCGCACAGGACTAGCGATCTCTGTAAATCATATACATGGGCGTGTCTTGATGATGTACACACGGTCATCACACAGAACATTCCATGCACAATACACACTCCTCATTTTCATACACACTGATCTGATTTTTATTAGGAGCGCCTGCTGTAGGGCTTGTGCGCTTGATCATTAGAAGGTCAAGTGACTAACACGCATGCAGGATGTACCAGTGGTTGGCCTGTATTTCGGTTTGCTTTTGAGAGGTCATGATAGAAAAGAGAGACAGGAAGCACTTCCTGGAGTGTTGGAGTGTCTTTCTACCGAACAAAAACGTGCAAAATCTCTTTTCCGACAGGATACAACACAATCTTTATTAACATTTCGTCTGGGACAGGATATGTACATACAATCATTTCTACTGCTCAGTTCGATGAAGGTAAAATACAGAATAATCATTCCCGACACATGTACATCCAGTCCAATAAATTACTGACATGACAGATTTAAAGACTAATTATGGTAATAATTACATTACTTATGTTAAGGTGCAAATATACTTCACTTTCACCACGCGTGTGCGCGCGTGCTGCCGTTACTACACACGTCGAAGCAAAACATATCTGTCCGTCTGGTTTCCGAGTCAAACTGTAAAATGTTTGGTGATTTTATAAACACACTGACGAGCTCCTTTTCTCTTAAAAACTATCTGCTGTCGTTGGGATTGTTGTCATGATCTGCAGCTCAAATCCCTTACCATACATTCAAAAGTATTTGCTAGTCTAGAAAATCCAGGAGACTGGTGCTCAAAACAAACCTTTTGGTATTTTTAAAGAGGTTTTCTGAATTCAAACACTTGCTGTAACAGGAAAACGGGTAGTGTTAGTACTTAATAACAGTCTAGAACAGTACATAAATATGTGATTTGAGACACAACATTACTTAGCTTTTTCAGGTGGAGACACAGTGTCACATGGTGCTAGACTGATCCCCGACTATTTATATTGGTGCTGCACCACATGGACACATCGCACTAATTTCTGACATGCACAAGCAGCGCTCTAAACAACCACAGGATACGCAACGTGGCAATCTTGCATACATGTAGCTAAAAGGAAGTAAGACTAAAGACTAATCCAGTCTGAACAGGGCATTACATTGACCGCAGTTAGACAAAGTAACAGAGTGAGAGGAGAAAAATAACCATGCCGAAATTAAGGACGATCATTTCAGCCTAAAATTACAATTCTAATTTATCAAAACATTATTTGAATAATATTCAATGTGCAGCCTACAGACATAAGAAAAATGACCTGTATCACTGCTATCCCACAAAACGGGTGACTGTCAGAGGTGGTGAATAATTAACATGACTTGCTAAGCTCGCAGGTAATGTAGCTAGCTAGCATTATTTGCGGTTGGGACTGAATTTGGGTCTCTGTCTTGATTTTGCATTTCCAAACAGAGATTTAAAAAAAAACTCTGTTATGGAAGTCAAGTGTGCCCATGGCTGGTCCGATCTTTACGGCAATCATCTGTTAGTTACTCACACTGACAAACTTTTTTTGTCAGATTTTTGTGCGGATTTAATTTTTTTCTGCATGGGAGTGTCATCAGCAGTCAGAAGTGCTTTGAGACAATAGCACTCTCAAGGTGGATTCTCATCCTGTTATCTTACAGAATGTTAAATTAGCTAAGTTAACCATGACTATTCTGTCCATGTGTGTACTGTACCACCACACAGCCTTCATTCAGACGACAAGCAACAAAATCCAGCAAACTTCACACCACCGTTTTCCAGTTTGGTTTTTACGCCTTGCAGCCATAATTAAAGGTTTAATCAAACTCGAGCTCCTTTTTTTAAAACTCGATCACAGAGACAAGCCGGTGTACGAGTCGTGGCAAGAAGAGTCTCGGTCTTGTACAGAACGTTTCTCTGAGACGTTGGGATGATCTACAGCACACTGATGTGTTAGTAGTGAGACAGAGATCACAAGAGTTTCACAAAAAAACTTTCAGAGTTTCATCTAATCCACCATGAGAGCATCCTGATGACCATACAAAACTGTTTAAACATTCGTGACATTCATGGTTTTAGTTTTTAGTTAACAGCTGTAAATTGTTTCGCTAATTGTGGACTATTTTATATCTAATGTTATCTATTCATTGTCATTTTAACATCTTTTACTCTCTGTTTCTTTGTTTTGTGCTTCATTTTAATTCTTTTTTTCCTCCTTATACATATCGTTTATGATTGTGGATTTTATTTTTTAAATCTTCTATGTAAAGCACTTTGAGAGTTTGGACTTTTTTATTTTTTTATTTTATTTTTGCTGTTCTCGCAGCACGTGAGCACAATGATGTGTCAATCAACCGTGTACCCATGGCAACATCAGAGGGCGTTACTCAAGTCAGACGTCAACGTAACTATTTAAGGAGATGATCAGAATGTAATGATGGTGATGAATAATGATTTCAGTGTTTTTTTTTTTTTTTAATAATTTCACTCGAGGTGTCCTTTTAGAAGTTGCTCGTGAGGTCGAAGTGCGTGTGTTGGAGCAGAATCGTGCCGTGTGGAAATGTGGAATAATGTTAATTACTTTACATTATACCACAGTGCTGTTGGATTCTCGCTCCCTGATTGGTCAGAAGGTGTTGATTAGTTTTCTAGGGCGGCAGCTCCGACCGTTGTGCCTCTGCACATCACAGCTTTATATTCGAATACCTTATCATTTCTATAGTAACAGCTCGTTCACAGGGACTAAAAAGTGTGCTGTTATTTAACAGAAAAATAAATCATTTCAGTGAAGAGACGGTTATTGAACATTTATGGAAGGAGTCTCCAGTGTCAGCGCTTTTGTTTTTTCTTGCCATGAGAAAGCCTTCAGGACAGACGAAGAGCCTAGTCACGTTCATAGCCGCTCTAACGTACACAATAACAGGTACTAACTTATAATAAGAAATTATAATCGTTGGCAAATCGCTGTGGTGTAAAAGGAATAAAACACTTGAGGACACATCAAACTTTATATGGTCACAGTAACACCATCAACGCCATCCTGGCGTTGATTATTTTACTAGAACTGCATGACACGAAGCGTTTTACACATTACGATTACGCCACACGCGCTGTAAACAAACTAGAAATGACCAAAAAAAAGTTTACGTTGCATTATTTTAGGTGTAAACAATGTTTGTTTTTTATTTTCCTCAGGACACCTGACACAAACTATAGGCAACGTGTGACATTAAAACAGTGTGTTAGACCAGAAAAGTCTGGAAAAACAGAAAATATAGAAACACAGATCAGGATTAAGTTTAAAAAAAAAAAAAAAAAGAAAAGAAAAAAATAAGGGGAAAAAAACCCACATATGTATATTACCTTAAATGTTACAGGGTGATACAAGGTATGCGTATTTGTAAAGAAAAATCTTTAAAGAAGAAGTTTTTAATGTTTAAGATGTCTGATTATTTTTCAGAAATGTCTTGTTTATATTAAAACACTAACACTGAAAGGTTTACTGGTTGTTTTTAAACCCAGATGAATGATGAGGAAACTGCACACTGCTGGAGAATAACAGAGTAAAGAGATGTGCATTAAAGCCACGGCAGCACTACAGGGAGTCATTTCTGGAGCTTTGGATATGGAAAATAATAAAATGAGATAAAGTACTCACCCAGAAGATGATGTTGAAGCCGAAGAGGAAATATTTGACGCAGCAGCTCACTTCAGCTCCTTTGTAATGCTGATGTTTCCTACTCATCCTGAGCAAAACAAACACAAAGCCTGAAGAGCTCGCCTTGACTTCACTCCCTAAATTACAAACCTGGCCAGTGCAAAAGACTTCAGAGCACAAAAACAAACCAGCTACACGGTTATAAACCCGAGCTGGCCAGGCACGAATCCATAATTAGCTAGCTGAGTGAGCAACCTGGCTGCTAGCTGCTAACAACAACAACAACAAACAAACAACAAACAACAACAACAACAATAATAATCTAGCTAGCATGAGCGCTCGCGCTCACAAGATATACACGGCACAGCGCTGGAAAACGCACATTTCCTGCAACACACCGCCATTAACGTGTGACTGGAAGAATAATTTAGTGATATTTAACAGGATTTGTGACTGAGAGAGATTTTCAGCCTCCAACAAGCCATTAAAAAGCGGCGCGAGCGCGGACACAACAAGCGTAAAAAAAAAGGGGGGGGGCGGGAGGAGAAGCGGGGCAAAAAACAACATGGCCGCCAAATTGATGACGTTTCACCATAAAAGTCCTGCTGTTCAAACAAAACTTAGCAGGCTAACTCCTAAAAACACTCCTGACTGTGTCATTTTAAACCAATAAACTAATACAGAATACTCCTTTTTTTTTTTTTAATATAAGGAATAAAATACTTAGTGCCGTGCTGTTTTAGTAAAATTATCAACGACAGTTTGGTGCGGTGAAGCAAAGTTTCCTTTAGCGTCCATAACAGCACGTCCCGAAGTGTTTTATTCTTCTTAAACTACAATTTGCTAACTATTACATTTTTATTTATTAAAACAAATAAAGGAAACATCATACTTTTTGTCCATGTGGCTACATTCAGTGTTGTGGAATGTCTGCAAAACAAGTTAGTGCCTGTTCTCGCTTACGCTATAGCAGCTGTAAACAGGCGGTTCCTCTCTTTTTTCTCTCTCTTGAAGTTAATAATACAAAAATATTAAGTTTGTTGTGTTATTGAAAATCCACAAAAAATAAACTACTCTGTCCTGAAAACTTAAAAAAGTAACAGCTTTAACGCTGACACTGGAGACTCCTTCCATAAATGTTAAATAAACATCTCCTTAGAGAAAACTTCACCTTGTTAATCATTATACACGTTTTAAATCTGTTTTATTTGCAACCTCACAGCTCCAGGTTTCCTGGTTCGATCCTAAGCATGGGTTACTATCTGTATGGTCTTTCACATGTTCTCCTTGTGTCTGTGTTGGTTTCCTCCTGGTCTTCCAGTTTTCTCCAACATCCAAAAAACATGCCAGTAGGCAGATTGGTGACTCTTAAATTGCCCCTAAGTGTGTGTGTGTGGTGCCCCTGAGATGGAGTGGTGGCCCATTCAGAGTGTATCAACACCTCGGCCCTGGTGTTCCCGGGATATGCTCCGGATCCACTGTGACTGTGATCAGGGTAAAGCACTTACTCAAAATGAATGAATATCTAATATTAGAATGTATTATTCAATTCAATTTTATTTGTATAGCGCTTTTAACAATGGACATTTTCACAAAGCAGCTTTACAGAAATAAATGGAT
>CM075011.1:3874849-3895530 GCA_037576675.1 Pangasius sanitwongsei
GGTTAAAATCTATCTACTGTCCACTGATGGAGTCCTGAGTACGAAGCTGCTCATGGCAACCGCAGCCCCAAAGCCACCACAGCAATTAGAACGAGTGCATCAGTATAAACCTGTGATTGAGCTGTTAAAGGAAATTCATCAACACCTTCTGACCAATCAGAATCCAGAAGTAAAGTATCTGAATAGAGTATACAACCAGAGTATCAACAAGAGTCTACAAAAAATGTGTTTTTTTTTAATAATAATAAAAATAAGTAGGCAAATGTGTAGAAAAGAAAATGTAAAAAGAAAAAAAAATAGGTTATATCTTAAAAATAGATTTTTATCCATATAAAACTTAAAAGCGCACGGGACAAGCAGTAAATCAGAGGATGGTTAAATGTAAAACGTAGCGTATTTTTATAGAGTGAGAAGATCCTGCAAAATTAATTAATTAATTAATTAATACATTCGAGCATGAGAAGCTTGATGAGGAGAAGCCTGAATTTCTTTTTCTGTTTAGAAGCCAGTTGAGTGCAGAATTTCACATCTTCTGGCTCTCCAAGAAGTTAAAAATGAACTGAGGCTGTATTCTATCTATCTATCTATCTATCTATCTATCTATCTATCTATCTATAGTACATAACTACCAACCTACCTATCTATTGTTCTGTCAGGTTGAGTAAAATATTACCCTAATTTAAATAAAGAATGAAATTGGTCCCAACACTGCCCCCTGGAGGACACCTTTGAAAGCATTTTTCCCAATTTTACTCTCTCTCTCTCTCTCTCACACACACACAAACACACACACATATGAGATATTCAGAGCAGACCTTTTGTCATGTAACAACTAATAAACACCTTTAACTGTGCAGATAAAAGACAGAATCAGAAAACATGTTCCACCTGAACCAGGTTCTGAAAAAAAAACTGGTGATAAGTTTACTAAGGTTCAAAAGGTGTGTGTGTGTGTGTGTGTGTCTGTCTGTCTGTTTGGGTGTGTTCTCTTTTGTAAAGCTCTTACTTGTTGATTTGTGATTGCTCATTTGAGCTGCTCATGGTTGCTCATGTTTATGTGTATTACTCAATTATCATGCAATCATTGTGTATTACTGTTGTTATTATAACTATATTAGTGGCATTATTCCTGTTTGTCTTTTCCAGCTTGTATTATTAGACCTGTTTTAGCTTGAGTGATGGCTTTGTGACACAAATGTAGTCAGGAGTGCCATAAAAGAGGGGAAAGTGGGGATGAGAACTAGAACTGTGTTGTTTTTTTTTTCTTTTCTTTTTCATTGGCCACCAGTACAGTATAAAAAGGTTCTAACCACGTTTATGTTTTTAGGCATCTGCTCAAGATTGATATCAACAGGAACTAACTGTACTTTGAGGGTCCTGCGTGACATTGTGCATTGTTACGGGGCCATCTGGTGGCTTGGGGTCCTACGCGACGACTTAATACAGAGCTGCATATTTTAACAAAAGAGTTCAGAAGCCTGCAGGATTTTTGTTGTTGTTTAAAAAATGTCAAACACATTAACACTGTTGTGCTGAACTGATGATGCAGACATTTTTATGCTTTTATCTTTTTACATTCAGGGCTTCTCTTTGAATGTTGAAAAACAAATGAACTAGAACTCCAAGTTCCATTATGTGTCTGTTTGGGTCAGTTTTTCCTTCTCAAATGTGCAGTGAAGAATTTCATAAATGTTTTCACTCTTCACTGCATGTAGTGGATACAATTTTAAAAACCTCATGATAGAAAAAGTGACAGGAAAATATTACAGTTTTATTACAGTATTATAAAGACAACAACAACAACAACAATAATAATAATAATAATAAAAACACCTGATAAATTCTTAATTAAATCATATATAATAACTTGATTCTTTGTATGTTCCTTGATCCTTTCCATTAGTAATACTTCTTGTCTCTTTCTGTCCCAAAGGTTTATAAATATTTCTACTGTACTGTTTAAGTAAGGAATAAAACACAACAGGGTGTGCTGTTATAGAAAAATAATCAGCAATGTACCACCCTGAATTTGATTATTTTCCAATAACAGCATGTCCTAAAGTGTTTTATTCCTCTTATCACACAGCAAAAAATGTATTAATGAACAAGTCATACATTTATCTGTTTATAGTTACGCTTAATGTTGTGGAATGTCCACAAAACAAGTTACTTCCTGTTCTCACTTACATTAGAAAAGAAAAAAAAAACACAGTTTGTCACGTTACAGAGAAACAACAAAAAAATGTGAACTCTTCCGTCCTGAAGACTTTCCTGTGGCTGGAAAATTACTGACACTGGAGACTCCTTTCATAAATGTGAAATTAATGTCTCCTTATAGAAAACTTCACCATATCAACAATTATTATTAGGTTTGGATTATGTCGAGCCATCATACAAGTCCCTGTGAATGAGCTGTTACTATAGAAACGCTAATGCATTACAAGGAGTGCAAAAAAAAAGAAAAAAAACCTGTGATCAGAATAGAGGATTCAACAGCACTATGGTACTGTTATATTACTGTAAGGATGTGTATTGTAAATACTATTAAATCTACTGTAAATAAGTAATTATTTCTGTCCCTGGTTAAAAAGGGAAGCGGGATTTACCAGTTCCAGCCTACAGAAGGCAGTATAGACCAGACATCAGCACTACGCCTCTGACTCTAACAGTGCAGGGAGTGTCACTATTCAAATACACCATTTATCCACCTTTTATCTGTGCAACAACACCAGGTTTTTCTTTAACACAAAGCACATGTAATATCTCTTGTATTATATTTCTTCTTAAATCAAAAGATCTCTAACTGAAAAGTTTTAGATCTTTCACTTGCCAAAGAGCTTCTCAGATGGTGTTGGATATTAATATAGGATTAAATACTTGGTAAAGAAAATATTTCTGCAGCTCTGAGCTGCGGTTTCTGAGGAAGAGTGACTGAGTCAAGAATCTATTGGAAGTTTTCTTACGTGTGGTGTTATGCTAACTTTTTTTTGCCCTCATGTAATGTTGATTTTTGTGAGTTTCCTACACTGAATAGCTTACATTGTCCATGGGCTTTGGAAAGACACTGAATCGATGGGTTTTCCTTCTCATTTATTCATTTTTTCATCTTCAGTATGCACTTTATCCTGCTCGGGGTCACGGTGGATCTGGAGCATGGGCATATACACTGTATATGGCATGCTATTACACACACACACACACACACACACATTCACACGGACATTCACACATGGGGTAATTAGATAAGCCTATATTGATTGTATAACTATACTCTGTAGCTATAGTATTACTGACTATTTGTTTTGTGGACTATTTTTAACAGTGACAGGGACATGGTGGAGACGTACTGTATGTAGTGCGTCAGGTGGCGGTGTTGCTGGGATTTTAACCTCCTCACGGTCACTCCTGCTTATGATTAGTAACTGTACCGTCAGTCATCTCTTCACCTTTTGCACCTTTTGAGTCTTTTTATACTTTAAATATGATTCACGCCATCACTGGTGAACCAAATCATTCCCTGAGCCACTTTCGATTACTGATCTTGCTGCTACACTTTTTTTTCCCCCCATCTTATTTTCTATCAAATTGCGTGATAGGGTAGAGCCAACAGGTTACACACAACTGCTGTCTGGTCCAGTGCAATGCTGTTCTGTCATCCTGCGTGTAAACAGCATTTAATTCCAGTGTGTATGTGGAATATAAATATAGAGGAAATATAGAGGATATAGAGGAATGACAATTATACTGACTTGCCTTGACTTGGCTAGTCCTATACCTCAGATCATAATTATAATTATATCATAATTAATAATAATAATAAACATAATTATAGCATTGTCAAAAAAAGCACATGATTAGCTGTTAGACACCTACAGAGAATTAGCTTTTCATGAATGCGGAATTATTTCATGCCTGCTAGCTTGCACCTGGAGTGTGTGGAGTGGCTGATTCAAGGGACACTGCTTTATATTCTATATTAGAAACAGCAGAACCATTCTCAGCACACTCCTCACTCCGAGTGTGTGTGTGTGTCTAGGTGTGTCCTCTTTTGGTAGGTTATTGTTGAAGTTATAGACACTGTGACTCACATTATGCCTGTTACTATTTTCATGTATTACTATTATTCATTTGTGACTCAGGAATATATTAGCTGTAGTTTGACTGACTGCTGTGTTACTAGTGTTTTAGCACTTAATCTAACTCTCGTGTTTAGCTTTAGCGCTTTCTGTAAGGCTGTGTGTGTGTGTGTGTGTGTCTAGTTAAGTTGTGTTTCTCATTTTTTTTCTATGATTATAATGCACCATTTTTTCAACCATCTGAATTTAGGATTTTGTATAAAGTGCTGGTCCTTTACCTGCGATTGTGCAACCATTTTTAATTTTTACAATTAACAGCATGATAAGTCAATAATAATAACTCACACCACAGCTCTGTAAAATTCTCGATTCTGATTGGTCAGGAGGTGATGATGGATTTTCTATAAGATAGTGCAGATACAAGGTATCACTGGTTTATATTAATGCGCTTGTTCTAATAAATGATCGTCTCTATAGTAACAGCTCGTTCACAGGGACTTGTACAGTGGACGCTACCCATAGTTTAAGACTGATAATGAATAGATTTGTTTTTAAATGTACTGTTATTTAACAAAGTATCTCATCGATGATGTGATGAGTCTTTCTGTGATGAGACGTTTATTTAACATTAATGGAAGGAGTCTCCAGTGTCAGTGCTGTAACGGTCAGTAAATTTCAGGATGAACAGCATTGCGCTTTCCGATTTTTCAGTAATGCAATAAACTACTTTTTTAGTATTATTAACTTTATGAGAGAAAAAAAAGAAAAGGATGGTGAGGGAACGACTGTTTATAGCTGCTGTAGTGTAAGTGAGAACAGGAACTGACTTGTTTTGTGGACGTTGCACATCATTAAATATAACTATAATGGTTTAAAGTACAGTGTGTTGTTGGTTATAAATTAAAAATTGTATTAGTTGGCAAATTGCTGCGGTGTAAGAGGAATAAAACACTAATATGCTAACATGCTAATATGGGAAAATAATCAACTACAAGGTGCTAACATTAACCTTGCTTTGTACTGGGCCTATTTGAGCCAAAGTTTGCTAAACTAGTCTTAATAATTAATAATGTTACTTGTATTATATTGTAACTGATATCTGGCATTTATGTATCACCACACATTATTAATATTATGCAAAGTAATATGATTCAAAAAGCAGCATTCAAAAGGCAAATAAAGAAAATGTAAGTCTGACCTTTTAAATTTTTTTTTTATTCATTTATAAATTACATAAGAGCAAAAATAGATGCTGGTTGCATATCCATAATACCAAAATGAAAAACTTAACAAACAGTAACTGCTAGAAGAAGTGCATATGAAGGCTGGGGTTGGTTTTGCGGGGGCTGAAAAGCTGATAAGATATTCTGGTCCAAGGTGCCAAGTCACCCTGCAGCTGGTGTTGCTGTCACTCAGGGGCGTATGTGCAACTGACGACTCGGTAATCTGCTGATGTACCAATATAGAGTGTCACGACTCCAGAGAAGAATCACTTCTGCATGTGTTGAGAGGCAATACTCGATGGGATTTGATGCTCATTTGATATTAAATTTTTCACACCTCTGGCAGTTTGCTGTGAGGAAAGTTTACTCTGTCATTACTGCATACAGCGCGGAGTTCAAATGAGAAATGAGACAGTCTGCAATTTATAGAAATAGTGTCACATTTCGTTCTGTTTGTAGTACACTGGATGTGAGTCTGAGTACATAAAAAGTGCAAAAAGTGATCTTGCGTATTTAAAAAAACGAATACATGTGCTTGTTCAATCTCTAAATCGCTCTCAGTATCTAAAAACTGTTGATTTTGCCATAAAATTACATTGCAAAGGAAATTAACAAAAATTACAAAGGAATCTCATCCAAAATAGTAACATTTCTATTAATGAACAAACGTCAGTTTGTGATAATTGGTATCTACATTCACTGGCCATGTGTTTAGGGTGAAGTATTCCTTCAGGTGAAGTTAAAGGATAAAAAATACAATCTGAATGTCATCCTTTTGCAGATAGAGTCATTTATCTATTAACTGCTTATTTACTTTACATTAATCCCAGAACTGGATGGTATGGACACTACAAAACTTTGAAATTACCCCAGGGGTGGACAAATCACTAGCCCAGGGTCCCGGGACAAGCAGGGCTGAGTTTCCCAAAAGCATCACATAGTTAAGATCGTCTTAACTGGGAGAGAGAGTGTTCAATGTTCGATGCTCGCTCTACTATTTAACCATGATCTTTGTACTGCGATGCTTTTGACAAACTCAACCCAGATAAACCAAAATAAACCCTACTCCTTACTGACTCACACACAAAACAATACTTACTTAGCACCAAGTAGAGCACATGCTATTTGTTCAGAATCGAACTGCCTGCTGCACCACACGCATCAGCCCAGATGTTGACGGTAGAACGTTTTCTTTTACTAGGTGGATTAATCAGCGTGTATAGATTATCTTGTTTTATAATCAGGAACATGCAGATATGTGGAAACACTGAGCAAAATAAAGCCAGACGCAAAGCCATCATATAACTGTCCTGCTTACTAACTATAAAGACATAACCAGACCCGAATAATATATTTTAAATGCGATGTGAGGACAGAACAACACAACTCGTATTCGAAACACAATGTGCTACATTATCATATAATCGTTGACTTGACTTTGTCTGTATTGATTCAATTCACTAGCTAGCTAGCTGGCCATGCATTACCACATTACATTAGCTACCTTTTAGCCTAGTGGGCAGAGCACAGGAGTTTTTACATGTCTGATGGGCTAGCGAATGAATTTATGATCTGTCCACCCCTGAACACAATCTAAGAAGGCAATTTCTTTTTCTTCCATTACTTTCCTCTGCCTACTAAAATGGAAATAATTTTGTTATTGAAATGAAGGTAATGTATATGTGTAGGGAATTACAGAACACGGTTGTCCGTTACATTTTTCACATTTGTCAATGCATTTGCTGTGATTCTACATTTTTCACAAATTCCAACATGGTTCATTCTAGACACATCTCTACTCTCCTTAAGTTGCACATTCATTGCCCTTCTTATTTCCATTACAAGACTATGAAACTTCTGTTTAGGTAAAAGCAAGAGTCTGTATAAATTGTGGATTAGATTAAATGCCAAATTGCCATCATCCTATAGATAGTTTGTATTCAATTCTTATTACTGTTCAGTAATTGTGTTTTAACGCCAGCTACCTATCAGGTTACTGCTTTTATAGCACGTAATATAATTCGTAGACATAAACTATGCCATTAAACCTAATCAGTTCTCATTAACAAAACAGTCAGGAGTTTTACTCTTTCAAAAATTACCTTCAGTCATTTTGTACCAATCCATTCCTTCTGTGTTTGTGTCAAACCACAAACATTGCCAGTAAACTACATACCTTTGCACTCCAATGATCCCAAATCAACAAAAAAACAAACAATGAACAAAAAAGTCAACGAGGCAAAATGCAGAAAGTGAGAAAATATAACACTGTTTTGAAGGTCCTCGCATGTCAAACATTTCTTTGGTCACTAGAAGCCATTGAAAGTCTTTGGTTAAATAAGTCCAAGTAGATGCAATGTGCAGTCTGTCAAAAGAACAAACAGTCAGGTGCAAGGCAATAAAAGCGGAGGTATTCAGTGCCAGGCCTGGGCTTCCCTTTTATTGCACAGGCTAGTGTTTTTTACCTCGTTCAACAAACCTGGTTCCACTCATTCCCATTACCAAGTCCATCATGAGTTGAATCAGGTGTGGCAGAGCACATAAAAAAAAAGTGTGCAGAAAAGTGAAACCAGACTGAGACTGAATACCACTGATTGAGAGAATAAAAGGTTTTTTCATTATTGCTTCATAAATCCAAGCAGATTAACATCATACAACACAAGCATTCCATCAAATCCCAAACTCAGCATTACATTCAGAATATAAAGGCCACTTTGGCATGAGAGGGATAAAAATGAATTCAGTCTTGCTCCATTTCATAGCCAATTCTCTCAACCATTCTCCATGATTACTAGATTGTAGTCCATTCTTTTATCAGTTCTCTAGGATCCCTTGAATGTTGTCCATTCTCCTGTAGATTTTCTATGATCCTTTGATTGTAGTGCATTCTCCTGTCCATTTTCTATGATTCCTATATTGTAGTCCATTCTCCTGTCCATTTTGAATGATCCTTTGATCATAGTGCATTCTCCCGTCCATTCTTTAGGATCCCTAGATTATAGTCCATTCTCCTGTCCATTGTGATCCCTGTGATTTCTCAAATTGTTCTGTAGTCCTTTCTCCCATCCATTCTCTATGATCTCTAGACTGTAGTCCTTTCTCCCATCCATTCTCTATGGTCCCTAGATTGTAGTCCATTTGTCAGTTGTCATATTTCTATGTATTATACGAAATCAGTCACTCTAGAATCTGTGTAATCCTTTAGGGCCTTGTACTCTTCTTGTCCTTCTGGTTTCCATGAAATGATTTCCAACATTATGCATGGTAAAAGCACAGGCAGGTGTTGTAGATGAATCAAGTGTTGTAAATTAAATTTTGTAAGTAAGTAAATCTTCAGAAAGATGACAGATGACCACTGTTCTGTTCCACTGAATGGTCCAAGCTCATGTCCAATGTCCATTCTTCATTATGTCTCCAACCTACAGGTCTTCTGACATTCCACCTCTTTTGAGCCTCAAGCTTCCAGACCAGCCACGAGGGCAGGTGTTGTGGCTGCGGACCCCAGGGGAACGCATTCCAGAGTCCTCCGATTCCAGTGAGGCATCTGAATCAGTGAGTGAGCGAGTAGTGTAGAGGCGCAGGGGGGACCGGACCATTTGGGTGGGGGTGGCTGGGGGGCTGGTAAATGTGGGCGACTGGGCACCTAGTGAGCGAGACTGAAAGGGACTCGGAGGTTTGGTCTCAAAGGGCAAAATAGTACTGCTCACTGGAGACATGAGAAGACCGTGGCCACTTAGTGCCCCAGGCGACAGGCTGTTCTTCCGCTTGGCTGCGTTGATGATGTTCTTGGCTAGGAGGCGGTGATTGGCCTTGGTGTCTTGAAGAGGGATGGGGGATTGGCACCTTGTTTCCCAAGGTGGAGATATAGGCGTGGTGGCAGTGCGGTTATTGGTGGGCCTGGACAATGAGATGATGGAGACAGAACTTTTGAAGGGTTTTGGTGTTGGGGAGGAGCTGATGGACTGTGGTGTTGGGGATGAAGTGACTGGGTTATGGAAGGGTCTTGGGGTTGGGGGAGGGCTAATGGGGCTCTGGACAGACTGTGGTGTTATGGAGGAAGTGACTGGGTTATGAATAGGGCCTGAATTTGGGGAGCAGGTCATAGAATTATGGATCGACCTTGGTGATGGCGAAGAGGGAACAGAGTTGACTGGGTTATGCATGGTTCTCGGTGGTGGGGAGGTGACCAGAGAGCTGCACTGGCTGCTGGGGGACCACACTGCACCTGGGGATCTGTCTGTGCTGCTGAGGCGGCGGGACAGGTTGGGTATCCAAGGCGTTGGGCTACTGGGGCTGTTGCACTGTGGTGCAACTGGAGAGTCTTCCTTGGCCTGAGGGTGGAAGAATAAAGTTATTGTCAGAATAAATATGCGACATGACTGTATTTTTTCTGTTAACCAGACATACATTGTGTAGCTGGAGTCCTTTACATGCAAGTGAGACCAAAAACAGTTTGATTTAGTAAATTAGTGAAAGCAAATACAACAGCAACCCACAGGTACAACAGGGACCAGTGTGCCTGATGAAGATTAAGCTTAGTCAAAGCTGTCATCCCTCTGTGCAGTCCTAAAGCTCACTGTACATTTTAGCACCTTCCTCTTTGAACAACTGACTAAACTCATGAATATTGATATTTATCCTTGCAAGTTTAATCCTGTTTATAGCTACAGACTAGTTTCAATCCATATACAAAAAAAAATAAGGTTGCAAATAACCATGTGGTCAAATACAATTTAATGCGCATGCCAACCAGATACCATGCTTGAATGTCTTAAAAGGATTAGGAAGCTCTTAATCATATATGCCAAACATATCCACAAAACCATATAAAATGCAAGGTTTAACAGGATTTCTGGACTATTCTGGGTAAATATAGCAGGCTCTATTTATTCTCCTGTCTTCTGTTTCTTTTTTTTCTCTTGCAAAGTGAGTTTGCATGTCCTCTTCAGGTTACTAGCATGCAGACAGCCAATGCTACTAACCTTTGCTGAGATATTCATTTACTCTGAAGAGTCTGGTGGGTAGGCTTTCACCTCCAGAAAACATTTACATCATATGAGGACGAGGCCAAGGGTTGGCCTGTGTGTAAGTGGTAGTTCACTAGTTACAGCTCTTCCCTAGTGCTTTACTAGTTACTTGAATTGAGGTACTTAACAGTTTAGCTATGAGGAGTAAATTGGGAACTATGATAACCCAAAATATAATTTTAAGCTTTTAAATAGATTTTCTGGACAGATGACAAGTGAGTTATATGAGGGAGGCCAAAATGTGTATTTGTTTTAATGGTTTCATTTTTTGTGGTTGTTATGTAGTTTTTATAGATTTTTTTTTTCTCTCTCATGGAAGTACAAAACAGTGAGAAAGAACACAATTCAGATGTTAAATAAATATTAAAACATTGTGAAAAGGACAAAGAATCCATAGAGTGCGGGTTGGGTTGTGCTTTAATCAAGAAGAAAGGAAAAGAAAGCATCAGAGAACACTGAAATAAAGAAATACAAAGAAGAGCAGAAACTACACACTGTAACTCTAATCAACCTAAAATCTGGCTGTTTTGAAGATCTTGCAAGACAACACAGTCTGCCTGTCTCCAGTCATATAAACATGCAGAAATAACCTTTATATAGAATTATTGCTTCATTGCATTATTAAAACTAGACTAAAACTGTCATCCTGCAGCTACATTTCACAAGCAACCACACAGCATAATTACAAGTATACAGTTAAGAGATGTTGAAGGAGTATGCTCACTCCTTCTTTCATGTCTGTGTGCTCTTATTAAATTACAAATCGTACATCATAAACCAGAAACACCATCTGCTAAAGTGCTTTAGAGGAACCTAGCAGGCTTAAGTTAACCTAGAATTCTAGAAAAAAGAGCAAGAAAACATACTGCCATCTCAGCTAAAAGATATTTAAATTAAGCTGAGAGAACTGCCCATGCATTTTTTTAATGACATGTCCTAAAATAAGATGCAAATTTAGTGGGAGCTATAGTCCACAAGACATGAAATGGCCCTTTGATGACCAACCTTTATGCATTTCTCAGCAGACCACCTGACAGTTATTGCTTCGCCATGCCAAACTGGGAAAATAAACTATAGCCAAACGCAATTCATCATTTAATCAGGGGCAGAAGGAATTTTGGGAGCCAGGAGAGAATAATAAACTGTCTCAGTGTGAAAATAATCTATAGCGTTTATAGCTGTTTCATTTTCCTGGAACCACTCCTAACATTTCTCCTGCCTGCTCATCAGCTATAACTACATAAGGAGCTCAGTTATTCCCTGTTAAGCCTCTGTGCATGTTTTCCTTTAGTCTGTTGAGAATACAGAGTGAACAAAAGCAGTGGAAATTCTGGAAAAAGAAAAATAGACTAGAAGAAAAAAGTTGGCTTCCACACCTGTGGGGTAATCCCAGCTTTCTTGGTTGAGAAGGTGGGCTTTGGTGCCTGTATGATTGACCGAGAAGAAGTCACACGCTCAGGAGCCAAACCTGACACAGGGGTGGTCCCACCCCTGTTCACCGATTCCAGAGGCATCATGGGTGGGGAGAAGCAATGGGCCGACCTGTAGGCATGTGAGTCATACTGGGTTGGGATAGGGGTAGCTGCAAGAGAGGTCTGTTTGGAGTATGAGGATCCCATCACTACAGGTTTGGGAGGGGGTGCTGCTTTGGGAAGAGTGCTTATAGGGTCTCTGGTTGGGTTGAGGATGAACAGTGATGAATTGAGCTGGTAAGGTTGGTGCCGGGACAGCTCCATTTCCACTCTACTGCAGCCATTCTCCAATGTCGGGTTCTCCAGGACTGGAGCTGGTACTGGTGCCTTTGCTGGCACATTCTTTTTCTGTGTGGCATGTTGGGATTGGAGAGTCTTTGAGTCAATCTCTGCAGTGATGTTGGAGGCATTAATCATGGCCTTGACTCGGCCGGGCATGTTTGACGGATACACCCATGAGGGAGGCAGAGACGTGGTGGGAGAAAGTGATCTTAGTCCCTCTGCATTTTCATGAACATATTTCTCCATTCTGGTCTGGCGTTTGGCAAACAGCTCTGCTCCTTTGCCAGATGCATTGGTTAGGGCTTGCTCAGGCTTGTGCTCTGCCCTGGCTCGAGTTCTGGAGCTTTTCAGTGTTGAGGCCCACTCTGGCACTAAGGCCTCTTCCACACCACTCTCATCCTTGACCAGAAAATTGGAGGCCTCTGCCCCTAGAGCCAACTGCTCCTCTTCCTGAGGTGTTTCTGCCTGTCCTCTGCCTCTTTTCTTCTCATCTGCTCCCTGGACTAGAGACAGGAGCTCGGGATTCGGAGATAATTTTGGCTTTTCCTGAAATGTAAACATAGGCTTGCGGTTAGACCGCCTACTTCGGCCTTCATTTAGGATGCCCGTGCAAATGGGCGTCACTGACCTCCTGTCAGCCAGTAGCTGAGGGACATAGGTGGAGCTGGGTGTGGTCAAGGGAGTGTAGTAGGCAGGTGATGGAGGGGGAGACATGGCTGATGGTGGCGGAGGATCAGATGGGATAGATGGAGGTAGGCTCGTGTAGCCGGGAAGTGGAGGGGTTGGGTACGAAGGAGCTGGAGGTGGAGGGGAGAACACTTGTCTGGAGGATACCACAAAACCCGGTTTAACAAAAGTTGGAGGTTCTTGGCCAGAATATGCAGTAGCAGGTGGTTCATACTGAGCTGGAAGTGGAGGAGTGGAGTAGGACGGGGCAAGAGGGATGTCTGGAGAGAGACTGCTGGCTCCAGTCGAATTTACTGTAACAGGGGAAAAAAAGGGCCGAGCTGTCCTGTTGGTGAATGACGACTGCTTTGATGCTGAGCCTTCTGCTTTACTATTGGTCTCAGTGCTGTGGCTTCCATTTGGGATGGCTTTAAGAGCCTCCAAAGGGCTTTCATATGCCCCATTTAGCTGCACTTCCTGTACATGTTCTTGGTTAGGATTAGGAACAGCAGGACTATTGTCACCACCAGAGGTGACATCCTTCCCTGCCTCTTCATGCTCAGGAATCTCTTCATCCTTATCATTTACAGGGAGAAAATGCCTCTCTTGCACACTGTCTCCCACTTCACATGGCACCTCCCCGGCCTCCTCCATTTTATGTGCCTTGCTGTGTGTTACGACAGTAGGCCACCGGAGCTGTGTTTCACTTCTTTTATGTTTCAAGTCTTTGAACTGGCTGTCAGTCGAACACTCCCTGTTCCATGTTAATGTGCTTGGAGAAGGTGAGTCAGGTTCATTGTGGGACTCTTGGTGGCTTCCTTCTCCTCCTCCAGCAACACTCACGAGTGTGAAGGCATTCACTCTCTCTCTGCGGCGGTTGAAGAGCTGGACGCCTCGGGAGTTGGGGTTCGACGGCACAGTCAGTTGTGCAGCAATGATCTGACTTCGTGTCCTTGCTTCCTTCAGCTCCTTTTCAGACAAACTGGCGCTCCGGCCAAGATCTGCAATTACAGAAGAGCAATGCAGTCAAAAGAAAATAAGATGTTATACGATGTCTGTACAATGAATTCATCACTTATGCCTGAGGCACATGGTCTAGCCCACATGCATTTTCTTTTTCAGTTAACAAGGAACTTTGTGTGAGGTGTTGCTCAGCAAAGCTTGTAAATGTCCAGCTCACTGTGAACTGCCAAACACTGACTATTCATGATCCTGGTGAGCTATATACTATTTTAAAACCCATATAATTGTTCCTGCAGCATGTGGTTCTGATTAGCTGCTCTCTAACAGCATCGACCCAGGGTGATACATACCCTGGCTTGGTCCTGTTTTGCATTAGAGTGTCTCTGATGGAGGCCCGAGGACTCCTACGCTGTCTTTATTTTCATTATTCTCTCATTACTGTCATGAGAATTTGGGATTTGCCTGTATTTCAGCCATATGGGACATCCTAATAGCAAGGCCTCACAGCAAGGTTCTCTGTGTGTTAAAGACAATTTCAGTAACTTACCTCCACTGCACATCCCTTGAACAATTAATTGATTCAAAACACCGAATTTGGCAATACAGTCAATGGAAAAACTTGTTTTAAAGATCATAACATTATTTCTTTATTGAATACATTTATTTGCATAGAGATCCCAATAAAAAAGACACATGAAACAATCCTGATTCTGTAAATGCAAATTGGAAATGCTCCCAGCCCTACATGCATGAAATAACACAAGACAAGCAGCATTTTGCCTGGCCTGCTTACGTACTCTATCTTGAACCTGATTGGCTGTTACATTTTATGACATAACACTTGGCTGCCACATGTTCAATACTAACTCAGGTTTCTTAAAGAAACATGTAGAAACCGCTGCATTGTCAACTTTCACACTTTGGCCAGTATTTAAAGTAATTCCCCTGAAGGGAGTTCATTCTAAAAAGCATGTCTTAAGTAAGTAAAGGATATATTATAAAAAATAAAAAATAAAAAAAAGCAAGATGTCAGCAAGTGTTTGTTTATCTTGAATAGGTTGCAGTGATATAATGAACACTTTTAACATGTGTTAGGTGAAATAAGGTGAAATTATTAGTATGTTGTTCTGCTATTCCAAATTAAACAAATGAGCCTCTGTTAATAGTTTGGCAAAGAGGGATGTCAGACAGTTAACTTTCTGTTGAATATGGCAGTGGTTTTACTGTCTAGGCTTAAGAGCTGCCATTCCATGCTGCACAAAGTATTTCCTTTAGCATGTGGCTCCGTTCCCTCACTCAGCATTCCTGAACTGCCGAGAAATCTCCCCGCTTGGGTCTGTGGCATTCGCTCCCAGACACCAAGGCCTTACACATTTACCCAGCTGCACCAGTGTCCTGACACATCTTTACACAACACGCACTGC
Organism: Pangasius sanitwongsei; assembly: GCA_037576675.1. NCBI lineage: Eukaryota > Metazoa > Chordata > Actinopteri > Siluriformes > Pangasiidae > Pangasius > Pangasius sanitwongsei. The sequence goes on from CM075011.1 coordinate 3,889,983, forward strand.
AATTAAAATTCCTTCAGCTTTGGCCTTGAGAGTTTGGCTTCACTATGATCTCATCTAGCTTAATATTATCTTAAGCTTTTATGTACACTTCCTATGACTGGCTTCATTGGTGTTTGTAAGAGCCATTGTAAGATGTTAATAATTTCACATACATATTGTTATTGTCCGTTAATAGTGGGGCTTATATACTTAAAATTATTTTATTTCACGTTTGTGGAGAAACGTAATATTAAGAATATAAGAGTTTATGTGCATTCATAGTAGTTGAAAAGAATTCCTTTTTGTGTTACTAGACAAGATCATGTACACACATGAATCTGCAACCTGATCTGTGACGGCAGCAGGACAGTCAGGGAATGAGCAAAAAAATTGGTTTCTGACCGAGCGATGACCGAACAAACGAGTGTCACGAAGAAGTGTGATTAGTGAAGACTTTGTGAAACCAGAATAATTTGTGTTTGTAGTTTCAGTATAATTTACTAACGTTTTCAGCGAAGATTGTCGTCTTTGAATAGTAAATCATTCCTATTTACTATTTTGCTGTCTAAACGTAAATCGAACCTGAGCTCAGGTTACTGTCTGTGTGCAGCTTCATATGTTCTCATCGTGGGTTCTCCGGGTTCCTCCAACCTCCCAAAAACATGTTGCTAGGTGGACTAGCTATGCTGAATTGAGTGTAGTGCTGTGTGATGTACTGGCGTCCCATCCAAGCAGTATTCCCGCCTCACGCCCAGCTTTCCCAGGAGTCTGTAAATTGGATCCCCCGTGACCCTGACCAGGATAAAGCGCTTACTGAAGGTGAATAAAAGAATAAACAAAATGCTTGGAGGTTTTTGGATAAATCAGACAAGATGTGTCGACTTTTTTTAGTTTTGTCATTTATAATAATAGTAATAATAATAATAATAATAATAATAATAATAATAATTTTATCCTTCTTTTTTCAATTATTCTGTACTAGGTATGTCTTTATATTGTTCTTAATTTATGCACATCATTTGCACTATTTTTTTTTTGTTTATTTTTATCTATTAGTATTTTATTTAATTTTATTTTGTCTTTTTTATTTTATTTATTTTATTCCTGTTTTTAAACCACCCCTCCTTTGTACTTGCTTTGGCGATACAAATGTACAATTATCTGTCGTGCCAACAAAGCACATGAAAACTGAAAGTGAAAACTGAAGAGAGAGAGAGAGAGGGAGAAGACGGCATAAAGAAATGAAAAGAATGAGGGAGTGATGTGAGACTGGAGAGACAGACAGAAGGCAGACAGTTAGCAAAAAAAAAAAAGATGGAGAGAAGAAGAAAGGAGATGAGCAGCAAAGAGGAAAAGAGTGCGTGTGTGTGAGAGAGAGAGACAGAGAGAGAGAGACAGAGAGAGAGAGAGAGAGAAGGCGAGATGGATACAGAAAAATATGAGACACAGGATTTAGTGTCTTTTTTTGGAAAATAAAACATGGTATCGTGCTACCTCTAATTAAAGCAAAACCAGTTAAAACGTATGATTAGGGAGCATTCCTAATTATTAATTAATAATTATTAATAATTATGATTAAATTAATATCCGTGTCAATTAGAGGAAAATAAACAGGATTAAAACTGAGATTTATTGTGCAGCCCAGTGTTACATAATAATAATAATAATAATAATAATAATAATAATAATAATAATAATAATAATAATAATAATGATACGTTTACAGAAAAATCAAACAGGCACCATGAAAATATCTTTATAATAATCTTCCCGACCCGAGTGCCATCCTGAGCTGCAGAACACTGAGAGCGACCTCACAGTGGACGGAGCAGACGACTGACTCGTGAGTACTGACGATTTAAACCTTGTTGTATTGGCAGTTTAAGCGTTGTTAAACACTTCAGTGCAAACGCAGTCTGTTTCCTTTACACAGCTCTAATTGATCGTGCATGTAGCTCTGTGGGAGGTGAAGCTTTTGGCCCTTAAACCCCTGCACGGGATGTCTGGTAGGCTGGCGTGTGAGTGCCTCTGTCAGTCCGAGCGAAACCCTGAGCTGTGTCACGCAAGCAAATCTGAGTGGAGCATTTAGATCTTTGCGTGAAGACTTTCTGAGTAGGTTTAGGCAGGGTCAAAGGAGCTTCGGCATCAAATAGGGCAGGATCTTACATAAATAAACACCACTGAACACACACACACACACACACACACGGCTAGTCAAAGCAAAGCATGCATCAGGATGAGAGAGAGAGAGAGAGAGAGAGAGAGAGAGAAGGAAAATATGATATACAGTGCAGCCAGATGGATGAGGAGAAACAGAGGGAAAGTGATGGATAAAAACTGTGAGTCATGAAGATAAACAGAGAACGAGGGAGACGGAAAGAAAGAGATGAAATGGGAGAAAGACGTGAAATGGAAAGGGAGAAAAATGATGGATAAACGGAAACAGGAGAGAATGGAAAAGAATCAGGAGAGACATAAAAATGTGGAGAGTGGAGAGAGGAATTGAAAAACAGATTGATAAATCATAAATCAGGAAAGAAAGATGAGATGAAAGGAGAGGAATCCGAGATATAGAGAGTGGTAAAGAAGAGAAAGAGTGAGACAGGAGGAAAGAAGGAGAAATGAGACAGAGAGAGAGAGAGAGAGAGAGAGAGAGAGAGAGAACTCAGGGTTCATATCTCATTCTGAACCATATGGATGGATAGAGAGGTGTCTGAGAGAGAAAGAATTAAGAGAAAGAAAAGAGAAAGAGACAGAGTAAGACAGATAGAGATGGAAAGAGATGGATATAAAGGAGGACATAAAGGATATAAAGGGACAGACAGAGATAACAACCCGTATATTTTAAGTGGTACTGTCTCCTGGAGAGAGAGAACGGAAGAGAAGAGAGAAGAGGAGATGGATAGAGAGAAATCAGAGACAGAGAGAAATGAAATGAAGAAGAGGCAGAGTGAGACTGAAAGACAGATAGAAAAAATATTTCAGGTTGTTAATTTGAACCATAAATGGGGGGGGGGGGGGGTGAGAGAGCGAGAGAGAGAGAAGAAAAGGAGGACAGGCAGATAAAAAAAAGAAGAAATGAGAGACAGACAGATGAACAGATAGGGAGAAACACAGAGCAAGAAACACCATAATTTGGCAGGGAGAGAAGGGGGAAAAAAAAGACGAGAAATATGAGAGAGGAGAAAAACAGAAAGCAAGCAAAAGAGACAGACAGAGAGAGTGACAAACCAAAGGAAAGAAGGACAGACAGCAAGAATGTAAGAGAGAGACGTAAAAAGACGAGATGAGAGACAGACAGATGTGGGTTTTTTAAAGGGCTGACAGGGATAAGCGGAGATAAACAGAGGAAAATAGAAACAATGAAAAAGACAGATAAAGACATATTATATACATATATATTTCAAATTCTCACTCTGACTCATGAATCAGGAGAGAGAGAGAGAGAGAGAGAGAGAGAGAGGACATGAAGAAATGAAGAGAATGAGAGAGTCATATGACAGAAAAGAGACAGACGGAAAGCAAAAAGTAAGAAACGAAGAGAAAGGAGGGAGGAGAAGCAAAAGAGGACAGAGAGAGAGAGAGAGAGAGAGAAAATATATACAGAGAAATCAGAGACACAGGAATGAAAAGAGAGAGTAAGACAGATGGATAAAAAGAAATGAGAGACCGAGAGGGATAGACAGAGAGACAGATAGAGAGACAGGCAGACAAGCAGACAGACAGAGAGAAAGAGAGTGGAAGATAGACAGACAAGCAGAAAGACAGACAGACAGACAGACAGAGGGAGAGAGAGAGAGAGAGTGGAAGATAGACAGACAGGGAGACAAGCAGACAGACAGACAGAGAGAGAGAGAGAGAGAGAGAGGAAGACAGACATGGAGACAGACAGACAGACAGAGAGAGAGAGAGAGAGAGAGAGCGGAAGACAGACAGAGAGAGAGAGAGAGTGGAAGATAGACATGGAGACAGACAGACAGAGAGAGAGAGAGACAGAGAGAGAGAGAGAGTGGAAGACAGACATGGAGACAGACAGAGAGAGAGAGAGAGGAAGACAGACATGGAGACAGACAGACAGACAGAGAGAGAGAGAGAGAGAGAGAGAGAGAGAGAGTGGAAGACAGACATGGAGACAGACAGAGAGAGAGAGAGAGAGAGAGAGAGAGAGAGAGACAGCTACAGTGTACAGTGTACATTAACACTGCAGTATATGGAACATTACTTGAATTGGAGAAGTTCACTGAGCAATCACACCTTCACACCTTCACACCTTCTCTGTTCATCTCTGCTACTGCCTGCACGCGCAGCCTGCACATGTCCGTTTACACTTCTACATCCACTGACACAAAACACTATCTGTTTTTTCTATTAGACAAATTAAACAGAAGTAGTCGCGTTTTTTTTTTAATACCTTGAGAGGAATAAACGTCTCTGAACTTATTCATGATACATTGTTTGACAGTTAACGTTTTTTTTCTCCTGACCGCGCGCGCACTAATTACCTACCAATAACTAACTAACTAAGAGACTTTACTGAGAGAAAACAACAACAACAACAACAACAAACATACAGACTTTTTTCCCTTACCGTGATTAAAGTTCACCAGTCTCTCTCTCTCTCTTCCCTCTAAACTGCTCCGTGTCCGGTTATATTCCAGTTTTAAGTGAGCTCGCGGCTCAGCTCACGCCCTCTTTCAGCGGCTCGAGCCCGGCTCGTGTTTCGTCTTGCTGCTGTTCAGCTGTTTTTAACGGTTTCTCACTCGATCTCAAATGCGTCCTTTTTTAAAACCAAGTGCCCTACATAGTCTGCATAGCGTCTCCATTCCATCCCATGTCATGTAGTCCACTTATATAGGGAGCAGGGAGCTGTTTAGGATTCGACTCTAATTTCATAACATTGGAGATTACTAAAAACTGGATTAAACGTGTTTATTAGCTCACAGTGTGAAGTTAGCATGTTGTACAACACTGCATGTGTCATTCCATATGTGTCAACTGTATATTACTTAATACAAATATAAAATACTTGTAATAAAATTAGTAAGATCAAGATTTTGGAACTGGGATTATTAGTGTCAGTGTTCAGAGTTTGATTCGGGATTGAGATTATTAACATTAAATTTTAGATTTTAGAGTTAGAGTTAGAGTTGGGATTGAGATTATTAGTGTTAGGGTTTAGAGATTTTATAATTTGAGTTTAGAGCTAAAATTATTTGTGTTAGTGTTTAGAGTTAGAATTGGGATTATGAGTTACAGTTTAAAGGGGGGTTTGGGATTATTCAGTTTAGATTACAGAGTTTAGGGTATGGATTGAGATTATTAGTTTTAGTGTTTCGAAATTGGGATGGGATTATGATTATTAGCGTAGAGTTGGGATCAAGATTATTAGGGTTTGGAGTTTTGGTTGGGATTAAAATAATTAGTGTTAGAGTTTTGTTTGTGATTGAGATTATTAGAGTTAGGATTTAAAGTTAGGGTAGAGTTGGGATTGAGATTATTAGTGTTAGGGTTTAGAGATGGGGTTGGGATTGAGATTATTAGTGTTAGGGTTTAGAGATGGGGTTGGGAT
>CM075011.1:3895540-3950579 GCA_037576675.1 Pangasius sanitwongsei
GATTATTAGTGTTAGGGTTTAGAGATGGGGTTGGGATTGAGATTATTAGTGTTAGGGTTTAGAGATGGGGTTGGGATAGAGATTATTAGTGTTAGGGTTCAGAGATGGGGTGTGGGATTGAGATTATTAGTGTTAGGGTTTAGAGATGGGGTTGGGATTGAGATTATTAGTGTTAGGGTTTAGAGATGGGGTTGGGATTGAGATTATTAGTGTTAGGGTTCAGAGATGGGGTGTGGGATTGAGATTATTAATGTTAGGGTTTAGAGATGGGGTTGAGATTATTAGTATTAGGGTTTAGAGTTGGGATTTTAGTTTTTACAGATGGGGTTGTTTATGTTAGGTTTAAGAATTAAAGTTGGAATTGAGACTATTAGTGGTAGAAGTTAGAGATTGCTATGTGGTTTTACATTTAGAATACAGAGTTGGGTTTGGGATTATTGTGCATAGGGGTTTGGTTGGGATTAATGTAAGTGTTGGGGTTGTGATATGTGTTAAGGCTAAAGCTAGAATTGACAGAATTGAATTTTTTTATGGTTGGAGTTTAGTTTGGGATCATTATTGTTTGGTTTAGGGCTGGGATTTACATTTACATCTGTTTGTTTGGCAGATGGTTTTATCTGAAACAGGATTCAGTACACCTCTGCAATTGAGCCATTGAGGGTTAATGTTCCTGCTTAAGAGCTACTAAAGTTAAGCACTTAATATAGACTGAATTGCAGCAGTTTGCACTGATTAGTTGTTTAACTTTGTGCCACTTCACTGCACATTAAGTTTTCAGGAAGGGAAAGGAACTTCCTCCTCTGGCTAAGAGAGAGATTGAGAGAGAGAGAGAGAGAGAGAGGGAGAGAGTGAGAGCAGGAAAGTGAGAGTGAGGAGTGAAAGAGGACAGGTGAGACAAAGTGATGATGAGTGAGGAGGGCCTGGAGAGTGTGTGTGTGTGTGAGAGAGAGAGAGAGAGAGAGAGGTATAAGTGATGGAGGGAGGGAACTCTATGAGCTCTAGGCAGTGGTGCATTAGTCAGTCTAGAATGTGGGTGGAGGGAGAACTCTTCCTTAAAGCAGGAGGACTGGGAGCACTGCCGCCTGAGGGCTAAAGATCAGAGGTCAGATTATCCTGTCGGATGTTGTCCTTCACCAGACCCACTCCCACAGGATTCCACATGCATGTGTGTGTGTGTGTGTGTAAGGAGGAAGACAAAAATGTTACTTAGGGTTTTCCCCATGCATTCCTACCCACAAAAATCCTACTTTACTTTAATAAGGCTAAATTTCAGAAGATGCAGCTGTGAATCAGATGTCGCTATGTTTACTGCATTCTGCATTTTCTAATGATGCACCAGGGTTTGCTTAGGAAAACAGACTCGGTTTATCTGGACCATTCCACTTATGAGGGGTTTTAATCATAATTAGAAACATATTACTTTATAGATACCTTTACTTCAAGTCAACCTGCCAGGTTGGGTTGTTTTTCTTGCAAGTGCAAAGTGCAGAGCTCTGAATCACATGGCTAAATATCAGGTCTGTTTAATGTGTTTGAAAAGTCTGGACAAAGGCCAAAACATGAGACACAGTTGGGAAACACAACAGGTCTATATGCTATATGTTATATTGTGTAAACATATTATTCCATTTAGAATGAGGAGCCAGGGACTGAGGGAGAAAGAGAGTGTTTATGCATGTGTTTTCTCAGAGTCGTTTAAGTTTGTCATTGGTTTTGTGTTCTGGAAACTGCCTGGGACCAATATAACGTGATAACATCATCTTTCTCTACATCCCGCATGTTGCACTCACCAACTGACATTAGAGTGAAACACAACAGCTGTCAATCACAGCTGCCTAATAACAGCTGCACGGTGTCTATAATGCAGGGCTGCTTTTAACGCTTTTCCCATCTGCACAACACCCACGCAAGAGTGAATGCAATGAGGGCGAGCATTCATCTGCGTTCCTGATCATGATTCCTTCCAGCTAACTCTTTCTGGCTCTCGCATTACGGTCAGTGGTTCTGCGGCATGGGAGAGTGAGGGCCATTACAGCATTACAGTACAGAAAATCTGCTTTTTGGCCACAAGGAAACAGATGTTAATATTTAACACGCTCTGAAGTTTGACCAGCGAGGGCGTGGGGATGGTGATCTGTTCTCTCTCCGCATTCCTGTCAACCACAAATGTGACTTTTTTGCCGATAATGACATATCCATCCAACTATAGGAAACTATAAGAAATCCAGCACTGGACCACATCATCTTGCTCTGATGTTAAAGGTGCGTTAGGTAAGATTAGTCTGGTTTTTTTTTTTTAATTATGTCTCTAACACTTAGATGGGTTCGACATTTGAATGATTCCCACCCATGTCCACAAAGCTCCGCCCCCAGTATCTCAGGTGGCCCATATAGTGTCTATAGAATGACTGATATTCGAACACAAACAAGAGATTGTTTGGAAGCCCGTTTTTCAAACGGGTTTTCTCAATGACTTAATAAACTTTTGTTAAAGCAACAGCTTAATCAATTTTTTTGTGTTTTGTTTTGTTTTTTATCATGTTCTACATATCTTCCAGGTTATTTGAATTAAAAAAAATGGACTATTGCACCTTTAACGAAGCAGCCACGTTTTTGATTGCTGGTGTGATTTATTCCAATGCATCAGTTTTATCAGATACAAAACCCCCTTTCTGTAATGTAGAGGCAAACTGCAGTAAATACACTAATACTGAAACTGAGATAAATGCCTCTAAAGGTTTTTAAAGATTCTACCAAATGTGGAGCAGGTAGATTTCCTACATATTCTGTCCTAAACAGAGCAGCTATGTTACAGGATTTCCAAATGTTTCAACCAAACCTGTATTTAGTTACAAGGGCATTTTGTCTTGTTGCAAGCTGGCCATCTAGGAGGTAATAAGCAAGAAACTGAAGAAAATATTTACTTGTTTTCCGCACTGGGCGACCAGTGCTGGAGGTCAGCAGAGGCTTCGCTTTCACCCAGCTGTGTTTCTCCTTTTCCCAGGAATCAGTTCCACTCCTGCCTGTGTTTTCCTCACATGAGATCATGGTACCATGGGTTGTGGTACTGTGTCCAGTCCAGCTGATCCCTCTCTTGACAGGGTTGTGTCCTCTTTCCATCTCCCTGCTCTAGAGTGGCTACTTTAAGGGATTAAAAAAAAAAGCAAAGGTTTTTGGTCTAGAGGGTCCTGTTTTCCTGCGTGCCTGTGCTTGACTAAGTTTTGTGCCTTATGGGTGGTCAGGATGGCCAGAAGGGAGGGTTTCAAGTGCTGCTCTCCTTTCAAAGCAAAACAAAAATAACAGCAAAATCGGTGTTACAGATTCAGCCTGCAAGTCCTTCAGTCCATAAAGCAGCAAGACAGAGATGCACTTTTACTTTTGATGCCACGCAATATTACTCAAATTCTAAAAGAAAAGTCCTGGGAGATTCCTTTAGATGTACCCTGGGCCAGTTCCAATGGAAAACAGCCAAAGAAATTTCACAATTTGCGATGTGCTCCACTGCAGATCCGGTAAAAGCTGAAACACCATCCACAGTTCTCTTCGGGTTTGTTTTTCCTCAGCGATCCAGACATTTCTCTTCCTCTCTTTCTTCTCTCAGTCCCCAAACACTCCCCTGCTCATGTATCATAGTCTGCACCAGGCAGGTCACAGTTCTCAAAAGAGAATACCAACAATGTCTCAAAAGAAAGGTGACGTACTGTAGCTTGCTGTGATTTCATTAGAGCATGAAAGCACTATTCACTGGAAAGGTCACACAAATTTCCGAGCGTCACTCTTCAAATAATTCACATTTCAACAAGGATTATTATTCTTTATACATTATGTTTCTATTATAAACAGCGACTCGCTGTAACAGTCCCTCTATATTCTCGCATCACTGACAGAAATCTCCCTGGGTGACTTCTTTAAACCGTGTGTGTTCTCTCAATCAGTGTCAGACTCAGTGTTGGGTTTATTTGCTCTGTTCAGATTAGGTCCAATGAGACGAAGCAGACTGAAGCAGATGGTTTCTCCAGATTGAGCCTAAAGTTTTGACTTCACTAGGATGTTGAGATGAACTTGGTTTTCCTCTAATCCACTCCCACCTAAAACAGAAAGGGATATGAGCTGTTAGACTCAGAAAGCAATAGTACATGATGTATCAGGAAGTATTATTATCTGAACTCTTGAGGTGTGGCAAATATGGCTCTGCTTCATATTAAACTAAAAAGATCATTTGGTCTTTATTAACATTCATTTTTCATCATTTGAGAAGGACACCACTCCCATTGAAGTACCAGTGGAAAGAATGGAATGAATTTCCTACTCGTGTAATAAATACACACTACAACAGCCATTTCCTCTTGGATTAATAGCAAGGAGAAGGAAAGGGTGTCAAAAGGAACAAGGTGTCGGCCAATTAAAGACTGAAACTTGACAAAGCTTTATTTCTTATCATGAAAGCAGGGAGGGTTTCAAATCTAAAGCTGAACGCGTCCCAAGAATGTGCCAAAAAAGGGCTAAGCCCTTTGACTTCTCTTAAGCACCGAGATCCATGCTTTTAGAGGCAGAGTTTCAAGTTAAGGAAAAAAAAAAGAAAGAGAAAACAATCCACAGGGCGTAAATGACCTCTAACCTGCACTATGGTCTCCTGTATCCTGTTGAACCTGAGCCTGAGGGCACTTGAGTTACAGAGGTGACATTTACCATGATCACCTCTTTTCACACCCTGTTAAAAGCAGTTAGAGCTTACACTGAGGGACCGAGCGAGGCTCTTCCGGCTCTTCCTGAGATCAGACGCAATAGCATCAGAGTGCCTCTTTGTGCTGTTATCCCTAAGCAAAAGACAATCGACTCAAGCACTTGATCACAATGGGCTTCAGATCAGCGTTCTCTGTGCGCTCTCTGGTGTCAGAGACTGAAGAGCAGCTGCTTTGTTCAGATATGCTATCAGGAGATGGGACCATTGATGGGAGCCATTAACATTTATTACTTTGAGCCTACAATTCAAAGGTCAAAAGTTGTTTCGGTACCCAAACTCAAACATCTTAAAACAAGATGTTCAAAGAGGATTTTGTTCAGAGGAAAATGTTTAAGGATGCAACCATTCAAAATGAAAAAAAAAAATGCTAGTTTCTAATTACATACTTAGGTGTGTAGACAGATTTGTTTGCAAGTGTTAACATTATCTCATACTTTGTAACTATTTGGCCTATTTAGATTTGGACAACTATTTGGATTTTTGTGAAGGCAGCACAGTGAGCGTTGCTGCCTCACATCTTCAGGGTTCCTGGTTCAACCCTGAACTTGGGTTACTGTCTGTGTAGAGTTTTGCATGTCCTCCTTTGTCTGTGTGAGTTTCCTCGGGGTTCTCCAGTTTCCTCCAACCTTTCAAAAACCTGTAGCTGGATTGTCTACTCTAATTTCACCCTAGGTGTGAATCTGTGTGTTCATTGTGCCCTGAAATGGACACCATTCCAGGGTATAGAAACCTTGGATCCAGAGAAAGTTTGGATTTGTTTTTCTCTTGGATTTGTTTTTCTCTGTAGGAATACACCCTGGATGGCACAAACACACTCAAACCCACTTCACCCACTCATTTGCACCTTAGCATTGCCAGTGTACCTACTGACATGTTTTGGGAGATTGCAAGAAACCCAAGAACCCAGAGGAAACCCACAGGGAGACCATGTAACCCAAACTCCACAAGCTCAGGTTCGACCCGGGGACCCTGGAGATATGAGATGGCAGTAGTAACATCCTTCTTTTATTCCCTACATATTCAGTCATATTTGCTCAACATATCCTCACTAGTTCCTGTCTTTCCAGACACCCTGCATACACACATACATAGAACACACAGACTTCGAATCGTTTGATGAGCAGTAGAGTTACCTTCTAATGAGGCTGGTAAATTAACAGAACTAACCTGCCTGTGGCAAATTTAATCCCCATTTATCAGGTGGTGTGTTTTAACTGAATATGTGTGAAGTGTGTTGTGATGCCAAGGTGTGCACTTTGACATCTGCTATTTATTTAACATCTGGTTCTTTTTTTCTATTTCATTTGTTTATTTTATTTTATTAGCTTCGGTGACATTTCTTTCTCTTTTGTACAGTGCTGTGGTCAACATGTTGTTTTTAAATGTGTTTTACAAATAACCCTGACTTCAAGTTCTGATGAAGAGCCCACTACAGCATCGCATTATGCCGTCTGCAATTTAACACCATTAAAAAGGGTTCCTCGAGGATATCTCAAAAAGTGCCAGCTGGAGCCATCTCTGATATGAAAACCCTCAACTGGAACAAGCCAAAGCATCTTTAAGGGTTCTTGATTTAACTTTCTGTAATCATTGTATGAATCGATATGACTTTGCTTGCCGGTTCTTTTTGATGTAGCTGATGTTTTTTTAATGTGAACTTGTTGGAACCCATGACCAGATATCAAATCTCAATCTGTAGATCCTTAAATGTAATAACCACACCTGCAGTGTTCATATTTTTCTCAAAGTCCCCCAAAGATCTTGTATCAGGACCCATCAGGAAGGCGATAAGGTAAACAGTGGAGGTAATTACTCATCTTGAAGCCTGCAGTGAGTGTGTGAGCCTTATCAGTTTTGTGAAGCAAAAATACATGTCTGTACGGTGAGCTAAGCTGTTTGCTCTCCAGCTATTTGTTTTTACTTCACACACTCATGAATTCACGCTGCCAAAAGTTCTCCACCTACACAAGCCCATTAACTTCAGCTAATGAGTTGGACATGTCTGGTTTATGTACCTTTTCCATTGCTATGTTTCCATTCGCTTGTTTGACATTGCTGATTTAAAGGTACACATGTTACAGTGTAATCGTCTGTGTGTGTGTGTGTGTGTGTGTGTGACGAGATGGTGGCTGACTGTGGTTTATGACAGACTTTGGTTTAATCTCCTGGATCCATTACAGCCTGCTGGGCCTGGATCTCATTCAGTCATTCACAATGACCTGACTCTCTCATCGTACACACACATATACACACACACACACATACGCACAAAGCCCCTTTCAAGCACCTATAAATGCCTTGAAAAATAATTTGGGGGTTACTCTGCAAAGCTGGCATTCCTTGCCGGTAATGTTCAGAGAGCTTGTGATAACCAGCATGCCTCGGCTTGTCCTTGATGGTGACAGATAACCAAAGTGCTGAGCTCCAGACTTCTGAAAAGCTTACTGATGATGGTACATACTACCTAAGGGCAAAAGCTGGGACACAAAGAACCAGGAAGAAATTAGGTTATTAATAAGAGTGTGCACAATGTGCTTGTCCCCAGTAGCAAGACAGCTTATGTGCAGGTCAAATAAAAATTCCTGGTTAAGCTTTGGGAACAAAATGACCATTTCCAGGAAATCTTTTACAAGGGATTAAATCGGCTATATTTCAAACTGACAACCCTACCGAATGAATTTATATTATGTATAGTATTTTGCCAAAAAAATATTTTAAAATGACAGAAATAAAGCCACCAAGCTGTGTTTCTTAATGTATCCTGAATAAACACATACACTACACACTACTACGTTAGAAGTAAAAAAAAAAAAAAAAAGCCAAAAATGAAAATACACCTTTAGTGTTTGAAGTTTGCCGCTTCTTTTTGAACAAGAGTAGCCTATAGCTACTGGTTTAGCATCATAATAACTTTTTGCATAGCCCTAACTGGCAGAAAGTCTGTTTTAGGGGCCGTTTACACGACAACGTTTTCAGCCAAAAACGGGAAACTTTTTATGCGTTTTGCCTGTTCGTTTACACGACAACGGCGTTTTGGGGACTGAAAACGCATATTTTTGAAAACGGGTTTCCAAGTGCAAGTACATGCTAGTGTTGTTGCTGCTCAAGAGTTTGCTAACGCTTCTTCAGCAAAGTGTGGATTTACTTCACCAATATTACAACCAACAGCGGAGACACATCATATACACACGACAAATTCTAAATACACATCAGCACCAACTACTGGCCTGGCATACGTAATACAGCGTTGAAAACGTTGTGTATATGTGAAACTTTTTGAAAACGCAAGAGAAAAACTTTTCCATTTTTGACTACATCGTTGTCGTGACTGCGATAACTGTGGTCTTTTAGGATTAATTCTCCTCACACTCTATGAGATAACAGGGATGACAGGCCAATAATATCTTGGTCGGTTCTTTAACAGACTTTTCCATGATGGAGTGTTACTGGTGAAGCTGGATGCAGAATTAGCTAAATTTGCTTCGGGGCAGGTTTGTATACGCAATCTGTACAAAGCTTTGAACTGAATTACGAATAAAGTATATACATTTTTTTCATTACCAACAAAAAAAGACAGCAACGCTCCTCATGAACATCCTTATAAATCAATATGATTTTTTTTTTATTATTAAAATAGCAATTAAAATTCTGATTCTGAACAGCTGATTTGATGTTAAAGTTTTGTACCGTACCTTTAAAATTGTCAAAATGTATTTTTTAAATTGTTTTTTATTTTAATTTGTTAAATTTATTAGATTTTTTTTTTTTTTTTTACCATTTTCAGTTTAAAGTAAACTATTTTTGCAGACATTTTATTTTTTAAGTTCTTAAGATTAAAGTAATCTATTTTTGCAGACATTTTTAAGTTTTAAGTTCTTAAGTTTAAAGTAATTTATTTTCATAGACATTGTATATTGGGATACATATTGTATCGTGTATCATGATATGATGATTTTGAAAAAACTGTGGCTGAGAAAATCCTGAGAAAAGAAAGTGCCTTCTGGTCCAGAAGTCTTGTTTGTGTTTGGATGTGCCTCTTGTAAGTTATTTTTTAGACACACTCTAACACTCCTTCACTCCGCCCCTTTCCCAGTCTGAAATCGGTAAGCTCCCAGCACAGCCAAATACAGACCGTGTTTATGTGGATGAATATCTGTCCACAGTCCATCCTCTGGATTTCCTATTACCTTTACATCACATTAAAATACTTTTTTACGCCTAACACGCTAAGAAAAGGGTTACTGGAACAGACAGAAGCCCTGAGTGGATATTGTCGCTTGACCTGACCTTGTTTACTCCAGCAGATAGTCATTACAGAAACACAGAGGAGTGATGAAGATGATACGAAGCGGAGGCAGATGCTCAGTGGACCGTCTGCCTGCTGTGGTGTTTTATGTCATTATGGTTGCTAAGATACACCTGCAGCTAATACGCAAAAAACTCTACTGTTACTGAACTCCGCCCATCCAGGTTCTGCTATTACACGCACACACACACACACACACACACACACACACACACAATCAAGACGCTAATGTACCTGGTTTTGTTACTGACCTGAGAGGCATACTGTCTAAACACACTTGCACACTCACACACACACACACACACACACACACACAGAGTCAAGACGCTAATGTACCTGGTTCTGTTACTGACCTCACACACACGCACGCGCACACACACACAGAGTCAAGATGTTAATGTACCTGTTTCTGACCTGACACACACACACCCATACACACGCACAAACACACAAAGATCTCACACACACACACCACAAGCAGATATACAGTATCTGGTGCTTTTTTTACTGACTGGAGGAGAGGCACCAAGCCAACTCTTTTTCTCTCTCTCTCTCTCTCTCCATACACACACACACACACACACACCAGCAGGACAAAGAAACTGTTCGTTTTCACAGGGCTAGGAATGAACATGCAGAACACACACACACAAACACACAGACGACACATATTGGTACTCAGTGCTACTGTCCTGAGAACAGACACAGCAAAAACACAAACAGTAACTCACACAAAACTCCAGTTTATCACTGATCTGAGAACAGCTGCGACCCAGCAAGCTCCTGTTTATCTCCAGCTAAGTGAGAAAGAGCCTCCACGAGCCGAGCAAAATATTTCTGCGACGGCAAACATACACACAGAAGGTAAACACATGCTTTCTTCCCAGATGGCTACGCTCAATATACAGCCACTAAAATTCAACAGGTGATGCAGGAAGCTGTGAAGATATCACAACAAATTCAACATTAGCAAAGAAGAGGTGAGACTCACCTGTACTCTCCTGGGCTTCCCTGTGTGGAAGTGTGTGTTTGTGTGTGTGCACACGTGTGTGTGTGTGTGTGTGTATGTGTGTGTGCGTATGTGTGTGAGACAGCTTTCCAGACCCTCCTCCTCTTCTCCTCCCTTTCACTCTCTTTTCTCTCTTTCTGTCTCTCTCATTCTCTCATCATCCGTTTCATTCTTTCTCATTCTCTCTCTGTGTTTCGCTCTCTCTCGTCCCCTCTCTCTGGGACTTAGGAAAAGGGGGAAAAGGGGGTGTGGTCGCACCGCAGTTGGAACACAGAAGGTCCTTTGTCTGGCCCCTTTCATATGGTTTCCTTCAAGTATGCATACTGAACCCATTATTCCATTAGATATATTTTCACATATAACTCCGAGACCTCTTCATCTTGTGCCATTCCATTCTACCTGACCCCGCTTGAAGACTAAAACAAAGTAAAGAAAATGAACGGGAAATGAAATATACAGAAGGAAACGTGCCCTAACGCTGCCCCGATGTGTGTTTAGACTGCGGCTGATTGTTATGAATTATGAAAGTCATCAGCGAACTCTGTAATCACTCTCTCCTGTGAGTTTAAAATGAAGGCAAAAGTCACGAAAGAGCAATGAAGATGGACATGACATACTCCTGAACTTCGCATCTTTAGTTGCATTTCCACCACAGGAATATTTCAGGAACTCAGGAACTTTAGGTGTGTTTCAACCACAGGAACTTTTTCTTGTTCTGTTTAGTAGTTAATTTATTGTTGCTCATATATATATTTCTAACTTTGTACACTGATATAAACTGATTTATCTGAAATCATGGTTATGTAAACATCCATACATCCATCCATTTCCCCTTTCCCAGGGGACTCGGGGCACAAGGCAGGGGACACCCTGGGCAGGGTGCCAGGCCATCGCAGGGCACGATCGCACACATTCACACACCCATTCACTCACTACGGACAATTTAGAGATGCCAGTCAGCCTACAATGCATGTCTTTGGACTGCGGGAGGAAACTGGAGTACCCAGAGGAAACCCCCAAAGCATGAGGAGAACATGCAAACTCCATGCACACAGGGCAGAGGCAAGATTCGAACACCCAACCCTGGAGGTGCGAGGCAAACATGCCAACCACTAAGCCACTGTAATCAACCCCCCCAATATGTAAACAAACTACCTTAAAAAAAAAAAAACAACTGCAAACCGCTTCAGGCATATGAGGACTACAGAGCACGCAAGTACCTGCAGTAATCTACAAAAGTAAACACTGATGTTACCTAACGCTTACCAACCTACAACTATGTAAGTTAATTTGCCATGACGTGACTACTATCGATACACAATGTTACAAAGGTACATAGCTATAATGTGACAAGTACCATTTCACAACACCATGAATTACATAGCTATAATCTGATTGGAATTCATTCCAGGCTAATTTTACTTAGCTATACAGTGACAGCTATACTGATACACAACGTCGCATGGTTTCATAGCTGTAATGTGACTAGTACTGATTCACACTGTCAGGAAGTTATATAGGTATAAAACAACTAGTACAGATACATATTGTCTCAAAGTTATGCAGTTATAACCTGACTAGTATCGATTCACAGTGTCATAGATTCATGTAGCTATAATGTGACAAAGTTAGTACTGATTTACAGTGCAACAGAGTTATTTAGCTATAACGTGACTAGTACTGATTTCTCAGTGCAACAAAGTTAAGTAGCTATAACGTAACTAGTAATGATTTACAGTGCAACAAAGTTACATAGCTATAACGTGACTAGTACTGATTTCTCAGTGCAACAAAGTTAAGTAGCTATAACGTAACTAGTAATGATTTACAGTGCAACAAAGTTACATAGCTATAATGTGACTAGTACTGATTTCTCAGTGCAACAAAGTTAAGTAGCTATAACGTAACTAGCACTGATTCACAGTGCAACAAATATACGTAGTTATAACGTGACTAGTACAGATTCACAATTTCACAGAGTTACTTAGCTATAATGTGACTAGTGTCGATTCACACCATCATGAAGTTACATAGCTATAACATGACTAGTACCAATTCACAGTGTCACAGTGTTACGTAGCTATAACGTGATTAATTCACAATGTTGTGGAGTTACAGTTTTTTGTTTTTTTTCCTAGTAACTCATCAACCTTAGGTGCATATACACAATAGGAATATTTTAGGCTTAGGGTTAAGAGCTCAGGAACCTTAAGTGCATTTCCACCATTGGAACCAAACACATAAACACTAAAAGAGATGGTGTGGGTTAATGGGACATTTTTTGCTAAGTAGTGAATAGAACAGGAGGGTGGAAATATTTTTTTACTGACTAATTCATATTTCCACTGAGATACAGTAGCCTCTGTGTGATAGTGGTCCTCAAAGTGATATGTGTAGTCAAATTTCAGACGGATCAGCTTCCTGGTGTCCGTCCTGTCCATAAATAAGTCTGAACATGCAGCACAGCATGTATGCATTAAGGTCCTCCTTACAGATATTCATGTCTGTTTGAAATTTCATGTCTGGGTGATACTGAAGGCCTTCACACACATTCGTCTCAGAGTCATCTGGCTTTGAGTAGAGCAAGAGTGTGTCCAAACTTTGATCTCCAACCACAGACATACATTGTATATCAGCGGACATGTATAAATTACCAGGCTGGTTTTCCAGACACAGATTAAGCCTAGTCTTGGACTAAATTATATGTCTAGTGGATCCTTAAACCTACGACAGACTTTTTACAGCTTCATACTTGTAGACAATCAGCCATAGCATGCTCCAGTTATTTCAATGTAGTAGTTGAAATTTTCAGCACCTTGCTAATGAGCAAGAATAAGTACATGTTTTAGAAAAAGACTGACAAACAAATCCACATTGTGATTTGCAGAACCACAACGACCCTTAAGACCGTTGAAGTGAGCAATAATCCTAAGGTCCAGATGATTATAAATGTGCTCATTAGACAACTCCTCCATCGGGTCACTGTGAGACATAGATCACATTGATTTATTCCACTCTTGGCTTCTTTTCCTCTGCCTCTATGCCTTCTTATTTATTTTTTTTTTCAACACCCCCTCTGCAGCTGGTTTCTGCTCTCCGTCCTGCAGGCTAGCTTGATATTTGAAAGGGCAGCTGTGGTGGTGGGGGGAGTAGGGAGGGTACGACAGAAGTACAGTGTCTGTGTGTGTGGGTTGATGGGAAATCGAAGGAAATGTTATAACACATTCCGTCAAACCCGGGCTTTTTTTTCCTTGCTCTGGCAGGGAGGAATTTCCTAAGTGTTCTGGTCTGCATTCTCCCTTCATGCTTTTGTCCCGTACACAAAGTTATTAAAGAAGGCTCTGACTGAGTACTGACGTTGATTAGAACTGCTCACAGACTGCGAACGAACTCTATAACCTTTAGCCAGACCACCAACCTCTTAAGCCTATGCTCCACCCCATGCAGATTCATGAGGCTGTACTCAGTGTGAGTTAGGGTACAGTACTGAGTCATATCAATTACTGGTTACAAATCAGTATGAGATGGGGTTCATAAAAGAGTCAAAAGTGTAACTGGTTACAAATCAGTATGAGGCGGAGTTCGTAAAGGAGTCATATGAGCTAGTGGTTACAAATTAGCTTTTTTATGTTGCCGTTCAGAAATGCATCATAGCACTAAGGATTTACTAAACAGTATGAGCTCATTCATTCATTTTCAGCAATCCTAATCAGGATCATGGTGGATCCAGAGCCTATCCCAGCAACATGGATCATGAGTCGGGGAATACACTCGGAATGGGACACCAGTCCATCACACATCACCATGTTCACACATCTTCACATACTCATTCACAACTAAACCAAACAACATGTGTTTGCAAAATGCGAAGAAACCGGAGAATCTGGAGGAAATTCACATGGAGAGAATATGTGAAACTCACATCTATAACTGGTTACAAATCAATGTGAGCCGGAGTTCATAAAGGAGTCATATCTGTATCTGGTTACAAATAAGTGCGAATTCTGGTTCATAAAGGAGTCATATCTGTAACTGGTTACAAATCAATGTGAGATGGAGTTCATAAAGGAGTCATATCTCTAACTGGTTACAAATCAATGTGAGCAGAAGTTCATAAAGGCGTCATATCTGTATCTGGTTACAAATCAGTGCGAGTTGTGGTTCATAAAGGAGTCATATCCATGACTGGTTACAAATAAGTACGAGTTGTGGTTGTTAAAGGAGTCACATCCATAACTGGTTATAAATCAGTGTGAGATGTAGTTCATAAAGGAGTCACAGTCGTAACTGGTTACAAATTGGTGCAAGTTGTGGTTCATAAAGGAGTCATATCCATAACTGGTTATAAATCAGTGCGAGTTGTGTTTCATATAGGAGTCGTATCCGTAACGTAAGGATATCACGAGGTCAAAAATCAACGATGCCTCACCCTTCAATAGTTGGAATTCTCTGAGTAGGAAGAATGACATTCCTTGTTCATAGCCAAGAAACAAGAAAAATGAAGTTTGTATCAATGACTGCCTAAATCTCAGTGAATTACACTCAATAAATGTTTCCTCATGATTGATGTCTAGCTTTCTAAAACTATTTAGAAATGCATCTAAAGATCAATTATTGCGAAACCTTTTTATATTTAATGTCTAAAGATATCTGAAGATAAATTACTGCAGAACTTTTAGGACATTTATGATGACAATATTTTCCATGTATTGATGCTAAATATAAAGAATAAAAAAATCACATATTTGTTGAGAGTCACTGTTGTTAAACACCATTGTGATTTCTTTTATGCTACACACCACAGATGGCACTGTGAGAGTCACTGGACCATCATATCATGATGCTTTGCCATAGATGTTTTGACCATGGTTTCTAGGTTGATGTTTTGCAGCCAGGAATACCTACTAGAGGAAAAGAATTTGAAAGAACCTCCTTATGATCACGGCATAAATGTCATTTTAAAAACATTAGGGCAAATATATACGATCATGTTAATTTATTCGAGCCATTAAATTACATTAGGTTTTTATTCCTGAACGTTTCACTCTATTAGATGTAGAATTGAAACAATGTGTGTCATTAACAGCACTTCCAGGTTTTATTATCTGGATTTACTGAGTTTTAGATGAACCCATTTAATTTCCAGTGACTGTCAATTAGGCATATGCGAAATAAATAATAAACATAACAACCTTACAGCTAGTTGATCGTAACCTCCACCGCCATCATGGGATTTAAAAAAAAAATCAATACAGTCAGGGATCCCTGGATCTTATCATGAATTCGACACTTTTTGCGAGCCATGGATTTTAACAAATGGCCTGGTATAGACTTTCTGAAGTAATACTTCTGCTTGTGGAAAAAAAGCTACTGTGAGTGCAAATAAGCATTGAGAATCTGAAGATCAAACACAAGTCTCCTGTCTACTGACTCATCTTTCTAACACTTCCCAGCATGTCTTTATAATTACTAGGATTTCGAACACACACTGAAATATTGTGGAAACCTTTGAACAAGAAACAATTTTTCCACAAGGGCTATTTCACTTCATCAAGTATGTTTTGAAATACATGAAGCATTTAGTTACACATAATTGCTTTTGCGCTCATGTATGTGCACGTTTTTCATGTGTTTATTCCCTTTTTCATTTTCTACCCTTATTTGTAATTTGTTTGTTTGTATTGTTTGCATTCTGCAATCTGTCTTCATTTCCGTCTCAGAGCCTGTTGGAAGCAGATACTCAGTTTCTCAGACATGATTTCCACTATGTCTCCATCAGGATGATTTAGCAGGAAATTTCACAGCCTGTACTTAATGCTGCAGCTGCAGCATGGCCGCCTGTGGTCTGGATCCAAGTTTGGAGCGTTCAGCATGCCCAGACGTGGTAGAGAGTGAGTAAGTGTGATTGTGTGCTCAATGACGTGATCAACTTAGGGGCCATCTTAGTTGGTCACGAAATTCTGGGCTTTTTGGCAGACAGCAGCAGGGTGTGAGCTTGTGGTAGGAGCCTGGTGCTTCTGTCCAGACCTCAACCACCTCTGAGCTTCTGCTTCTGCATTTTAATAAGCTTTTCTTAACTTCTAGGGTTGCTCTGAAGGCAAATCTTTTGAATGCTTAATATATATTTATGACTCATTTGTCAGGAGGGAGGTACACATCAAATCCTTTCACATTTCCAGTTCTCTTATGTTGGTGAGAAGCCGCCCAAAACACAAACAAAGCCCAAGGGTAAAACCAGTAAGTCCTTGGTTTTGCCTGTGAGCAAATCGGACTCTACAGATATGAATCAGGATTAAGAGTTCAGATTGATCACAGAAACAACAATCAATGCACTCGACTTTCTGGTCCAGTCCTGTTTTGATAAGAGCTTCAGCGCATAACTCATCTCTGCACAAAAGGCATAGCGTGCAGGATTGCCAAAGCAAACAAATGAGAGATATCACGGTAACAGTGTGAGAAAAATAAACAATGGTGTTACACTAGTTACCTTTTAAAACAGATGAAAAGCAAAGCAAGATGCCTTCTTTCACAATAGCACTTCAGTCTGATTTGGAAGGGTATTTGATTTCACTGTGCATACTTTGATAATAAGTAATTGGAGGAGGCATGGTGAATGATTCAGACGGGGATTTTTTCCTCTCTACTGAAAGTTTCTGGGCGAGTAGTATGGAGGCAGCTGCTGGAAACTCTGACCCGTACATTGTGCTTCTCACCCCCACTGATCAATAAATCTCCCACCTCATATCTATCTTTGTAGATGTTCCAACTGTCGACTTCTTTGCTTACCCACAGAGAAATACCTTCGACATGAGGTGCACATCTTTGAAACTTAATCCCTTAAAAATGGTTAAGCCCAATACATCACAGGGATCTTTGAATCTTTCTGGAAAACCCAGCACTGACCCCTTGATCGGGACAAAATCAGTTTTTTTTCGTCTTCTTGTATTCATGGACAAAACTATTAATAGTACGACCTGTGGTCCTTTAATAAAATTAGAATTTGTGATTGTTAGCAAATTGCTGTGGCATAAGATGAATAAAACACTTTGGGATATCCTGTTATAGGAAAATAATCAACTTCTGTGTGGTAACAGTAATGCCACTTCGCACTGGGCTGCATCACACTATAAGCAGGCTAAAATCCAGCACACCCTCAGCCATTTTATTCTTTACTTTACCGAGTTTAGATCATTACAGCCCAGTGAGAGACAAAGAAGAACCACTCAAACCAGGGTTTGATCCCCAACAGAGCGATCTGTACCTAAAAATCCACAAAATAACTTTAATTGAATAGTAGGTATGAAGATATAGGTATCCATTGTGTGCCATCTGACCCCTGGAACTGATTCAGAATGCAACTGCATGCCATGTTTTCAACCTCACCAAGTTCCCCCACTCTGCCACATTGCTATAGTATTGCATTAGAGTTAAAACATTGATTCTTGCCTACAAAGCCAAAAACAGAAGGCACTTACCAAACCAAACCCCGATCAGCACCACGCTCCCTTCAAGTCTCTAGCATTTTTCGACTTGACCCACAATTCCTCAAAGTCAAGAAAGTCAAGGGTCTTCTCGGTAGGCACCCAGATGGTAGAATGAACTTCTAGACTGACCTGTTCACCAACACTAACTTGTGTCACTTTTCGTCCTTGCAGCCTCTCACTTAAAACTAATAATTGTTGCCTCTTGTGTGAAAACCCTAAACTTAGTTACTCCACATGCACTGGCCTTAACCATAAACATGCACGTCTTTGAGCAACATGGGGACAATAGCATTCACCCTGCCTTGGTCTTCACCTCACCTCACCATTCCAGCATGCAAGTTAACAAAGTAGTTGTGAAAGAAGCTGGATTGCCTCTAAAAATGTCCAGATGTCATAGCTTAGATCTTTATTCACCAAAATTTTTTTTTTTACCAAAAAAATTTTTTTAATGCACTTCCCATAAAGCAGTGTATGCCCAAGTCTCACCCTTAAGTGGATAATCTCACCGGGATACTCTAAGATTTGTATGTTCCAAGAGCTGCTGCTGTAATCATAATGACTGTGCTCATCCCTGGACTCATTCACAATTTGATCATCGAAAATCCTTTCAACACGCTTACTACTGTTTGACTTTATAGTATACAGCTGTAGAAGAGTAGTGATTTATAATCGCACTATCCAGTGTCACCAAGAATAGGTTCCTTTTAGTCTGGTTCCTGTCAGGATTTCTTCCTCATTTTGTCTCAGGGAGATTTTCCTAACCAATTTCGCCTCTGGCTTGCTCATTAGAGATCTAAATCTGCAAAAATCTGTGACAATGTCTATTGTTAAATGTGTTATAAAAGTAAAACTGAATTGAATTGAAATTTATACAGTTGTATCCATGCTGAGGATGAACATTAGGCCCATAAATGTGAACTGAAATGTCAGCATGTGTAATACAGCATTCCTGAATCTCCCTGATGTGATTGTGCATGAGTTCTACGAGTTTTACTCGTAGCAAGTCTGTGCAGCTGCAATGAGTACACACACTTTTGTGTGAAGACCTCACTTTCCTGTCACACGGGTCAGTGGAGCTGGATAGCAATTAGAGCCTGAGAGCTCAGACAGAAATATACGGTAATGACAACATTACTGCCCCCCTCCTAACTATTTAATCAATTCTTGTGTGGTGAACAGGTCAACTTAGGCACAGGTTGTTTGGCTCTCTTTTAAAATTGAAGCAAGTCTGCCAGTTTTTCTAGCAGACGGTACAAATACAGCATTTCAGCCGTCCAGCCTAACAGGAAAAGAGTGCTGACCCATGATTCATGGCTGTGTTTATATAGCTACCTATTCTCCCACTCTTTCTCTCCCTCCTTGCTCTCCACCAGGTCTGGGAGCAATTACAGCCCATGACTTCTGCCATATGGGCCCAAGCTTCTCAGACTTTTACTTCCTGATTTAACAAACACTCATATCTTTTCCATTTGCTGATTTTTTTTTAATCTGTGGAGATCGAAAGGTACTTTTATGTACCCCTTTCTTTCTCCGACTCCTTTTATTCATATAACCTGTCTGTCTGTAATTAAAATATCATTCCATCTCTTGGTCCAGGTCTACTTATGCTTTCATTAAAGTGAATTGCAGGCATGTGACACAAATGTACAAGTTTAATGCCAGTAATAAATTTAGCCAAAATTCAGTAACTCCCACTCAGGCAGTCTTTATTTATGCAGTAAGGACCTTTATGCAGTTAATTGCCCAAAGCTCCTTGCTGTAAGTGAAAATCAATCCTTTCTGTTGATCTGAAACCAGCCTCGTGTTAAAGTCAGAATATTTTAGTATCCAGTTGCCTCATTGCTGCCACACTTACAGTATTTGTTGGTGATTTAGAGGACAGTCTTTGCAGCCATTAGTCCCAATGATGGAAAATGTGACATGATTTTTCATTCAGAGCAAATATTGTTAGCAGAGGCCTACGAACACAATGACAGGTCTGTCAGTGGGCTGTAGGCGCTTTTTCCTGTTCGCTGACCTCATGGCAGGGTGCGAGAATGCCATGTCACGAGCAGGAGCATGAGCATGAGCACAAGTACAAACACTGGCACTAGCACATCCACAGATACTAGCAGATCCAAGAGACAGGGATACATGAATGCATGCACCAGAATAAACAATTCAAGACAAGGCACAAGAATGAACACATCAATAAATTCAAGCATGGACGTGAGCAGAAAAACAAAGAACAACTTATTGGTACTTAGCTGTTTAAGCCCAGCCATGGGCACCAGCACAAGCAAAGTCCAAAATCGAGCATCGCCAAGGGCCCACAGTGGCAGCAAGACCCTTAGCCCCTCAACTACTTAGTTGTACCTTGACTCATTTGTCAGTTGCTTTTAATAAAATTGTCAGCTAAATTACTAAATATAAATGTACTTGAAAAAGAGGTACGCTTCAATCTCCAAAACCAGATCTTGGCCTCAGCCTAAACCTCTCTACTATATCACAATAAAATGTGAGCTAGCAAACTGTAAGAATCTTGGTATACAAAAACACCACCACTATAAGGTTTTTAGGTCACTCTTGCTGTGTTTGCTTTCACCTCTGCAACAATTCTTTCACACTATTATACTAATATTCCTGATCACTGGGGCTATCCAGCTGCAAATGTCACTGGCATGTTCACAGCTTAAGACCCAGTAAATAGACGTCTCAACACAAACAGAGATAAGTGGAAGCAGACTAAACTTCAGTTTGGAGGTTTTGCTAATGCTCTATCTGCCCTTTTCCTTTTGAGATACACTTATCTGTAACATTGTATCAGTGTTCTTACACATGACTTTTTTTGGTCAGTGCCAGAATGCAAAAAAGAAGGAAGGTCAGTGATTTGGTCTTGGCTCAGCCACAAAGTCTTTTTAACTCACAGGACTTTTAGTTCAACAATTGGAAACTGCTTGAGCCAAAATCCTAATGTGGTCTTAATGTGGTTTAGGTAATCTTTGGATCATGTCTGGCTTTCAGCGTTAGCTGTGGCTGAGATACGCCGTTAGCTTGCATGGTTGAGTCCCCTTAGCAGTGTTAACTGTTTCAGTAGTTTCAGGTGCAGGAATCCAGCCGTTTTAATGGTAGGAAGCAGCGGGTTCCACCGGACAAGACTCCTGTGAGAGTATACAGTTTTACCATTTGGGTTGGAAAGTGCACCAGCTATGCCTGGGGAAAGAATTTCCTTTGTTTCATAGGGAAAAGAGAGGCGGGTGTGAGCTGAGGTTGTCAGGGCAATTTACCATTAACATTATATTGTGGCAGATTTTTTTCCACTTCCGCTAAAACGCATGATTAATTAATGCCAGGAAAAAGAAACAGGGTGTCACTCTGTTGTTGTACCAAGACAATTTCTGAGTTTGAACTCTATTTATTTTATTATTGCAAGCCTGTAAAAAAACTAAATGACCGATTTGAAAGTAGAGTTGTTCATCGTTTTTATGATGCTGCTCCCATAAACTAGTCAATCTCTGCGGAGAAAAAAACATCCCCCCATATTCAAATGTGGTCCTGCAGAATGTGTGTGACGTTTTCTGTGCCAGGAAATAAAATGAGTTATAAAACTTTTTTTTTAGTATTTATCCAAAAGAAAGCCAGACTAAGAGTCTGAGAACTGCAAAATAATATTCCACAGTAGAAATGTTAAATTTGATGTAAATCTGATGCAAAACACATTGAGCCCGAGCTGCAGTCTGACCAGTAACGCAGTTTATTCTAATTAGGAAGGAATTGTTTCTGACTTCCAACTTTTTAAACAATCCTACAGTACATAAAGGCCAAACCTCAGGGGAAAAAAACTCATATGCTGTTGGTATAAAGTAATACACCAGTGCTGAATCCTAACAAGTATTCAAGCAGGATGTCTCGACATTTTTGGAAAGACTATGCAGCTTCCTACGTCTCATTAAATTCCAGCTATATGTGGGGGAAAGTGTCCTGTGGGTACTCTGCCTCTCTCTCAGACACAGCATGATTCAGGTGTGTGTGTGTGTGTGTGTGTGTGTGTGTGTGTGAATGCTCGACTACAGACATGTCCTCACCCCGGATGTCTGGATCAGACTTGCTTCTGCTTACACTATCGCTTTCTATGAGATTGTGCTACTGATCTTCCGATCAAGCCCTGCCTCTGGTGTTTCTCAGACACGACAACACCCAGGCAGCAATTTCACTGAGTAAACACTTCTACAAACCATGCATGGCAGTAAATCTCCAGCACTACAGTGGAATAAAAATATATATATTTTTTATATTAACATAAGACTTCAATATAATGTCTTATAAATAGGGCTTTAATGTTGTTCCAGTCATTCAGTATTAATGGGCTTGTCTATTGGACACAAATGAAACCTACTCTTTTGATTACATTTGATCTGAATAATGCTTTATTGGATTGTATATCATGCATATTGAACACAAGGCTCGACTCAATCTCTGTATGTACAGCTGCTCACAAGGCAATAAGATTTACAAGACTGAAATAAAGACTTTAATAGGTCTTCACATGGCAAAAAAAATATTTTTTCTGGCCAAAATATATTTAAAACATATGTTGTAAACAGCACGACTAAAGAAATTTCCAAGAGTACAAATGTGTCCTAAAAACATTAGCTTGATAGTCATATGTTACAATGACTTCACCTCTGGTAGGTGCAGTTACTTAAAAGCAGTTGTTCTTTATGTTACTTCATTAAAAAAAATTGCTTCATGTGGTCCCAAGTAGTAGAAAAAACATTGGCCTTATCACAAGGATATTGCAAAGCACATGCTAGCCCTCACGCTTCCCAGCTGGTAGTAGTTTTGAGATGGAGGAATAGGTGGGAATGTGCAATGACTAAACTTGGGACTGAAATGTGGTAAAAAACCAAAAAGAAGAAAAAAACAATAAAGATGCCTCATTAAAGATAAAGATGCCATAAAAGTCACTAAAACTATTATCATGTACTGTACAATCTGATTCTGCCCAACTAAACCCCTTCACTGCTCGTCACTTCCCTTATATGGTCATTGCTTCCTGTTCTCATTAACCTCCAGCCTTTTTTTGTTTATTTGTTGCACCTGCACTTTGTTTCCCACTTTCCATACTTGCTATATAATTTCTTGTGTTTCTGCTAGCTTCTATTTCCTGTTATTACTGTGCTTTTTCTGCTTCTAACACTTGCCTTTTTTTGTGGTTTATTAGTATGGTTTTACACCTTGTTTTTGCTATCCTGTGGTTTTTTTTTTTTTTGTTTTTTTTTTGGCCCTGGTTTCCCAACTAGTATTATAGGAATAGCCCTAAAAAACATGCTTTGAGTATGCACTTCGCATCTTTGAACCTCACTCCTGCACTGGAAATGCATCTTTATATATTTTTAAACATTTATTTTTTTCGGATTAAAAGTGAGTAAAGAATATACCGGACAAGATCAAATTCAAACTTGGACTGTTTTTAGTCATCCATCATTCATGATGCTTTTTCCTGGTTGCGTTGGATCTCGGAAAACATCAGGTGCCAAACGGGAATGCTCCCTGAATGGGATTCCGGGGTATCACACATTCACGCAGACACAGAATAGCCAGTCCAGGTACTGTCATGTTTCTGGGAGGTGGGAGGAAACCGGAGCGCCCTGAGGAAATCCATGAGGACACTGAGAGAACATGCAAACCTCCACACAGACAGTAACCTGAGCTCAGGATTAAACCAGGAACCCTGGAGCTGCGAGGTGCCAATGCTACCCACTGCGCCACTGTGCCACCTGGTTTTGGAGAGAATATACAAAAGTGTTTTGGCTTCCCTTCATTGATTTCCCTGTAGCTCTGGCTCCAGTTACTGCAGTCTGCTTTGGAAATAATTTGTAGTTGCTGCCAACATTAAACTAAATATTTACCGTAATCTGAAATGAATTATTGTAATTGTACATGCATTTCATAAGCATGTCAAAATATGGCTCACAGAAATCCTGTTCTGAGTTTAAATTGCTAGAGTAGTTAGCACCGTTTCTGCCTGAAGGACAACGCACTGTGATATTGTATGGTAGTAGAGAGAATATAGTGATACGCTATGTTGTGTTACTGTAGTGTAAGTCTTGTAAAGTCTGCTCCCTGTTGCTCAACGTGTTTTCGTAAACAGATAATTCTTGGAGAAAGTTTATATGTGAAATCTCTGAAAGATGCTGTGCAGCAGGGATTTGGTTTTTGGCCAAAACAAACAGTACAGCTTGATGTACGAGAGGAAACATGGAACGTCTCAATCAACAATGACCTTATAAGGTCAACACTATTTTCGTACTAGGTAAATATCAGAGCTACAGCATTCGAGACAAAACACTCACAAAGTAAACACAAGCTGGTCTGGGTTGAAATTTTCAAAATGTCAACAACTGACCTGAGAAAGCAGACTGTTCCAACTCCCTAACACTCTTAGTGTAGAAATGTCTTCCAAAAACAGAAGAAAAAAAACAGATTGTGAAAGCTCACTCCAAGTGCACAATGTTCCTGCTCGCATGGCGGATGCTCCACATAAACTGATTTCAATTTATTTAACATTTATGGAAGGAGTCTGCAGTGTCAGTGCTTTGTAACAGACATAAGTAAAGCTGTAACTTTGTCTTCCAACACAGGAAGGTCTTCAGGACAAAGGGCTCTCCGTAACATATTAACTTTTCATATTAACTTTGAGAGAAAAAAAGAGATGCTGGTGAGGCTGCTATAATGTAAGTGGTAACTTGTCATTTGTTCCCTGGACTTTTCACAACATTAAATGAACTATATATAGATTAAAAAAAAGAGAGTAATGTTATTAAAAGATGTTTTCGATGCAGTGCATCCTTTACTTCGTCCTATTCTCTGTGTCTTTTGTGAGGAGCTGAGGATCAGTTTAGAGTTCATACTAGCTCTAGTTACACAGGAGGAGTATCACTTATTGAATAGCGTTCCCAACACAAACAGATTATTTCCTCGACATAGAAGATCCAAGAAGAATTATTCTTGTTTAGGGTCCAAATTTATGTGCATAATACAAGCAATAAAATGAACATGCATTAAAAAATGTGAATTTTACTGCCGGCAGCATGTTTCCATAAAATTGACTTCATGCAATAAAAATGTTTAATGTGATTGTCAGGCACAGACAGGGTTTTGGATGCGACTGTAGGGCCATTGAAGGAAGAAGACAGATTGAAAAGGACAGGTAAAGTATCAGGCCTCACTAGGCAAAAGTATCAGACAGAACTCAATAAACAAAACAGACAGGTTCAATACCAGAATACCGAGTACATGCAAAAAAAAAGCTCAGAAACATCAATACTGGTATGTTAAGAGCAAGACGTCGATAAGATCTGATGAAAGTCCAAGATGTTTTTGGGGAGTGTGCTGATTGAGAACAGGTGGTTAAGATTAGAAGTCTGGGGAACTAGAACCAGGTACCGGATCATATGACAGGTCATGTGATTGGATTTGTAGGTCAGTGTTTGTCTGGGAATTTTGGGAAATGAAGTTTGCGTTGGTATGAGAAGCAAATGTGACAGTGATGGCGACAACTTGCATTCACATAGGGTTTGCTTTATTGAATAAAATTCTAGCAAGAACTTCATGTGTCTCACAAATTGTGTATATATTCTTTTATTTGACTTTCTTGACTGTTCCACTACTACTGATAAGTTATCAAAACCAGAATCAGTTCATACTGTATATAAGCGAGATCATGTTGGAAAAATACGATATTGCTAGAGTCTATCGCGGCAACACTTGATGTGAGTTGAGAATTCCTAGTACACCAGTCCATCTCAAGGCATCATGCACACACACACAGTATCACACTTCACACCTAGGGGCAATTTTGCATAGCCACTGGTATTTTTTGGGAGGTATGAGGAACCTAGAGAACCTGGAGCAAACCCACACAGACACAGGGATAAACTGTATAGTATAATACATACATAAAGCCTACTTCATTGAAAAATCAAACAATTTATGATGTCATTATTTGTATTAGAGGAGCTAATGAGTCAATAGTGGAAATGTAGTCCACTATTTGGAAAGGGCACTGAAAGGTTTTACAGAATAGGAGCTCTTTTACCTGTAGGGTACATTGGTGCAGTGTTTGTCCAGGTATGCCTCTTCTTCATCCATCTCCTTGGACTTCTCTACTACTAGACAGACAGACAGACAGACAGACAGACAGATAGATAGAAACATTATTGATCCTGAAGGAAATGGCAGTACTTGTGCATTATTTACAAAATCCCCATCCATGCTTGGCATGGTGGCAAAGAGGAAGGAAGCACCGCCAAGAAAAACCAGCAGACCAAAATGTATGCTGAAGTGCAGATTATCTAGCCATCATTGTTCCAGCCTAGACCTGGAACAATGAAATCTACACTACAAAGTTTTGTGCATCACAAAATTTATTGTTCATTGTGTATGGAGATGCCATTACAAAAATTTTACCAAAGAAGGTAAGTCCCAAGATTCCAGTATTCTTGCTTTGCTCTTATTACATTTCCCCATCTTCCTTTGATTACAAGCACAGCTGAATCCCATTAAAGTAACCCCTATTACCCTCCCCGACTCCCTCATGGTCAGATGGAAAACTTTATTTTTCCACAGGCCAACTTTCACTCCAAAGTGCTCATTCTGGGCTGAGTTGTACCTGTCTTACCAGCAGAGTCAAGAAGTCGGGCTTATTTTCTCATTAACACTTGCTATGTTGATAACACTCCTGCTAAATTCTATGCTCTTTGAACTGTTATTTTTTCCTTTTCATCATTTTGACGCTGAACATAGTGTGTGTCACGCTCAGCTCTCCATGACATTCAAACCTGTGTGGTTCAGCCTTGATCTCCACTAGAGTCTGTCTTCTTTAAAGTAATTCATGGCTACAGGTGCACAGAATCACTCCCTCTAACCTTTCTTTTTAATTTCCCCATTCCAAATAAATCAGGGTATAAAACACAGAGTAACGCAGATTAGAGACTAGACGCCAGCAAGCCTAGGGACAAACACAAGTGGTTTATAAGTCTGAGCTCAGAGAGAGCTATGTTAATTACAGGGGGATGAGAGGTGCAGCAGTATCCGCCGAAGATGATATCATCTTAACTGTGGCACTTGTTGACTTCAGGTGGTATTAGATCGGATACCACTAATACCACACTTCAGGTGGTATTAGTTTGCACCCTAAAACCTCATTCTCCAAGCTGTTTCCTGTCTAGTAAAAGGGGTGTACACATTATCTCCACTGGGTCCCATTTATGGTGCAACACAGCACAATAAATGCCGAAGGCCAGGAAGAACGGGGCTGGCAGTTGGCTGAGTGATAGGAAACGATGTGATTAATTTAGAGCTCAGGAGGAAATGACACTGTGGAAAGCAATGGAGCAGCAGGGTCCCACAGAAACACCAGTGTGTTACACTCTCTCTCCTCTCGTACTCATTGCATGAGATGGATAGGCTCTGCCAAGGCCTCTGAATGTACAATGTGTCCAGGAAAAAGGCTGATTTATAGCCGTTCTTGGGATATGATGAGCTCAGGAGAGTCTATTTCCTACCACATTGGGCTTGATGGCTTGCTGAATAGATGTATTCAGTAGATATTCAGCTGGATCTATAGCACATGTGCATTGCAAATGTTTCACCTGACTCTTCTAAATGCCCCAGCACTTACCTCAAATCACCTTTGCTTTATAACAAAGCTTCTTGGCAGGGCTATCCGGAATAGGCTTTTTTCATTCCATCAGAGTCTGATCAAAGCAGCGGGAGACATATGGGTTGAGTTTACAGTGATGATGTGCTTCCAGGGGGCTCCATACATCACAGCGTACCCCAGAGCACAGACACTTCCTCTGTTTGAGCCTCTGCAAGCTGCCCAGTCTTGACGAAAAAGCCTGCCAAACCTTAATTGTCTGGTTTCACAGTTACCTGTGATTCACATCAAGTCCTGACTGCAAACATTTGTGTTGCTTAATGAGAAAACAACTTGCTGTATTATGTCTTCTTCGCTGGTGTAGAGAGAAGAAGCTTTTCTGCCTGAAAATAGCAAGGTCTTAGGTAGCAAAACCAAAAATAGTCCAGCAATAAGTTGTCATAAGCCATTCATAATTATCTGTAGGCTAAAAATTGGCATCTGCAAACCCACTGTGTAAAAGGTACAAACCTCAGCTGGTTGGTTGTATCTAATGGTTAAGGCTACACTTGATATATAGTATTTCTCAAAGGCAGGTATTTCTTCTTAAGCACCCTTAGTTTATTATCACACCCGAATACTCAAGTCCGTTTACTCTTAGGGCCATGTTCAGAGTTGAGTTATGTGCATGTAGGAGTTAATACTGGAATTGCACACATCAATATTCAGACTTCAAATGTAACTACAGACTAGAGCGATATTCAGAGTTACATGAGATTTATGCACTTGGAGAC
This sequence comes from Pangasius sanitwongsei, assembly GCA_037576675.1. Classification (NCBI taxonomy): domain Eukaryota; kingdom Metazoa; phylum Chordata; class Actinopteri; order Siluriformes; family Pangasiidae; genus Pangasius; species Pangasius sanitwongsei. The sequence goes on from CM075011.1 coordinate 3,923,500, forward strand.
AGAATTTGTCTAAAACAGAGGCGGATCTCAGTTACACACAATTCTGACTTTGAACTTAAGCCTTTTGAGGGAGATAATGGCTTGAGCAGTGAGCAGTATTTAAGTACAGCACAACACATTATGATTTCATAAACTTCATTTAGTATAAGTTTAAGTTGTGCACACAACCGTCACACACGTTATAAGAAAATAAAACGCAAAATAATAGGATATGCTCAATCAAGAGCTGTTTTATAAGTGCTAATGATAATAATCTCTTGATTTTATGCTACATCGTAAAGAAGAAATGCTATCTTCTTCAGTCTGCATTTTCTATCCCTCAGTGTTCTTGAGATTAAAGGTAATTTACGGAGGTGGTCTAGACACTATCGAAAAACCCTGTCTTACACACCTCTACTAAGAAAAATCTGGCAACCTTGAAGGCATGAATTATAGTAGGTATCTGAATGTTACACCCAGAAAATCAACTTAAGTGCCTACATAACCCGACTCTGAATACCAAAAACTTTCCCTGTGTAAATACTGATGTAACTTTTGAACTCTGACTGAATACGGCTCATAGGAACAAGGGTTCTTCACAGATTCTTTGGAGAGTTCTTAGGTTTGTAAAGGGAACCTTCTCTGAAAGGAAAATCATGCAGCATTCCTCACAATCTTGAGGGGGTTTTTACCATTACGAAGAGACAAAGAACCCTTTAAGGATCTGAATCTATCCTTTTTTTCCTGAGTGTGTCCCCAGGATCAGTTTTGGGCTTGTTTATTGGAAGAGCACATTGTCATCATCATCATCAGAGGTTTGTTTTGACACAGACAAATTGTTTCCAAACCATGAATCTGTTATATTGTTGTCATGTGCCATTTTTTATTTTTTTATTTTTTTATTTTTTTTTTTAAAAAAACGCTGAACAAGGGTTTCTCAAGGATTCTTTGGATGGTAAATTATTCTTAGCTTTCCAAAAGTACAAGCATATGAACTGTTTAGGGTTCTAGATTTACCCTTTGTTTCAGAGATCATTTGTGTCCCTTTGGTATTGTTATGAACATTCAAACGGTCACGAACACCTGTGGTGCATGATTCACCTATCTTGGTTAAGAAGATTTTTATCCATGCAGTCATGAGACATGTCTTTTGTCAGATATTCATCAGAGGTGATGTCATTGCTGCAACCTCACCCAGTCCTAAACTGGTTTTTATAGTGTTAGTCATAGCTAGATACATAACAGTGATAACATGGGAACGAGCACATCACTAAGCACAGACTAGTAAGATGAAGCTTAGGAAACCTGAAAGAAGAAGTAGTGTTCCTTGTTGTACAAATTACATTATTTGTCACTGAGCCCCAGGGCTAGAAGTGGATCTCATTCATGCATGGTGTGGACCACACCCGAGTTCCAAATGTACCTTTTGGTGCAAACAATCTTGGGTCTGAAAATAAATTGATAAAGTGTAAAGATGCCCTTAGTATTAGTAACCATGTTTAACACAGTGATCAGAGGCCAATGAGGGTTCTAAATAAATAAATAAATAAACAAATAAATATATACATACATACCTGGCAGGGTGGTGTAACATTGTGACCTCGCATCTACGGGGTCCCTGATCTGATCCTGAACTTGGGTTACTGTCTCTGTAGAGTTTCACATGTTCTCCCTGTGTCCATGTGGGTTTCCTCAGGGTTCTCCGGTTTCCTCTCACCTCAATAAACATGAAGAGAGGTGGACTGGCTATGCTAAATTGTCTTTAAATGTGAAAGAGTGTGGGAATGTGTGTGTGCTTGGTGTCCTGTGATGGACTAGTGTCCTATCAGGGGTGAATTCTCCTACCTCAACCCCAGTGTTTCCAGGACAGGCTCCAGATCCACCATGACCCAGACAAGGATAAAGCACACCTTTTGTTCATTTAAAGGTTGCACAAAGTGCTTTACTGTGTAAAAAAAAAAAAACAGAGAAAGAAATATACAGAAGAAGAATGAAGCCAAAAATAAAATAGTAGTATAATAAAAATGCAACCAATAATAGCAGTGACAGAAATAATAATAATAATAATAATAATAATAATAATAATAATAATAAGCTAGTTAAAGCTAGATAACCCAAGGTATTTAATGACAGATGTCTTTACAGTCAGAACTTTGGAGATTAGTGATGTAAAACAGAAACAGAAATCTGCTTTAGGATGCAGTCTCTTTAAACATTTCCCCATGCACAGGACAAATGGGTCAGAAAAATTGTTGGATAACACATCAATCCGTTATTAGTCAATGAACTAATGCTAACCAGGCAGGAAGCTTGCTTTTACAAGTGCTACCTTCCTGCAGGCCGTTCTGTGTCCTTGGATTAGCCGTGCACGCTTGTGTGTCCAAATCAAACACAGTGGCCCTGCCCTCCCAGCGCCAGCACAATCTACAACGCTGATCTGCACCGAGATCCTGTCCAGACAATGCCCCGCTTCCCTTCACGCTAATCCAAACAGCCTCAGCGATGAAGCATCTGCAGTAAAAACAGGGCAACGTTGAGGGGCTACAGTCTGGGATTAGTTAACAGGGGCATGACAGGGTCGCTGCAGCACAGACATGAGCTTCAAAAAGGCCGGGTTCTCTTAGCAGAGGCGCGCTGAGTGATATACGTGTAATCTGAGCCTTCCTGTCCTGCAAATGTTCAGCGTTTGTTGCATTCACTCATCTCCAGCTGTTTAAGAGATGGCCTTTTCACATCTTACTGCCAGCACTGGAGTTGAAATCCAGAAAATACAATAACGATACCTAACAATACCTGATTCTGGATTTTTTTTTTAAAAAAAAGTCCCTCTTTTACATTCCTTTTGTCAAAACTAAGAATGTCAGGATAAAAAGTAACTAATTGTTAACAAGTGTAGCTTTATTGTATTTAAATTTCTAGTTAAAGCTGAAATTCACTGTAGAAATAGCAGCTTCAGACACTCATAGGTTCTATAAGGGTTCTGCATAGTATGTATAAGGGTTCTCCCAGAAGGGCAAACCAAAGAATCTTTCAGGGTGCTGTTTCTAACTTAGAAAATTAGATATTTTTTTTTTCGTTCAGGCCTCTAAACTGGAATAAATATGTTCTTAACTGAAAATAACTTGAGGCAGATATATCTAATATCACATAATATAAAATTACAGTAAATTATAATACAATGATTCAATTCTAAATACTTCTATTAATTTTATATTATCTAAAATTAAATTATCTTACTTCACTGATAGCAGATAATGTTATTTCCTTTATTTATTTCAAAAAAAATTTTCAAAATAAAAGCAGCATCTGCCAGTGAAGTTCTTATTATTACAGTGAATAAAATATATTTTTTAATAGGTTCAATATTTCATATTTTGGCTGATTCGATCCTGAGCTCGGGTTACTGTCTGTGAGGACTTTTGTATGTTCTCCCCATGTCTACGTGGGTTTCCTCCAGGTTCTCTGGTTTCCTCCCTTCTGCCAAAAACATGTCAGTAAGTGGATTGGCTAAAGTAAATTGCCCTTGGGTTTGAACGTGTGTGAGAATGTGTGTGTGCATGGTGCACTGCGATAGACTTTCATCCAATCCAGAGTACATTCTCGCCTCACACACAGTATTCCAGGGATAGGCTCCAGATCCACTCTGTCCATGAACAGAATAACGTTTGTGTGAGTGAATTTCATTTTTGGCAGCTGAGAAATATGAGAATTTTAAATATACGACCAGGTCCATAAGTATTTGGACAGTGACACAATTTTCGTAATTTTGCCTCTGTACACCACAACAGTGGAGTTGAAACGAAACAATCAGAAGGAATTGTTGACTTTCAGCTTTAATTCAAGAGGTTTAATAAAAAATATTGCATTAACTGCTTAGGAATTACAGCCATTTTTTACAGAGTCCCTCCATTTTCACAGGCTCAAAAGTAAATGGACGATTGACTGATAAACAGTTTCATGGCCAGGTGTGGCCTGTTTCCTCCTTATTTCATGACAAATTAAGGAGATAAAATGTCTTGAGTTGATTCCACGCATTGAATTTGCATTTGGTAGCTGTTCATGGGAACTCTCACTATGCAGTCTTAAGGTGTCAATGCAAGTAAAGGAGGCCATCATTAGGCAGAAAAACAAAACAAAACAGACCTATCAGAGAGATAGCAGAAACTTGAGGAGTGGCCAAATTGACATTTTGGTACATTCTTAAAAAAGAAAGAATGCACTGGCGAGCTCAGCAACACCAAAAGGCCTGGAAGACCGCTAAAGTGGATGATCACAGAATTCTTTCCTTGTTCAAGAAAAACCCCTTCTAGCCAAGTCAACAACACTCTGGAGGAGGTAGGTGTATCATTGTCAAAGTCTACAAGCAAGAGACTCTGGTCTCAGAATGCCTCAAACCTCAAAACACAAACCACTGGTAACACTCAAGAAGAGAAAGGCCTCTGAAAAACCTCAAAAAAAAAAACCCTGACCAGTTCTACTTGTTTAACTTGTACCAGAATTATGGGAAGAGTATAGAGAAGGAAAGGAAGGGCTCATGATCCAAAGCATACCACATCATCTGTCAAACACATGGAGGCAGTGTAATGGCATGGGCATGTATGGCTGCCATGACTTCAACCCAACTGAGCATGCTTTTCACTTACTGAAGACAAGACTGAAGGCAGAAAGACCCACAAACAAGCAGCAACAGAAGGCAGCTGCAGTAAAGGCCTGGCAAAGCAAGGGAGGAAACTCAGCATTTGGTGATGTCCATGGGAACCAGACTTCAGGCAGTCATTGAGTGCAAAGGATTTGAATCCAAGTATTAAAAAAAAATCTTAATATTTATGATTATGTTGGTTTGTCCAATTACTTTTGAGCCTGTTAGAATGGAGGGACTCTGTAAAAAATGTCAGTAATTCCTAAATGGTTAATGCAATATTTTTGATAAACCCCTTGAATTAAAGCTGAAAGTCTACACTTCAATCATATCTTGATTGCTTCATTTCAAATCCATTGTGGTGGTGTACAGAGGGAAAATTTATGAAAATTGTGTCACTGTCCAAATACTAATGGATCTGACTGTATTTCAAAATGATTTGTTTGCATCGTAATGCAAGCTGAAGGCATCACTGGAAAGAAAGAACTATCTGAAAGCTTCGCAAACAAGTGGAACCAAGTTGGACACCAGATAGAGGAATTATTATGATATACTGTAAATAGCTTGAGTTACATTCCTAACCCTAACCCATTTTTAAGCCCTGCTCCATGTACATCTGTAGTACACTGAGCTCTGACAGCAGAACATTTGGTTTCACAGGGATGATATCATGCTGGGCAGTACAGGTATTGAAAATAGCTACGAAACTGGACTGGAAATCATTAGACCCGGAGCTATAACTGCCCTGATGTGACTTTCTGGATTGATCTCTCCCTCCTCACTGTTGGACAACGCCAACAGCCGCTAATCCTGTTTGAGCCGGTGCTGACAAAGCCTCGCTCTGTTCCTCGTCCTCAGCTCCCTGTCCTCACGAGACTCGGCATGTGGATGAAGGTCTGCTGCGGCCCACAGCATCATGCATGCTGGAGTCAAATATGCCTTTTCATCTGCGTCATCCATCCTCACACCCCTGTGAGATCTGCGTGGTGTTAAAGTGTCCCTGCGGCTTGCAGAGAGAACTTGAGGTCGGCGGGGGGGATTTCACACTAACCCCAAAGTCTAGGGGAATGAAACTCGAGTCTCGTTAAGGACGTCAGGATTGATTAAAGGCACAAAGGTGAGACGGTGATTGGGAACAGACACCAAAAAAGAAACACTTTTACATCCAGTGCACCAGCAACGAATGCTAAGTCACTTGATATCTTTATTTCAGAAAGAGAAACAGTAAAAGGAGAAAAAGACAAATCATCCACATTATCCTGAGGAGACGATAAGAAGCAGAAGCGATGACAACTATTGCAAGAAACCAAACTACAAATCATCAAAGAATACTAATGACTAGAGCAGATGCCTGTAATGCGACGGATGTTATGTAGCTGCCACAACACGCTCTGTTTATCATGATGAGAGAACAGATGTCACACATATGTGTTACCATGGGAATCCCACCATGTTATTTTTCACGCTCCAAACATACAGCGATAAGCATCCCGGTCCTTGATTTATTGCTATTAAGGGCTTGGCTCTGAATCTCAGACACTCTTTGAGTTTATGCCACTTTACAACACTGCTATTTTTACACATAATCACTGGGTCAAGAAAAAACACTTCAGACTAGTGTTGTAATAAAGAGCAATAAGTAATTAGAAGGCTAGTTGAACTCTGATGTTGGCTTGACAGAGCCTGCTAAAAATGCTTTAACAATGTTACACTGTTTTTTTGTTGTTGTTGTTGTTGTTATTGTCATTGATTTTGAAATGTTAAAACGTCTAACAGCTTAAATGTTCAATCCATTTATTATTAGTCTTAGATTATGTGGTGCATCTGACACACGTCAGCCTGTGAAATGAGCTGTTACTATAGAAACGATAACGTATTAGAACGAGCACATTAATGTGAACCTGTGATGTATGTCACAGCTGAAATGACTGTCGGAGCTGCTGTTATAGAAAATTCATCAACACCTTCTGATTTGAGAATTCAACCATGCTGCGTATTATTTCTTTTATTTTATTTTAATGAGATTTGTTTGTATTAGGCTGACGGTTGTTGCTCTTGTGTTCTTGTAATGGCAACACCCCAGAAAAGGCTAACTTACTTTCCTACATTTCATACAGATGTGCGTATTCTCAGTTTTGTAATGCAAGTAATTACACTGTGTTAGATTTGCAGTAGGCAGCAGAAGTCTTTTCTCTCTCTGTATTTGCCACTGGCCTGGCAGACATGTTGTTTCAGTAGGACTGAAAAGCTCTGTGTGAGAGGAAATCCCCTCTCGGTGACTCAGAGATGCCGATGTGTATGTGTATGTGTATGTCTGTGTGTGTGTGTGTGTTCAGGCACCATTTCACCAGAACCCTGACCCTCACACCCACGCTGCCTCATTCACAAACACGCATGCTTATACCTGCAAAAGCGCTCCTGAATAAATGGCCCAAATCGCCGTGTACGGCTGGATTGACTGTAGTTATTTAATGACAGAGAGGCCTGCATGTTTAGCTCAGCTCAGGGCCTCTCAGGGCACAGCAACTGTTTAACCACTTTAAATCTGTTTTCATTATTCAGTTATTGATCTTACTGCTATTACTACTATCATTCAATATTTTTTTATGGATTATGAATTACTTCCATGACCAAAAAAAGTGTTTAGTTACTAGTGTGATGAATCTACAGTAAGTCTGGACCTGCTGCTGTACCCTGGGACTTAACACAAACATTCATTAATGGCAAGGGGAAAGCTACAGATTGGCAGGAAGCGGTTATGACATTACGGTATGAGACAGATTTTCCTAAACACTCTCTGCAGAAGTGCAAATCTATCCGATTCCACAAACCCTCAGCTTGGTTTGCACTGACATGTTTTGGTAATTATTTCATACGGCTTCACACTTTAGTACTATTCTGGCAGGATCAGATTTCTGGACATATTTCTGTTGAAGGAGGATGTCTGTACTAATTATGACTGATTTGAATGGTATAAGTGATTTCTGTAAGAATCACAGAGATGGGCGTGTCTTCATGATATGCATGCTAAAAACTTCATGCGTACTGCATACACCTTGTTTTAATACAAACAGTTTTTTTTTTTTCATCTTTATTAAGCTACAAGTGCTTGTTTGTAGGACATGTGGCCATGCAAAATTAAGTTTGATCATTAGAAGGTCACATGACAATAACATGTATGTAGGATATACCAGTGCAAATAATACAATAATTTACCTAAAACTGCCAGAATTATCGCTTGTCTGAGATGTCCTTTTAAATCTCATCTATATTTTGTTTTTGCGATTTAAACTCATTTGATTTTGATGGTGAGGGGGTTGAGGACCTCATAGAGAGTAGTGTGATCAAAAAAATTACAATTTGTTCATTTATGCTCATTGTGGCTGGGAAATTACTCATAAAATTCATTAGTCACTTCTTACAGTTGGGCAAAATTGGGGTTGAATCGTGTGCTGCAATTAAACAGCACTGGGGTCTGCTTTGAGGCAACTTGAGATCACCTGCTTTGTAAGACAAGCAGTCTCCGAACGGTTGTTTTAGTCTACGTTCGAGTGCCACGCCTTCTATAATGAATAACCCATTATTGAGGGGTTAAACAAACCAGATTTTGATCCAAAAGGACTAAATGCTGCTTACATGAAAGAGCTGAAATAGTCAAATTGCTGGATGGTAGCACTTTATCCCGGACTCAGGACAAATGTTGGCTTCATCTGCTTCCTGGAGTTATGATGTTGACCATAGTGACATGATTAATTATAAGGTTACAGGAGCTTCTATCTTTGCCTCGGCCCTGTCCCAGGTCTCCTGTAAAACTCAAGAAGTGGAAAAAAGTGCTCAAAAAGGAGTGAGAGGAAAACAGTTGACATTTAACAGAAAGTCTGTGATTGTAATTAAGGTCAGGCTTCTTTTCTTTGAGTCACAGACCAAAGCGAAGGCTCACAACAGCGTTTAAGAATAGCACAAGCTGCAGATGGAAAATGCGCAAAAGCCGACAGAATAGCGAGAAGATTAAGTCATCACACAGACTGATTGTCCTGATCTTAAATCAGCAATCGGGCATTGTTGAAATCATACCATGGCCATCAACTCACCACTTAATGACCTGAGGACATGACATGGGGACACGGGCATTGTGGTTTACCAAAATATATGATTTTGTGGCAACATTGTTGTTATTTGAAACGCTTTGTCATTGCCAAACTCAAAACTCTTTAGGAGAAAGCACTTGCCAAAGAATTTAAGCTAAGATTTTTTAAGATCCAAGTAATTTTTTTAAAGGGTGACCAAATCTCAGGCCACTTGACAACCGAGACTGATTAAATATGAGATGCTGAGAGACTTTTGTGGCTGGAACACATGCAAGAATTGAATTACAGGTTTCTAGATGATTGTAGGAAGTTACTAAAACAGCAGGGAAATGTGTGATTGCTTTCTAATAAGGTATATGTTGGTCTTGTGGAAAATATTATACAATAGAGGCGTGTATCGGGAACAAACAAAAAGGTCACAGGTGTGGGCGGATTTTACTCTCACGCAGTCGGGAGCAGGTGGTCAGATATATCAAGCTTGTGGGGGCAAAGAATGCTGATTAACATGGGAGTGTATTGGACACGGTAGGTTGCTTGTGCAGCGCTGCATTTTTATGAAGTTAATTTATCCATCTTCAGTACCTGCTTTATCATGATGAGGTTCACTGTGGTTTAAATGACTTTTTTTATATTTTGGGCAGAAATGTGATAACCATTGTTTGACAGTGTGGAGAATGAGGACATTAATGGGCACTTTTCAGAGCTGCAATTTTTAGCACTCTACAGTGCACACACATTTAAAAAAGAAGAAAAAAAAATCTATTGCATTGTCCTGCTGTTTGGCTCAATTTCTGTTGAGGTCAGGGCAGGTATGGTCAGCTCTGTCTCTCTCTGACAGCACTGAAAAAGAAAAAAAAAAAAAAAAAAGTCTACCGTAAACCACAAACAGGTGTAGACAATCATCCATTACCAGCTCGTTCTCCACTACTCCACTAAATTAATTAGAAAATATCGTGGGTGGGAGTGGGTTTTTTTTTTTAAATATATTCTTATACACACCTCTACCATGCATTATAACGTATGAATAATTTGTGACTTTCCAATGTCTACAAAATTTCTCCTCTTTTTATGTAAAGTGGGTGATCTGGGGTAAATCCTGCGTAAGCTTTGTTCACCAATTAAGAAGGTGATGTTGCTCATCTCACCCAAGCGTTTAGCAAAACAATGCTTTCCTGCTTAAACAATCTTTTCTAGTCTGGATAAGCAAATAAGCAAGAATAGCCTATTGTACTAACCAAGTGGCTGAGTTGATGGACATGAGCATCTCTCAGTTTCCGAATCAGCAATTTCAGCTGAGATGCCATGCCACCCACACGAGTACATTTTAAGAATCATAAATCTGTGTATGAAATGACCCTATTAAGTACATCCTTTAACAGGGTCATTTCATACACAGATTTATTATTTTGCACATTTATTGCATTGATTTCTTTATTTTCTTTATTCATTAACAGTGTAGCCTAAAGACACATTAAAGCTGGAAATGTAGACTTTGCACAACTGCTTAAATTATTGCCTATAATGATGTCCTCTCAGCTTGAACACCTCCCACGGATATCAAGAATATGTTGGCAGAAAGTGCAGTTATCATAACGCTCATAGCAATGCTCTACTAACAAATACTTGGATGGTGTTTGTAAACACTGAGGATATTAATGTTGCAGCAATGTGGAGCATTTGGCTCCGATGCCTGCGAGAGCAGTGCAGAAATAAACAGAAGAGGTGTCGAGTCATTGCTATCAATATCAAGTGGACAGACAGCTATACTGCAGTGGAATCATGGGAACAGAGATTTGGTTTCATGTGCGAGGTAGACATTTTCTTCTTGCAATTCTAGGTTACCTGTAATTTTGGAGTTACATGTGACAAATCAAATTATCTCCGCTCTACAGTGAAATTGTTCTTGATCCAGACATTATGTCTAAGGACAACTATTGTGACTAGAGATCAAGCAGAGTGAATTTTAGTTGAACACTAGGACCAGTGAACCTCTCATGTTGCGCTGCTGAGGCAGGATCTGAGACAGCTGCCCTCCTGTACTCTAAAGAGGGATCATTAATTCAGATCTCTCCTCTAAAGGTCACTACTTATGAGATAATCCAGGATATTCAGCTCCAGCAGGTTATACACTTCGGAGGCTGGTTGGGGCAGAGTGGAGTGCTGGATCAAGGCGTAGCATAGCGGAGAGGATGATTTTCAGCAGGAGAGGGGGTGAAGAAATGCCGACGGTTTCAGTTTGCCAACCTACATACGAGAGCTTGCTGATGAACGTGCTCCAGGAGCGCTGAGCTCGCTCGGCCTCTGCACACAGAAACTCATGAGCTTAGCAACTCTGTGATTATTTTTACTGGGCCTTAATTAGCAGCTGGCAAGCGTAAGGCCTGGGCGTGGAGGAGCAGCAGAGAAAGCAGGGAGGGAGGGAGAGAGTAAGCGGTCATGTCAGACAGAGAGTAACTGAGAGTGAGACTGTTAGAAAGAGATAGAGCTAGTGAGCGTATGACTGAGATAGAGAGCAAGATGGCTGAGTGAAAAAGTGCAAGTGTGAAATAACCTGTAAATGAGCAAGTAAGCTCAAGTGAGCAAGTATTGAATAAGGTCTGATGGTAGGAGTGAGTGAGTGAGTGAGTGAAGGACAGAAAGAAAGTAGTATATGGTTAGGAAAGTGCAATGAGAAGAGTGAAAGTCTTGGTGAGTAAGCAAGGAAATGAGTGAGAGAGAATAAGAGAAAGAATGTGTGAGTGAAAGAGGGTCTCAGTGGGCAGAAGGAACACTTTGTTTTGCCATTCGATCAGGTCATGTTGTGATAAACTTTATACATGAAAATATTTATGCACTCAGTGGACCACAGAACAAGGGAACACGGGAAATATTTCACTGGCTTACGTCCCTGTACACACCATTGCGCAAGCTTCACCGCAGAGCCAAAGTCATGCTAATCTCCCGATGGACCGAAACGGAATGAAAACAGTAAACACTCACTTCAGAAACATCGCTAATGCACTGCAGCTAATGCGCTCCAGCATCCTGCTCACTCCACCATTACAGTCACATGGGTTTGTGTCTGGAAAATATAGAGGATTCGCAAAACCCCTGCAGCTTAAATCAGATCGGTTTTTGGCATATCTGATTTGAGCAGGAAAGAAAAAAACAAACATATAAAATGGTTCTTTTCCTAATTGGATTCAAGACACATTTCATGTGGGTTCAAATCTGATTTAAAAACTATAATCAGTTTTATCGGTCAAATCAGACTTCATGTTTTTTTTCCCCATCATTCAGCAAGATATGCTTCTTGATGTCAGAAATCTGTGAAAGAACTGTTTAACATCCAGCATGGAGGCATGACAGGGCAGGAGCTGGACTGACTGAGACAGTAAACATGGCACACGCCTCCCACTTCAGATTTTGTCATTGTTGTCTGTGTCCAGGGACGGCTGGTATAAACAGGCTCGCTAATCCCTCCACCCTCTCTTTCAAAGATAAAAAAAAAACATCATTATGATTATTTACTTTTAACAAATATGTCGAGGTGGATTATTTTGGACTTTTGTGGAACCATGTGCAACCGAACCACCGATGTTCATATGAAAAATACCCGGAATGGTTTGAAGAAGGCTTTCGCATTCACTTCACAACATTTTCCACCCACAAGTACATGCTACACTAAATTGTCCCTACTTGTGAACTTAATGTGTGAATGTGAGCGTGTGTGTGTGTTGCCCTGTGCAGGACTGGTGTCCCATTCAGGATGAATTCTCCCACTTTGCACTCCCAGTGTTTCCAGATCCACCATGATGTGAAACTAAAGCAATCATGGAAAAACTCACATGAAAATAACTGAAAGAAAGAAAGAAAGAAATATCTCATGAAAAAAAATCACATACAAAAATAAATGAATTCTATTCACTCGTGAAAATAAAAGAATCATTTTCAAGTGAAAATAATAAATCATTTCTACAAAATAAAAACAAGTACTACATGTGAAAATGTGTGAAACATAAGTGTCTAAGAACCACATGCGTAAATTTCACGTCAGTTTGGAGCTTGAAGAAGGTTGGTTGCATGAAGAAATGACAAATGCTAACCTTGCATTTAACCTTAACATTACGAACTTTAACCTTAATGTTGGTTACATATTTACAAACTTTTTTTTTGGAAACAACACTGAAATGCCCAGGACCGCAATGAGGACCCTTCATTTCCTCTTGTAATCCTTATGGTTTTGATGCTTCGCTCTGAGTTGCGCATGGTGTGTATTTTCGGCTATACGAGTGGCACCAGGCGACGTGCTGGTACACACACACACACACACACACACACACACACACACACTGCAGCCGGGCCAAGTTCCTCTAGCTGCTCCTCTTCCTCATGTGTGTATTAATAGCCTGCTGGAAAATAGTATGTTTGGAACCGAGCCGTGCGTTTGGGTTTAATTTGATTAACTCTCACTGAATTCATGAAATGAGACAGCTGGGTGCGTTCCTCTCATGTCCTGACAGCTTCGGGATGACAGCTTTGGCCTGGGTTAGCGCTAACGAAACAGGGTGTTTGGAAAGCAGAAGGAAAAACTGAGATATCAGGCGAAACAGAGACAAGGCCTTTTGTTACTGGCTGTTTAAGGAGTGAAACTTAACCGATTTGGACTGTTTCTCCAAACATGGATCTTGTAATCTCCAGACACTGGAGTCTAGCCTGCTGCTTATCTACAGTCTTAGGAAAGACAGACAGAGTGTTTGTGTGTGTGTGCGTACATGAATATCTTCCAGTGCCTGGGCCCCTGTTGCTTGTTGTTGCATCTGGTACTTAAGCTTGATGTAAGTTTGATCTCAGACATCTTGAATAACTAAACAATAAATCAGTCCAAAATAATAAGAAATGTCTTCTTATAATTATTCAAAGAACTTCTCAAACAAAATGAAGCAACTTTGGTTAGGCCAAGGCTGGTTCAGCAATGAGCATCCAGGGATGTCAATCAGTGCCAACTTGGAAAAAAATGGACAAACAAGGAAAATGCAAATTAAAAAATGAGCAAGTTAGTTGCCTAACGGAAGTTAGTGCCTCCATTTCCCCTCTATCCTGATTCACACTTGGTCAAAAGTTCTTTGAAGACCCATGTATGTTGATTGTTTCTTAGATTTTTGCAAACTGTCCAGAAAACAAGGTGGCTTGGAAATAAACAGCGAGTAATTATAGGCCTCATGTTGTAGTTTTCTAAGTAAAATTGTACGGAATCAAGCTGTCTCTGCAGTGTTGGAAACAATATTTTAGACACATACTTAACAAAGCTAAAATGCCCCTAAACACTGGCTCCAAAGAAACAGTTCCACTGCACTGGTTTTGAAAAAGTGCCTCCAACCAACAGTCAGGAAATTATAACACACAGGACTCAAGAGAGGTTTGAGGATCCATGCACTGGAGGTTTATTAAGTGACAAATCCAATACACAATCCAAAAATCAAGGTCATAAGGAGGGCAACGGTCAAAACACAACCGAGCACGAAACTTGGACACAATGAGCAAAATCCAAAGAGTAGTCAAAGAAAGAAGCAAGGGTCAAAGTACACAAAAGCCAATAACTAGAAGGCTCAGAACTTACACACACTAAAGAGTTGGCAAGACTTCGCAATGATTATGAGTTTGCTTTATATACTCAGGGGAGGGGGGACCTCTGCTGGTTGGAAAATGTAATGTCTTGGGCTGATGTCACAGAAATAATTAAATAAAATAAATATTCTTAGAGAAAAGCTTTCACTTTGCCAGTTCTTCTTTGGTTAGATCCTTCTATGTTAGAATGTACAGCAGAGGGTTTCCTTATCATAGAGGGCTCCGAGTGGATGTTGAGTGTATGTATGAGCTTGTTTTGATACATTAACTCATTCACACGGACTTGTATGGTGGATGAGCTACATAATCTAAGGATAATAATAAATGGTGTTGTTTAACAAAAAAAAAAAAAAAAAATTAGAATTTTTTCCACCATAGGAAAGTCATCATGTAAGAGGAGTTTGCTCTTTTCTGGTTTCTTGGTAACATGATAAGCTCTTTTTTTTTTTGTCTTATTAACCTCAAAAAAAAAAAGGAAAAGGAGAGGCTGGTGAGTGAACAACTGTTTGTAGCTGTTATAACATTAGTGAGAACAAGAACTAACTTGTTTCATGGATATTCCACAACATTAAATGTAACTATAAACAGATAAAAATTATGACTTGTCATTCTTTACTTGTTTAATTCCTTACTTAACACCTAATAAGCTGGCTGATTTAAAGGGGCATTAGGTAAGATTTGTGGAAAAATAGGTCTCTAAAGGCTAAATGTGTGAAGATTTAAATGATTTTTTTTTTTTAATATTCATTGAGCCCACCCCATTTTCACCCATGCTTTCATACACACGCTCCACCCCCAAAACTTATGGTGGTTCAAAGTGGTTTAAAGTTAGCATGCTAACTAGAGTTACCATTAGCACTGTCACGACATCAATTTCAAGTGTATTCAACTGCTTGAAAGCCGAGTTACAACTCTATAAACATGCAACCTCTCTTCATAACGATTTATGAGGACGTGAAGGGGCAATGGGGGCGTGTCTATAAAATGACTGACAAGAGGCCAATCCAAATCCAAACAAACATTCTGGACCGGAAGGCACCTTCCCAAACTGTTTTTTTTTTTTCAGCTATAATAATATACTTGTTCTTAGACAACGGCTTAATCTTTTTTTATATATAT
Source organism: Pangasius sanitwongsei (assembly GCA_037576675.1). Classification (NCBI taxonomy): domain Eukaryota; kingdom Metazoa; phylum Chordata; class Actinopteri; order Siluriformes; family Pangasiidae; genus Pangasius; species Pangasius sanitwongsei. The sequence goes on from CM075011.1 coordinate 3,938,932, forward strand.
AATTTCTACATAATTTTCCACATTATTGTTACTAGTAAGAAATATATTGACTGTTGTCCTTAGAAGAAAAATATAGACTATTGCAACATCATTTCCCCCTTTCTACTGCTAACTGTAGTTAATAGACTATGTCTCACACAACCTCTTCTCAAAAGGATTCATCTTCGTTGAAGCTCTCGCTAATTCCCACCTCCCTCCTTCATATATAACTACTGGCTGTTTGCTATGAAGGTGGACAGTCACTTCCATTTCTATTTCTGAGGGACTGTTTTGAACCGTCCTCATCCTGTTCCCTTCTCTGAAGTATATTTATGACCCTGAAGGTTTCAGAAGCCTGCTTGGAAGAGACCATAAACCAGCCATTCCTCTTTTCTTGGTCACTGCTAAAGAATGCAAAATACCTCTTCTGAGATGTCTCGTGACCTTTATGAGTGTGTATGAATAGTCTGCTTCCCACATTTTTTTCCAGTGGCTCAAGAAAGACCATATTGAAAACCAAATACCTTGCCATCACTAACTACGCGATCAATCATAAGGGTACACTTTGGACAATATTAACTGGAACACGCTCCTAATAAAACAGGCCTTACAGAAACTAAAGCCCGAAAGTGAATGTTTCTGTCACTTGAACTGCACATTCTGCCTTAATCATAGGCACTGATCACATCAGACAGAGAAATCTTAGGAAAGGGCCAAATCTCTTAGCTCTCTTTATTCTCACAGACCTGATTTCCTTTTGCTGGAAGAAGTTGATGTTGAGTTCTCCAGTCTCAGATTTTTCAAAGCTATTGGGGGGGTGGGGGGTGGGGGGTGGGAGGGTTGAGACGGGGGCCTTCACATCTAGACAAATCATTGAAATGTGGATGATTAAATAGCCCAAAGTGGATGGATCAGAGACTTGGAGGATGTGAGCTTAGCTATGTTTGGACAGCCCTTGGAAATAGTTCAGAGAAGTAGAGAGGCACATAAAAAAAAAAGGGTGGAAAATCCTCAAAGTCCGAGATTGAATCCACTTCTGTAGGGAGTCTGGTCAGTGTCACCGTGAAACATTCAACAAATCACTTTGTATTCTGAAAGCTTTGTTACACCTAAAAGAATACATCATCTATACAAGCCTCGTTCAGTTCTTTAGATTTGCATTACATCTATAAGGTTAATGCTGTTGGCATTACTTGTAGGCAATATTAGTTTTATTAGTACTAGTATTAGTATTATTACTTGTAGGCGATATTCATTACTTGTAGGCAATATTAGAGTCATAACATTGGCTGGTTGACTAAATTTAAATGGAACCTTGTGTACATTTCATTTTTGGATAAACTTTTGGAAAAAAACAAATATGAAAAAAAATCCTTTCTTGCATGAACTCCCACATGGATACCCTAAAGATTTGTACTTCCCAAAAACAGCTTTGGTGGATGTTAGCTGAAGTTTGTTTGTTTTAAAACCCAAAATTTACGAATAAATCTCCCAAATAAGTCCCTCCATTTTCACAGGCTCAAAAGTAATTGGACATCTGACTGATAAACAGTTTCATGGCCAGGTGTGGACTGTTTCCTCCTTGTTTCATGACAAATTAAGGAAATAAAAGGTCTGGTTAAACCCCTTGAATTAATACAGAAAATTAGGAAAAATGTGTCACTGTCCAAATACTTATGGACCTGACTGTATATATTTTATTTTTCCTGCTTACAGACTCTGGAACATCACAAAGATCTGAGTTGAATTCTAAGCAGACATTTTTTATTCAACTTTGCCAAATATTGCTAAAAGCATTCTGACCTAAAAGTCACTTTCCCCACCTTTAACATCAACACTGCACAGTAAATTAAACCCCATCCAAGCCTGCACTCTTGTGCTTTACTATAATAAATCACATACTCCATGCATAATAGTGGAGCTTGTCCAGTGGGATTTGGTGTGTTTAGGCACTTTACAGCCTGTAGGATGAGATGAAGAAGGCGATATGGTCTTCAACATCCCTTGCCACCCTCTGAGCTTTTTCAGCAAGCATCCAGTGAGCTGTGTCTACAGAGTAACACAAACCTCCATCATGCAGCCAGCAGACACATTATGAGAACTCAAAAAATAGCGAGTATAACAAGTAAGCTCGGAGCCAGCAGCAAAATTAAGACTTTTCAGCCAAAAAGGCACTGGAAGGATCCAAAAGTATGCAGTTTTGTTCTCAGATTTTCCATAAAGTGGGTGTGAATCAGGCTATAGAAACGGGTATTTCTGTGTTTGTTTTTAATGTATTCTCAGGCATGTACATGTAAAGCCTGATTTATGTTCTTTAAAGGCTTATGATCTTTGGAAAAGTACTGGTCAACCCAGTTCAGATTCCCTCTGGTTAGCCAGACTGGTAGTTTTCGTTATTCGATGTGGCTAAGAACAGCCTACTTTCAAAACATTCGACTAACATTTTAAAGACTACAGATGTTTTGTGAGATGGCTGTAAAAATGGGGCTACAACAAAAACAGACCAGCTTGCATCTACCAGGAAACACCATGACTAAGTGGAGAGCGGGAATTTGTGTGCTAGTAACTTCAAAAACACTGGATAATACATGTAGACCTTGTAGCTTGCCTCAGAAAAGCGTATTGTTGTTTTCAAAAGTTTGAACTGGAAAAATATTGCACAGGGGTGTGTATTGTAATGCCAAGTGACATTAAACAGCCTTTGAGTGGAGCATCTAAGTCTGAGACTAGGCAGGTATTAGTATTAGCTAGCAGCCTGCATGGGGCTGTTTTTCTTTTTTTGCTTCGAACAAAATTTTGACCAATCCTGCCAGCACCCACAGCTATTTATTTTATTTTTATTTTTTTTGTTTATGAACACAATATTTTCTGATGAACTTAGTTGGTTCTATTTTCCAAACATCTAGGCCTAACTCTTCATTTATAATATTTAGTGGCAAGTCACTCATTTTGCTTGTAGTTTCTCTCTTGTGGGCGTATTGCTTCTGCTTAACTGGGAACTAACTGGGGCTCCCAAGTGGCACAACAGGAAAGCATTCTTCCTTCTATCGCCTGGTAATTGGGAAGATCAAATCCCAATGATGCTACAGCCATCCATGGAGTGAAGTCCAAGAAAGCAAAATTGGCTCTGCTCTCTGGGTGGGAGGGATGCTGTTACTGTCTCTCCCCTGTCAATCAGAATGGCAATTGTGGACATCGGTGAACTCATGTATGTATAAGACAGCAGATAGTGCTTGACACAGAATGAGCAGCAGTTTGAAAAGATGCGTTTGGCTAGCTTTGTGCGTCTTCAAACAGCTGCTTCTGTTTGAAGCAGTCACCAACAAGTAACCAACGTACCCTCTTGTTTGCTGGCAGGCTTCAGGAAATGTATGTGGTCATTTGCTATGAGAGTCAGTAGGGTTCATCCAATGATGGTAGGTGTTTTAGCGTCACACTGAGTGAGATAAAGTGTCAAACTCTCTAGTGAGAGCTAGAAACAGACTAAGCAGGCACGTTCACCTACTACTGCTACCTGTTTACTTTTATGGCCCATTATTTGATGGACAGCCTGCAAATAGCTAAGAATCAGCTACTGTTTAAGAAAGCCGTGAAGTTCATTTTTGTAGCACTTCTGCAAATACAAAATACACACATACAGAGGGACTGAACAAACAGAAAGAAAACAGCAAGCCTGTGTGCCAATCATAAACTGGGCAGAACTGCTTTCTTACAGAGTCTCTTTTCACTCTCGACTCCAAAACCAACATTCCATCATGCACTGGCCATCTGAGAGCCCACAGCCAGGCAGCAAGCAAGTGAGAAACTTAGAAAGAGATTGTATGAATGTGTTAAAGCATGAAAAAAAAAAAAAAACTACAGAGAAGAAGTGATCATGGGGAACAGGGGAATTGGGACATGGGCTTTTGGAGGATTTGGTCTCAAGATTGGATTTCACAGGTCTGGTCCAGAGGTTGGAGGATTGTGTAGATTTCATAATTTAGCTGCAATTAGCACTGCTGATGGTCTAGTGAGCAGGGAGAGCTGGCAGTGATTAACCAGCTTAGCGTCATTTCCCCCCAAAGCCACTGGGACCACAGAGAAAGTGACACACTTCCTGATTGCTCCTCTTCTTGTCTGGCGCCAAAAATTATCCCAAATCATTATTACAGCATCAAGAAGAGTTTTGGGAAAACTGCTGATATAATCAAGCTACATACCATTATCAACAACATCAGAACAGAGATCAACATTAATCTATGAAGGATTATGAGATATTCAGGATCATACTGTGTAAAATCTGTAATGGTCTTATAAACTGTAGCTTTCTTTTCAACTGAGGAAGAAAGACTTGAACAAATGTTCCCCTTACTGCAATTGTAGTCAATCAGCCAAAGCATATTTGGTGTCCTAAGTTTGTTTCTTTAATGTTGCTATAATGTAAATGTAGCTAACAATGAGTGAAAGCTTATAGCCTCCAGTTTAGCATCACTAATAAAGTATCACTGAAACTTACTGCATGTAAGTTTGGCTGTATTCCGTAAGTTATTTGGCAAAACATTTTTATGCAAATTAGTAATAGAGCCACAGAAATATCATGTATCTCTAAAAAAAAACATATTTAAAGCAATCAAAAACACTTTTTCCTAGGAGTATAATACAGGTCAGTCACCAAATTCTACAACATAGTCTTGGCAGTTGCTTTTAATACTGTATATCACCAGCTCCTCCTCTTCAATCTTGCTAATTTGGCAGGGGGGCTACTTTACGACTTAGTTGATGATATCTATATGATCTATCCTACCACGTACAATAGCATTGACAGGTTTGGTTGTATCACAGGCTCATTACATCACAGCCTTACTATGAGAGTTCCCCAGGGGTCTGTTCTTGGTCCATTCTTCCTGTATTCTTCTTAAGTCCTTAACCAGTGGGTTCAATGATCAGATCTTATGGATTCTCCTACCCCTGTTATGCTAATGACACACCACAAAATGTCTTTTCTTTATTCACCTCCAAGTCTCTCAGAAGATATGTGACCACTTTTCTGATCTTTCTTCCTGAATGAGGAGTCACACTCTGAAGCTTGACAACACAGAGCAGATCTACCTACCAGCGAAGAACTTCCCTATACTGGACCTCACTATCAAAACCCTCACAGTCCACCCAGCACACATGGCAAAGAATCTTGGTGAGAATTTAGAAAGCGGACTCAATTTTTCTGATCAAATCAACCAACATATTCTGCACTTACATTTACAGGATCTTATCCAGAGTGACTTACAGAAGTGTTATGTAGTCTCCATCAAAAACACATCCTCATGCTAGTACAAATAGGCCAGGGTCTAAGAATACTATCGAGTTTTTTTTCTTTTAATTAATGCCCATGTACATGTTTGGTAAATAGACAGGGGGAAGTTAATTTTACTACCTGGCTGCCAGTACAGAGGAATCTTGATGTGGGTCTTTTATCTTGAGGGATGTGGGTCAAGTTGAACCATGCTTGAGGCTCGTAGGGAACCTGGTACTGAAAGGAGGTTGATAAGTACCTTCAAGAAGTTGGGGGTCCATTTATGGCTTTGTAGGCAACCATCAGTTATTAAAATCTGATGCGGGCAGCTACAGGAAGGCAGTGTAGGGATTATAGCAAGCGAGTGATGTAAGAGAACTTGAGGAGATTAAGTAGAGTCATGCAGCTGCATTATGGATCAGTCACAGGGGTCGGATGGCGCGCAGGGGCAGAGCTGCCAGGAGCAAGTCGCAGTATTCTAGTCTTGAGATGACAAGGGACTAAACAAGAAGCTGAGTGGTCTCTGTGAATAGAAATGGCTGGATCCTCCTGATGTTGTAAAAGAGAAACCTGCAAGACCAAATCAGGTTAGCAGTATGAAGAAAGGACAATTGGGTGTCCAGAACTACTCCAAAGTTGTGTGTGGTGTCAGAACATGTGGTCCGAAAGTTCTCCTGACTACAGAAACTTAAATTTTCAAACAAGTTTTAGTTCTTTTCAGCAAATCTTCTTGCAAAACTCTCCCTTCTGGTTTCCCTTCATATATCTACATAGACATTCATATATATATATCTCTGCTACAAAGCATTCAGAATTCTTCTGCTCACCTGGTTTACAACCTCTTCAAGTTCTCTCATGTGTCCTCCCTTTTGTAACACACTAGCACTTTTGCCTGTCAGCATTAGTTCTTTTTTCAGTTTATAAATTCTTACAGATTCTCTAGGTACTTTATATTGCTGCAGCTTCAGCTATTTGTACGTCGCTCTGGATAAGCATCTGATGAACAGCATCTGCCAAATGACTAAACATGAATGTAAATCAATTCATCACTGTGACACGGCAAACCAGGCTTTACTGTCTTTTCCTCCATGTATGTTGTGTGTAATCAATCAGACTCCTAAATTCAACAGTAAAAGCAAACCAGATCCAGACGTAACCGCATAACTCACGATCATTGACACTATCGGGAGACTCTTTAGTCTCTTTCATAGAGAAAATTTTAATAATTCAGCCACTGTAACCTTCCAGTGTTTGTTCTTAATCACTAATCCAGACATTTCAGAACTTAACACCAGCTCTTATATGTGTGTTAAATCTGGCTCTTTGTGGACTTTGTCTCACTCATGAGTAATGAGGAAACCAGAACGGGATTTACTGACATATTCAGAGGTGATGTCATCGAGTCACGGTCCAGACTTCTGCCGTTCTGTGATTTAATGAGGAATTCCTCATGCACTCCAGCTAAAGGTAAAACAATATGAGGACATCAGAGATGTGGAAAATAGAAGAATTTTTTTTTTTTTCTACACAAAAGCACATTTTGTCTGTTAACAAAGCAATCCATTTATCCAATTAAAAGAATTTGGGATGTGGAAGAGGTTAGAGGGTATGTGTTGAGATCTCCATCATTGGAGACACTTCAAAGACTTTTATTCACTGAACTGTCTCTCTTCAGGTGGAGACCATCAAAACATTTCAACCTTGGTTTCATTATGGTGAAAAATAGCATGATCAGGAATGCTGTTTTGCCCCAAATGTGCACTTGAAGTCACCCAGAAACCTTCACAGTTCAGTGGTAAAGGCTTTCCAAAGCCTCAGGAGGTGCTGTATCTACACACACACAAACACACACACACACACACATGCTCATGCCTTCTCCATACTCACAGGCAAAGAAGCAAAAATGACAGACAGCCCAAAGGTCTGACCTCACCGAATAATAACAGGCCTTCAGCTGTTTGCACAGTGAAGGAAAGGAGCTTTGCACTGAGGCCATGTGAGAGAGAATCGTCTCCATTATGACCCTCTCTGAGTGCAATAAACCCGCCTGCTGTACAAACAGGACCTTCCACAGGCCTGTAATAAAGCGAGATGCTCTTTTATCCTTCATCCTCGTTTACACGCACACAGAGTTCTGGCACGTTATATGTCAACAGTGTTTGAGGTAATAAATGACACGTGTTATCCGGAGGAGACTAGAAACAGCAAGACTACTTTAGAGACACATCCTAAAGCTCCTAAACTGTCCTTGAAATCAGTCAACATGCTCAAAGGCTGTCTGGAAATCAATCTTTAGTGCAACGATAGCATTTCAGACCCACTGAAAACCGTTAATGTTTGCATTCATGTCAGAATTTAATCCAAACACAAAACTGTTAAAGTGATAATTCAGAGGAAAATCACATTTACAGAATTGTCCACATGTAGCCAGTCAGGTGCTACAAGGGTAATGCGGCTAACAAGTAATGGAAGTCTTTCACCCAAAGTCTCTTTAGTGACGTCACACACACTTGCTGATGTGGTTTATGACACTTACTATCATCTACAAACTTCCACATATAGGTAAACACTGAAACATTATGGGGGCAGCCATCTTGAACAACTGGAAAGACATTTTACTTAGTCCCTTACCTAGTACTTTAGTAAGCCCCGCCTCTCAAAGTTTGAATGCAGAATCTATAGCTGAAGGCTGGAAATAATGTGGATGAGGTGACGTGAGTCATATCTACCTGCAAGATAAGTGGATTGTCCCACATGGACACTCTAAAGATCTGGACTTCCAAGTTTCACCCATGCTTGAGTGGATAGCCTCATGTGGATACTGTAGATTTGTACCTAACAGCCGATGATGTAATCATAAAGACTGTCCCGTGCTCATCTGCTCATACTGGACATCTTTTCAACACACCCAGTACTGTTTGACTTTATAGCATACAGATGAGATTTATAATTCCACTATCTGGTGCCACCCAGTAAAGGATGAGTTTCATTTTGAGTACTTTCTAGGTTTCTTCCTCATGCCATCTCAGGGAGTTTTTCCTTGCCACTGTCAACTCTGGCTTGTTGATTAGGGATCTAAATCTACTACTAAAGCTTCTTTGTGACAATGTTTACTGTTAAAAGTGCTATACAAATCAGATTAAACTGAAGATCAATCCTACATCATAGCATGGAGGAGCTCAATTTGATCTTAAAGTCTACAGGAGTCAGTTTATGGTCCATTTTTGATCAAAGTAATGTTGATAAATTTCCACTTTCGATTTAAACTATGAATATGTATTACGTATGATATTTTACATGTGTTCAGGAACATGTGTTCAGGAAGAAGACTACAGATCTTGATATTGCCTTTTGAAATGAAGATTTATTTAGTAGAAGACAGCTTTTATCATCATGTATACAAGTACAGTACAGTGAAATTCTTTTCTTCACATATCCTAGCTTGTTAGGAGGCTGGAGTTAAAGGCTCAATGGCAAGGCTGGGATTTGAACTCACATCTATCTGATCGGTAGCCCAGGGTCTTCACCACTGAGTCACCACTACCTCAAATAGGGTATACACCATTCCCAGAAGTACTGCGTACCATGTAAATGCATTGAATGGACGACACGAGCCTTTATTCCAGGATTGTTCAACTGGCCGTCCACAGTCCAGAGGCAGACACAGCAAAGTATTTCAGAGAACCGAAAAGAAAAAAATACTGTAGCAGAGATAACAAACATAAAAAATTATATGCCGACTCTAATTTTCTAAACATGAACCATCACGGCTTCTATAACTGGTCCACTGTTGGTTTATCCAATCACATTCATTTATGTAAATTATTTAGCTGAAGGCAGCTCATGGGACCAGACGAGGCGAGACATATTAGCTCAGAAAGGAGAGAGCTTTCCCAGACTTTAAGTTTTTTTTTTAACCTCCTCTTGTCTGGCTAGTGAACTGATTACATGAATTGTTAAAAAAAATGTTTAAAAAAACACAATGAAATCAGTGTTTGAAGAAGAATGGACAAAGAAGTATTCATTTATTCTCAGCTTCCAGTTCAAAACAGATGCATCTCATCTGTTCAGTGTCTGTGCCTCTAGTCAAAAGTGGTACCATGAAGCACCACTACACACATAAGCACTAGGAATAATCTTATTTATAGCCATAAACTAATCGTTAATGGTTAAGCATTAAAAGGTAACTGTTGTTCATTCAGTCATGTTAGTTGCTTATCCGGGCCTTTGTATGTAAGAAACTTTATGTAACTGGAATTTGAATGAATAATCCTAATCCATTCCATTCCAATTTAATACACTCTTCCTAATACTCCTTATATATGTATATATAACTAATAAGAAAAGCTGTTCCACTTGATCTTAGCAACTACACTGAGAAGTGTTTACTAAAATAAACTAATATCTGAAACAGACTTCCATTATGTGCTCCATTATTTTTTAAAATAAGGAATCAAATGTCAGATACCAAACATGTCTTTTGTCTGAACGACTTCATTTGAGGTAAAGAATGCAAAGCTGTGTTTAGTTGCAAACAGCACCACCCCCCAAGGCCTAACAAGAGAGCTGGCGTACATTTATTCTCAAGTAGCAGAAGACCCTGGCCAGCCCATTGCATCCTTATTATGGCCATTTCACTGATTTCTTCCTGTGTAAATACACTTGTGCTTAATCACTGTGTAAAATAAAGTGTGATTGAGGAACAGCGTGAAAAAAAGGAGTACTGAGTCATTAAAGCGAAGTCTTAGACATGATCAGAAACACTCCCCAGCTGGGACTGATGCACTACCACACTGGAACTAAATGTAGAATAATTCCACATTGAAAGGCTCTTATTTTCTCCACTTAGTCACGCATGGAAATGGAAACAACTCTCTTTCCACACACGAAACTCCAGGACTTGGCAACCGGCTGCACTCTCAGGCCTTGAAAAATCAGGTTCACACGATTCATCTTATGCCAGGCTTATTAAGAGCTCCAAACAACTTAATCCACGCACACACACACACACACACACTCTTATTCAGTTTCTTTTCACATATACATTTGAATTAGCGTGCAGTGTTTCACACAGCTGTATCGCAGGAGCTGGGCTTAGAGTTTAAAGCTAAAATGTTTTCCTTTCTCTTAAATAGTTTGTTACTAATCCCGCTCTTGGCAAGACTTGAAATGTATATAAATAACTCTATACTTATCTACACTTTTGTGTGTTCTTTCCTCTAGCCAGTGATGGATGTACAGATTATATAAAGATGGTGTATTTTATGGCAGCTTCTGTTTTCTTTTCTGGATGAATTCAAGTTTAAAATGGTTATCTGAATCAGCATGGTCAGAATGAATTTCACTTTAATGTAAATTAGTTTAAATACAATCCCAAATTTCGTAATATTTCATATATTCAAAGGCAAAACTGCTGAATATTTAAATATTATTTCCTCATATTGTACCCTTAACCATCTAACATACTGTTTATACTTACTGAAAGTGAGTGAGTGAATGAGTGAGTGAGTGAGTAATCCTCATTAGAGCTGTGTCTGAGAAGAAGGACAGATATGACTACAGAAAACACACTGATCAGTAGCAGGCCTACTGTCTGACTGAAATGCATACTTTAAATACATCAATAAGTTTAGATAAAACCTCATTAATATTTAAACACTGAACTGAAACACTGATGAGGGGCTGAATACTGAACATGAAATCGATATTATAATGATAAGTAGATTTACATGTCCTGAAGGATAAACAGTGATAAACAGTGAAGGATCTAAAAGTGGTGGAGGAAAGAACGACTGAAGATTTTAAATTATGTATTGTTTAAAAAAAGTTATTAACAGTTTGAAAGTGTAAATGTTCAGAAGGAACGAAGGAACGAAAGAAAGAAAGAAAGAAAAGGATAAGCAAACAATATATACAAACAAACAAACAAACAAACAAATAAAGAAAGCTACTGACAGTTTGAAAGTGTAAATGTTCAGAAAGAAAGAAAGTGGAATGTGCTTCTTGTGAGGAGAATATCTGCTCATTGGCCAGATGTTAATTCAGATTTATGAATATTCTTGTGATATATTTCAAACATTAAACATTGTTAATTTTATTTAAGCCAAATCCAGACAGTGTAGGTTGCAATGTAGCGCTGTTCAGTATAAGCTGTTCAGTGTAAGCTGTTCAGTATAAGCTGTTCATGAGCTGTTCAGTATAAGCTGTTCAGTATAAGCTGTTCATGAGCTGTTCAGTATAAGCTGTTCAGTATAAGCTATTCATGAGCTGTTCAGTATAAGCTGTTCAGTATAAGCTATTCATGAGCTGTTCAGTATAAGCTGTTCAGTATAAGCTATTCATGAGCTGTTCAGTATAAGCTATTCATGAGCTGTTCAGTATAAGCTATTCAGTATAAGCT